>CM047816.1:72657121-73128462 GCA_026214975.1 Gentiana macrophylla | reverse complement strand
AAAGAAATCATATAAACTACTTAGATACACATTAATTAAACCAAGCGATTCATGAATAGACGTTAAACATATGACGTAGGTTATGGGATCCTCATAGACAAGGCTTCGCCACATCCCTAACGTCATAGCATAGATCTACATCATCTAGCTATGAATTAACTAACTCAAACGATAAAACATAATTGGAAGGGATTAATTACTTAAAAGAAAAGAAATGTAAAATAAAGGCTTACATAATCGCAAATTTTAAAATTGCCGGAAACCTTCACATTATTCTACATTGTATCAAAGTTGTATTATGAATTGTAAGATTGAAGAAAAGAATGAATGGATTCTTTTACAAATTTCATATCATGTCGCTTATATAGAGGCTTTCACCGACTTAGGTGGTTCTAGAAGATAAACACGATTAAAGCCGAAAACCGACCCAAACTCCGAGGCTCGGTCAACGAAGATCTTCACTGGTCGATCAAGCATTAGGCTCGGTCGACCGAACCTAGAAATGCCCCTTTTCACACGCTTTCTTCGCTTGCCTTGCTCCCCATCGCGCTTGCATGTCGATCCGATTAATCTCTCATTTAATGCTCCGATTTCCTTCCTTCTTATCTTGAGATAATTGATTGAATGACACTAATCTTCTCGATTTGTAATGATCTCAGAAAATCAACATTAATCGCGACAAGAATCGGATAAAACGAGTAAATACCAATTTACATAATATAAATCACATAACATTAAATATTAAATATAAACGTGTGATTTAATATAAAATGCGATTATTAATCTCGATTTAAGGTCAATGTTGATGACTTTTCACGGGTATAATTTGACCGTCATCAACTACCCCCTCACTTAGACTTTGATCGTCCCGAACAAAGCATCAATAAGTCATTTCCCAAGACAACATTTCCCATGGTCAGTCATACTTACGCAAGAAGCTCAAGTCAACTCATACTAGTCATGCTCATAAGATATCCATTATTCACTACACACTATGAATCAAGTGATGTGTGCATGTGCATTTAGTTTTATATATTCGTAGCAAGATTGTAGAGTTTATGCCAACTTCGTAATCTCAACCTACCAACCTCAAAGATTCATACTTCTCAAGCCTTTAAATTTTTGAAGCACTAGAGCAATAAGCAAGAGCGTATCTATAGGGTTTTGGACTTGGAGACCGAGTACTACTCAAAGCCTCTTAAAGAGTTGAATATCTTCAATTCATATCTTCATATTTTTCAAATACTATAAATCTCAAGGAAGAAAACTTTTAAAGTATCCCCTATCTTAGATCAAATATAGCATTGAATATTACCACAAGCGGGGCTACTTTGGTAATGTTACTACAAGCCCAAGGTTCTAACATTTTGCTAAAACACAGTACGCCTCAAGCTTATTACTCCGCTTTTGTTGGCAAGAAGATAAGAATACATCAATGAGATAGATATTGATACTAAGTTTACATAACCAATCATCTATGCAATGTACACATAATTTCTTCAGCTTATTATGATTTGCGCGTATACTCGATTCACAAAGTTGAGTAATTGAATAATAAATAACTACTCACAAAACGGGCATGAATATCCTTAAATTTACTTAACATAAGTATAAAATGATCACTTACTCATGAAACTTGGTTCTCTCCTATCAATTCTTAGCCGTTGACTCACAATTCTAAGGGTACGAGATACATAATATGGTATTTATTCAATTTTTCAATCATGTGCCAAGCTTCATTCAAATTTCAATCATAACATGGCTAAGTCTCCTACCCCCCACTTAAACATGGCATTGTCCTCAATGACAAAAATAAATGAGATTTTAAGAAAAGACTTAGCTCGAAACGGCTCTCAAGTAAAGGAACAATATCGGAGTAAATGTCAAAGACGCTGTGGAGAAGCAAGTGAAAACTCAGATAAGGCATAAACTCCACGAAACCGTTAATAACACCATGTCTATGGAAGTTATAGAATAATGTGGCAAGAATGAGGTATAAATACCTAAAAACAGCTTTAAGCCACTTTATTTTATACAACCAATGACAAGTGGAAACCAAAAAGAAAAATACTAAATAGAAAGAAAAATAAACAAGCAACTAAAGATGGTGGTCTTCATCTACAACCTCCACCGCCTAAATATTCTTAAAACCGGGTGAGAAGACAAAGGTCAAAAAGCATAACCCCATGTGGGAAAACACGAGGTGGACTGCCTCACTATGTATTCATTCCAAGATAAAAGAGAAACTTGGTAAGGTAATAGCATTGAATGAGACCTCATAGCTAAAGATAAAATCAAATACTTAACGCAGAAACTTCTCGCTTGCATTGGATATCAACAACTTAGGAGATGTAGCTACTCCTCAAAATTACTAATAACCCAATGTATCACGTAAAAATCATAACCGCTATCAACAAGGTCGGATCGGTGTGATATTTAAGAATCCGAACTCATCATCTTGAAATGCCGGAATAGTCGGAAAAATGTGAAATTTAAAACTTCCGGTAGAAAGATAAGTTGTACTTTGATCGAACCAAAAACCTTTAAAATCTAGCTAGGTCGAGCTACACTTACCCCAACTAGATCATGAAAATCAAAATGATAAAAGATAATCATTAAAGCCGAGCAATATTTCAAATTCCGCAACACAAAGGTATTTTGTAAACAAAATGGAGGTTGAGAGTATGATGGGTTTAGAAAAAGATACACATAAGGTTGGGAAGAAAAGATAAAGGGTGGGTAAGAAATTGTGTTTTTGGGATTGAGAATTGTTTAAAGGAATGGGATTGGGTGGGAGAGTGAAACGGATGGAAAGAAAGAGAGGCGATGAAAGAATGGTTAGAAATGTGAACTGTTGGGGCAGATTGGTGAGAGGATCGAAAAGTTTGAAGGTGAAAAAGTGTAAAGGGAAAGATAAGGATAATTGCAGAATGAATTGCGCACCACTTTGAATTTTCACTTGGATCACCATTCTAAAAGATTTTGGAAGTTGACCAAAATTGCTCTTTTCGCACCAATCATTATCCGTTACATTTTCATGAATTCTCAAGCTCTCTTAATGCTTCCATCTTAAGATTGATTGCTAAATTTCCTTTCTTTAGCAATTTTCCGACTCTCCTAAGAAACTCTAATTCACGTGGCCTATATTGAGTAAAAAAGTTTTGCACATCCTTAGCCCAATGGCCATCGTAACACGGCAAAATAAAAACCTCAACATATGTCACGTTACTTTTATTTGACTCAAAGAAAGAAAACCTAAAATCCTAAAAAAGAAATCCTAAGGGTTTTAAAGAAGTAGTTCTGAGTTTAGAGTCCTCACTGACTTTCCAAAAGTATCCTTGTCGCTTATCATTCTTGGATCGCCAGACTTTGACCCTTCGAGCATTTCGCTTATGGATTAATACTTTTCCTTTGGTTGTGAGACCTAGAAAACGACATTTATCCATACCATTTATCCAAAGCTCTTACCTCGGCTCTCGCTTTTGGAATTAGTGAATTCTAAGACACTCGGTTAAAATTACGGTTTTGGCCTTGACAATAAGAAACAATGAATCAAAGTACTCCAATAAGGTCGGTTATGTAGTGTTTCTATGCCGCCTTATTCGTTGGAACATATGTGACAAGCCAGGCCAATCCGTCAAGATAAGCCCGCTTAGCCCGGCGGCTTATCGGCTATGCTAAGTCTTGTTGAATCGTAACGCATATCACACGTGGAGGGAGTTGATTGAGCCGGCTCGGTTGAACTCGCCACCCATGGTTAAACCATTTCCGAACCTATGTACAAAGATTCTTCGATTTCTAAATTTTCACCCAAAGCGTAATCTCGCTTTTGTTTAAGGTGGGTTCACCGAGAAGCCATCACCATAAACATCAACGAAAGCAAAAGATGGTGTTCTCTCAAAACTCAACGCCTTCTTTAGATTGTGAATGCTTAAACTACACAATTTGTTGCTCCCATGGCCGCAGAAGTAATCTCATGCATAGGACAAAGAGATTTTAACAGTAACTACGAGGAACTCTTTATTCATCGCTCTTTCAACGACTACATGTTTCCTACACCTCTGGATGAGACAGATATGGAGCAAAACCTTCGACACTAATAAAATTAATCTTACAAACCAACTCCGGGCCAAGATTCATACTAAGGTTTATTTATAGGCTAACTTATGCTCAAAAACCACAAGGTAGTAAAACATAAGCAAAAAAAGGTAGTACCTTGCCTTCAACATTGTACCATGAAGAATTTAAGCCTTAATTTTTTCCGAGCCATCTTGGTGCTTTAAAGGTATTGCTTCCATCGCTTTTCCCATTGTAGATTCAGTAGCTCCACATGTTGTTGGGTTATTTTCTCACTTTGAAAATTATCGACTTGGATTATTGTTTCTCTGGTTTCGCAAATGTAAGAAAACAAAAACAAACAAGCCATAGATCGATTTTAACATGGTTTCCCATGCTACTATCGACCTCCACGGATTAAACATACGGAGATAAACAGACACGCCAAGTCCTGTAAAATAGAACCAGGCTCACGGGCAACGAGAGACAGTCTCGGCGGGAGCGAAACCAGTTGTTCCAGATTCGAATTTTTACACATAGTAGACAAACTGCAGGGACTCAAAAATGCAGACTTCTAAAACAGTAAAACTTGACATGAATAAGAAAATTATTTATATATAAAATTGACCGCTGGTTCCCGGCAACGGCGCCAAAAACATGATCGGGGTGGTCAATCGGAGTTATAAAATACTTGACCACCATAAACAAATACTAGCAAGAGGACTAGCCCATCGTAGTATAGCTATAAGTGAATCAAGGTCGATCCCACAGGAACCAATTGTGGGTCATCTCATATATAAACAATTAATTATACATGTCAAGGACATAAAGGCGGCTCTACGACCAACATAGGACAAGAAAAGTAAAGACACGACTCGACACAACGTAATTAACCTCCCCAATTATAGTCTTTATCGCTTGGACCTAGATAATTTATATAATAAATCGAACTTATTAATCACAATCTATTTGTATCTATCTTAGATTGGCTACGGAGTCATCCTCTTTAACTTGACTTAGCACCGTTTGTGGCTAGATCACCGTGATATTGTTACGTGACTTCGCCTTTGGTGCCTCCATCTCATATAACTCACACGCTACGACTCTAAGGATGCCGATATTAATCGTACACCTCGCTCAGGCAACATTCATATGGTTAGGCGTATTTATACTTCCTAAACGATCGCTCAAGCCTCGTCCAACTAACAATTACCTTTTAGGTCTCATGCTAGTTTACTTAACTACGATAACTAGGTGACGCCAATTCCTAATACAAAACCTACCTAGATCTCACTGAAAGTCCCGAAAGATCGCTCGTGAGCCGAACTAGACGCCTTATATTGGTATTTCCTAATAATACGCTAATGAAAAACTCGACGAGCGACGTAGCCGTAGCCATACCTACCGAGATAATAAATCCTACTAAGCTAAACCTACCATAAAGACGCATGGGACTAACTAATGAGACAAATAGGGGCTCGGTCGATCGAAAGATAGACACTCTCGGCCTAATCGAATGATTCCATTCGGTCACCCAAACGATTTCATCCCCGTGATTACATCCTAGAATATATTTCTCACGTTTCATCATACGTAATAATTAAACAAGAATCTCGTGAAGAAATCATATAAACTACTTAGATACACATTAATTAAACCAAGCAGATTCATGAATAGACGTTAAACATATGACGTGGTTATGGGATCCTCATGTACAAGGCTTCGCCACATCCCTAACGTCATAGCATAGATCTACATCATCTAGCTATGAATTAACTAACTCAAACGATAAAACATAATTGCAAGGGATTAATTACTTAAAAGAAAAGAAATGTAAAAATAAAGGCTTACATAATCACAAAATTTTTAAATTGCCGGAAACCTTCACATTATTCTACATTGTATCAAAGTTGTATTATGAATTGTAAGATTGAAGAAAAGAATGAATGGATTCTTTACAAATTTCGTATCATGTCGCTTATATAGAGGCTTTCACGACTTAGGTGGTTCTAGAAGATAAACACGATTAAAGCCGAAAACCGACTCCAAACCCGAGGCTCGGTCAACCGAAGATCTTCACTGGTCGATCAAGCATTAGGCTCGGCCGACCGAACCTAGAAATGCCCCTTTTCACACGCTTTTCTTCGTTTGCCTTGCTCCCCACTGCACGCTTGCATGTCGATCCGATTAATCTCTCATTTAATGCTCCGATTTCCATCCTTTCTTATCTTGAGATAATTGATTGAATGACACTAATCTTCTCGATTTGTAATGATCTCAGAAATCAACATTAATCGCACAAGAAATCGGATAAAACGAGTAAATACCAATTTAAATAATATAAATCACATAACATTAAATATTAAATATAAACGTGTGATTTAATATAAAATGCGATTATTAATCTCGATTTAAGGTCAATGTTGATGACTTTACGGGTATAATTTGACCGTCATCAAGGCTCGCCATGAGCAAGCTAAGACCCGACAGTGACCTTGAAGCGAGGTTCGAGAAAGTACCCGCGACCGTGGATGCCTCTATTATCGATGAGACATATGATCCTACCAAGACCGTGGCGGCATCCACCGCGCGAGCTCAAGCCAGGATATTGCCCAAAAAGATCACGGGCCGATGAACCCGCCAAAGAGCCCAGGGCCGAAGCGATCCAGACCGAGAAGACCAAAACCGCAGGTGGTGCCGGGCAAAGGATCCGATCGCACGGATAAGCGAGCTACTAATAAAGGCTCTGAAAGGGCAGAGAGGTTATTGTTGAAGAGGTCCCCAGAGGGTGGAGCCGCCGCCGTGCAGGACAATTCCCCGTGGTTACAAGGGGAAAGAGGCCGTGTGGTTGGATGCCAATTTCACCCAAGGCCTTGACATGACTAAAGCGAGCTGGATCGTGGAGGCCATTGCCGATGTCATTCCCTTGGGTCGCCTTGCATGGGACTCACCGCCTGGTGTTCAAATAGAGATCGGGAGGGGCATCAACCTCCGAGTCGTGGTTCAAGATGACGCCCGCCGGGCGATGAAGTCGTCGAACTCAAAGATCTCACAGTCAATTTGGAATTGCCGCCTCAATTGTGAGTTCTTATTTGTCTTGTATATTACTTTTTTTTATTTCTTTCATACTGTGTTTCTGTCGGGCTTATAATTCTACCTCTTTTTCAGCGTGGGACTCGCATAAACAAGGCGATTGAGGCAGCTGAGAAGCGCAAGACTAAGCTAAAGAATGTAACAGCGGCTCTTGGGGCCTCGAAGAAAGCCAGGATCGTTGCTGAGAAAAAGAGCTCGGAGGCACTGACCGAGGTTGATCGGGTGAGGAAGGCAATGGCAGAGAGTGCCAAACTGGACGTGGAGCTATAGAAGAAAGTACGGCTCAAAAGATGAAGCCCGCAAGTCTGCTTGAGGGGTTGACGGCCGCATGCGGAGAGATCGCGAGTCCCGGCGAGCTAAGCTCGCTTCCGCAAATAAGGCCGCGAGGAGGCGGGTCCGGAGGCCGTGGAAGCATTTAAGCTCTCTCGACGAGTTTGGCGATTATCGAGGCAAGCTTCACCAAGGTTTTAATCACCTCGCCGTTGTCTTTAGGCCTATCAGGGGTAGAGAGAGCATCACCTTTAAGGAAATGCATCGGTGGGTTAACATGTCCCAAATGAGCTCCCGACCTGCCGCTCTTCATCCAGATATTCCTTACGCGGGCGGATCATATCGCCGCCATTCGCACTCAACCAGATAGAGCATGGTGACCCCGCATGGATCCTCCTCCGCTTAATCCAATAACTTCGCAATTTTGAAGAATCCTTCACTGCGAATGATCAACCTGGCGACGAGTATATTGACACTCCTCCCGGCTCTGTTTAAATGATTTTGCGATCTTGCGAATGATTCAGAACATTTTACTTTCCTACGATCTTGTAATAACAACTTTGCTTCTGCTTTTGAATTGCTCCAACATTTTCTTCTGATGATTGTAATAATTTAGCTTTTACTTTCGTGATCGATATCAGGCGCGTTAAGCTTGTTGAACTTGGTTTGTGGCCGCTTTTGGCCTCTTAATTTATGTATTGCACTTGTTTCATTCAACTTATTTCCTGTATCGTAGATGTATGTGTATGCGCCCCTTTATTTGGAACAAGGATGACAAATGACCCATATTGCACTCAAGTAAAATTTCCTATCCCCTATTGTTTTGGGCGAGGCCGAGGGGCTCGAGCGAAACAAGGTTTCGTGGCCGTTTGCATAATTCTTTGGTCGCTGTGGCAAATAACATGGTCGCTGGAGGCGAGCCGTAATTTGCTTGATTTGTTACGTTTGAAATTTTCTGATTGCGGCCCTCTAAGCTTGAGGCAGAGTAGGGGCTCGCCTGAAAGTTGAGAGCCGAATTGATTGGTCTGCACTTAACATTTCTCGACTGCCGTGTTGCTGGGAATCCAGGGCTATGGACCGATTTGACAGCTCACTGGCAGCGCACGCGTGGTCAATGTGGCCTAAAATCTCAGGTTGATAACTAATATAGCCTAGAATCTTGGGCTTAACTGACAGACATTAAATGCGCCCTTTGAACTTCAAATTTTGGATAAACCGCGTGAAGGCTGACCGCTGGATCTTGTTGATCGTGGCCGTTCCTTTTTCTAACCTCTTCTAAAAGGAGGAGTCAAGCTTGACTTCATTTTCATTCCTCTTCCGCATTTTTTTGCATAAATCTTTGTTGTGAGAGCCATGTCTTTCCATCCGGAGAGGGTAGAGTCCGAGTATTTAAAGCCCGTCCAATACGTGATGTTTCCCTTTTTTCCTTACCGCCTCTCTTGTTGCCAAAGATCACTTCTAGCGTTACTCTGACGTGGTCAAGCTTGCGAGGGAGAGGGGTTTAAATGAGAACAAGGTTGAGGGTGAAGGGTCTTTGCTACGGGTGCGGTTTTCGGGTGGGCGACTTTTGTCTCGCCACCCTCAAAGATCTTTTAATCTTACAATGGTGAGGAGTTTAACTCCATTTTATCTGGTTGCATCCGAAAGGATTGTTAGTCAGATACCCTTCGTGGCGTCGCGGTCACTTTTACTCCGGAAGCTATCAATGGTGCCTCCAGATAATCGCTATCGATCCTCATCCCATTACGAGGTCGCTTGGAATCTTGGCGATGAGTCAAGTAAACAAGTTCGTTACGCCGGGCAATCCGCGAGCTTTTTCCAGATTCAACGGCCGCATCGACCTTCGTCCGACTGCCTCCCAAAGAATCGTGAGTGGAAAAAGTTTATCAACTCACGGGCCCTTCCGACCATGGACCCCGAGGTTGTTAGTGAAGCTGGGCTCTCCTTTTGCATGCTATTCGTGACCCCCAGGTTGACATTGATTGGGGGATCTTGATTCACCGCGAGGCAGTTAACTTTGCGGTTTCAATGGATCGTGATTGTCGTATCCCGTTTGCTTCGTTGATAGCTAGGCTATGTAGTTTAGCTAGGGTGCCGACGCACTCATTGGACCTTTGTGGGTTCACTGCCTGAGTGAGTCCAACCCCCCCTTTACTTTTCTTTTTTTTTGGGCGGGCCCCCTTGTTTTTTGGTTAAATCGAAGGGCGTTGTAGGCCGCCATTTCGCTAGAAACAATTGTACTCCCTTTTCATGAATGAAGATGCTCCTTTGTTTTGATTTCATTCTCCGCATGCTCTGCTCGCACGTAGCAGATGTACATTTTACATATAATATTTTTTCAAATTATCTACGTGCCAAGGTCGGTTGTACTCGCGACCTTGGTTATCACTTAGCACATACGTCCCCCTCTTGACTACTCGAGCGATCCTCACTGGGCCCTCCCAGCTTTCTGATAGTTTTTCTTTCTTGGCCTCGTGTCCAGTGGCTTGTCTCTTTCGCAGAACATAATCTCCAATGGCGAAGTGATGATTGCGAATGTGTTTGTCGTGGTGACGTTTGGCAGCCTATTTGCAACTGAGCAAACGGCCATATGCTTCGATCCGCCGCTCTTCTGCTAAGTCGAGATCGTGCTCCCTAGTGAGCGGATTGTTGGTCTCACTAAAATGGGCGACCCTTAAACTTGGTAGGGCCATCTCTACCGGGGCCATAGCCTCTGATCCGTAGGTCAAAGCAAAAGGAATTTCCCCTGTAGTTGTTTTTCGCGATGTTCTGAGCGCCCATAAGGCCGCGGGGAGGTGGTCAGGCCATTTACCCGCCTTTTCGCCCAAACTCTTTTTCAGCACGCACAGTACTTGTTTGTATGCATTCTCAGCCTGACCATTTCCTTGCGGATAGCAAACTGATGATTGCCAATGCTTGACGTTATTCTCTTTGCAGAATGTGTCGAACTCCTCTCTAAATTGAGGTCCGTGGTCTGATACTATTACTCTGGGGACGCCGAATCTAGTCCATAATTGATCGAGTAAAAAGTAGGTTATGTCTCTGGTGTTGATTTTTACCAAGGCTTTAGCCTCGATCCATTTGGTGAAATAGTCGACGGCGACCACCACATACTCGCATCCGGAGCGGCCCTTTTTTAATGGTCCAATGAGGTCGATGGCCCACATGTCGAATGGCCAAGCGGCGATGACGATGCTTTGCTCGACTGATGGCAGTCTGGGAATATCCGTAAATTTTTGACATACGTCGCACGCCCTAGCATATGCCTTGGCGTCGTCTCAGCGAGTTTCGCCGCAATATCCAGCCAACAAGACCTTCGAGCAAGGGTGCGGCTAGCTAGGTGGCCGCCGCATGTCTCTTCATGTAGCTCTAAGAGGATTCCACCGACTTCTTCAAGTCGCACGCACCTTAGTAAAGGCTTAGAGAACGATCGCCGGTATAAAACATCGTTTAAGATAGTGTATCTGGCGGCTCTTCCGATCGGGCTTTTGCCTCGCTTGGATCATCGTGAGTTTTCCGAGTCGATGTAGGCCCTTATGATATCAATCCAACAAGGGTTGGTGGGTCGCAAGTCCATTACTTCGGTCCTGTCGATAGCTGGTCCTGACAGATATTCTACCATGACCGATGGGTTGCTTATTTCGTCCTCGCTGGTTAGCTTGGATAAGTAATCGGCTGTGTGATTGTCCTCTCAAGGGATGTTGGTGAATTTTAAGTATTTGAAGCTGCTTTTGAGTTTTCTGACGAGGTTAATATATCTCTGCAAAATTTAGCTATGGATGCTGAACGACCCGGTCACCTGATTGACCACCAACTGTGAATCGCAAAAAACCTGCACATTTTCGACCTTTATGGCCCTGGCAAGCTCCAGTCCTGCAATGACCGCCTCATATTCTGCTTGGTTGTTCGATGCAGTGAAGTTAAATCTTAGGGCCTTCTCAATTTCTTCTGAGGTTCCGGGCTCTAGAAAGATGATCCCCGCACCGCAACCTTTAAGGTTGGCAGCGCCATCGACATAGAGTTGTCAACAGTGACTTGGCCGCTGAGGCTCGTCCGTTGTGGTACTTTTGTCGGGGCTATGTTTTGCGTAGGTCTGTTCCGGGATATCTTCGTTGAAGCTCGTTTCTACGATAAAATCGGGCAATGCCAGAGCTTTGATAGCTTTTCGAGGTTCGTAACGGATGTCGAATTCGGTGAGCTCGATGGCCCAATGTAGCAAACGACCTGACAAGTCTGGCTTGTGGAGGACCTGCCGTAGCTGCGCGTCTGACAGCACGATAATTGAATGCGATGAAAAGTAAGCCCTTAATTTTCGGGCGGCTATAACAACGATATTATAATAACGACTTTCTACGGGGCTTAGAGCCTTAGAAACATAATAAATAGGCTTTTGCGAGGTGCCGTCTTCCTTGATAAGTTCTGCGGCGATGGCCCTATCTGAGGCTTCTAAGTATAGTAGCAAAACATCTCCAATCGCTGGACTAGTCAAAGAATGGCGGGCTTGAGAGGTAGGCCTTTAGCTCTTTGAAAGCCTCGCGAACATTCCTCTGCCCAAGCAAAGGTTTTATTTCCTTCAGATTTTGAAGAAGGGTAGGCTCTTCTCGGCCGATTTGGAGATAAACCTTCCCAGGCTATTACTCTTCCATTCAGCCTTTATACCTCCTTAATTCTAGTCGGCTCGCTTCATGTTTGTCAATACCTCAATTTCTCTCGGTTCGCCTCGATCCCCTTTGACTTACCATGAAGCCCAAAAATATATAGTCAGTGTATTTATATATAAATTTATATATACACTTATTTTCTTAAGTTTATATATATATATATATATATATATATATATATATATATATATATATATATAAAGATATATATACACTTATTTTCTTAAGTTTATATATTTATAGTCTTCTTAACACATTTTTAATCACTCGCAGCTTACTAGTTATCCAACACCACGTGGAACATTTATAGTCTTCTTAACACATTTTTTTTAATGCCGAATTGCG
Organism: Gentiana macrophylla; assembly: GCA_026214975.1. Lineage (NCBI taxonomy): Eukaryota > Viridiplantae > Streptophyta > Magnoliopsida > Gentianales > Gentianaceae > Gentiana > Gentiana macrophylla. The sequence goes on along the minus strand of CM047816.1, from coordinate 73,116,037 downwards.
GTTCCATGCGGAAAGTGCTACTCTTACAAGACTACAAGAGTTATTGCACAATGCTACACCAAACAGAGCGTTGTGGAATAGATTGGAGGGATCAGAGTTTGGTCCGTTTCTTCGTTTTATAAGTAACAATTGGGAATTCAAGGTGCGGCTAATAGCATACCTATATTTCAATATGGTTTATCCTGACCGAGATGACGAGCTTCATTTTAAGATTGGCGATAATAGAGTGAAGTTCGGAAGAAGAGAGTTTGCATTCATAATGGGCATGATTTGGAGATTTGGATGTTGAATTTCCGATCAATCAAGGTGTTTTGATGTTAGTTGTACTTCCATAAGTACATCAAGAATGTGATGTTGCAAAAATCGAATCAACGATTATGGCATCGAATGACGTTGAAACTATATACCGGATGGCTTTAGTGTATGCGTTATTTATGGGTTAATAATCGAAACGACTCGAGTGGTAATACCGCTTTGATTTTTTATATTGTCGAGAACCTACAATCGGTCGAGACATTTCCATGGGGCGATTTTTTTAACAATTTAATGTTGAATTGGCGTAAGATAGTATTTGAGTGTAAGGATCTTGTACCTAAAAGAAATGGGAAACCGTATAAGCCACAGTTCTCTGGTTGTTTATACGTGTTACAATTGTGGTGTTTCCATGCAATGCCTAGACTTATACAGTACGGGGGATTTGCAACAGTGGTAGAAGGTCAATCTAATGCTCGTCCAAGTTTTTTGAGATGGAAATGCACTGTCGGCGGGGTCTATTACAAATCATTGGTCAATCCTACATCCGGTGTTACTCCATGGGTATGTATTATATTATCATTTTTATCAATCTAAATTGTCAGCAATATTTTTAAACATTGTATTTAAAATCGGTTGCCTTTTTTTTTTCCTTTATGCACGTTGAGATGGTCGCTCATATTTTGACAACCGCCGAAGATAGGTAGTTCGTAATTGGTATGGGGTTGCCGGAGGCGGAGGTTACAGCTCCACATCGTGAATTACCTGTTCCCCCCGTGGTTGTCCCGGATCCTGTCCCTGGTCAAAGACGTGTTCCCCCAAGGTCCAATTTGGATGGCATAGTCCGTGAGCGTCCAGGAGTTGATGCTCAGGACGAGCGACCATCTCGCCAAGCCCGTCATGATGACGAATGCATTTGTGTGCCCTGCCTACATCTGCAAACCCTCCGGTACAACATCGTATTCTCAACAATTCGATATAGGCGGTGGTAGTATACCTATTGTGGGGGGCGTTGTGCCGTTAGAATCACTGGTGCCTAAAATCATGCGTATAGTTGACAATGCGTTAAGAGAAGTCAGGACTGAGTTGATGGAAACAAAGGCCGAGTTGATTGAAACGAATGCTAAGCTGAGTGAAATGCAGGCTGAAATGGCACGTCTGAGAGAGGCCCAGGTAACAACTACCAGAGTAGTTGAAGAACAACATACGCGTTACCTCGAGTCGTTAAAAAGGGCGGGGGAGCAACAGGTTCGAATTAACTCCTAAATACAAATATAATTGCATTTATCTTGTTAACAGAAATTTAAATTCACACCATTTCCTTTATTATACAGGGTACACTTAGGCCCCAAGAGGGACGTCAGATGTCGTAAGGCTCCCAGACGGTGACTCACCTCCACATCTCGACAGACCCAAAGCACACCAACCACCGGTTGGGCCGCTTTCACCACACAAGGCAGCCGTGAGCCTGAGACTCGAGACACCTCAAGGTTGTGATACAAACACGGACCGCACACCTCGAGGTTGTGATACAAACACGGAGCGATACACCTCTTAGGAATGTTCATCCGGCGCCACCGCCCCAAGTTACTCCTTTCGGGCTTCGTGTATCGTGGTCCCAAGTCGGGCCGCCTTCAGTCCACAAGGCACACCATCCGCTCAGGGTCAACACCCTCGAGATAGAGCAAAGCACCCATCTTGACCCATTGAATGATTTTTCATTTGAGAGTCTTTGGTCCAGTCCGTAATCGATATTGATGATGTGCATGCGGAGATGAGTTCGACAAACACCGCACTCTTCTAGGCCCTAAACGATGCCAGTTTTGAATACAATGAGGGAGAGGGGGAGGAGGGGAGCTACAAAGAGCCTCGCACTTCAAATAAAAATGGGCCTTCGATCGACCACTGCCGACCGGGTACTTTAGGAAGGATAATACCCAAAGGATTCACCCTAAAAATGGACTCGAGGACGATAGTACACACACCGCCGGAGGACTCGCTGCAGCGAGTACAACGAATCAAAAAAATGGATCGGATCAAGTGAAGGTGATACGACCAAGTTATTAGTCGGGGGCTTAAAACCGACGAGGAAATATTACCTTACCTCGCGGATCGAGATTTTTTTCACTGTATTTTGTTTCAAGGTTATCGATAAATGCGCAGTAAACTCATTTAAACTTGTATTCGAATTTTTTTAACATGTATTACGCTTTTTTATCGTAATATTGTGATCGAGTAATAAATCCCATTTGCAAAGACATTGACTCGTGATGTGGGAATGTTGTGTGCTCGTATGGCGCCTTACCTGATCGAGATGAAAAATATGCGAGTTTTTGTTATGCCTCATTCGCAAGTACTCTTGTGCCTGAACTAGAGAAATAGGAGGGCGACATGGATGCGGTGGTTCCGGATCTTTTGACATTGGAAACTTCTAAATGGACCAAGAAAATGATCGCCTATGCTATCTGGATGATTAACACGGAGCATTGGGTACTTGTGCGCATGCCAATCAGTGAATGGACATTAACGGTGCACGATAGCCGATACAGAAGCGGTGACTCGACCCACATTGACCGGATCATACGGAAATGGGCTCTATACATGAGGTTAATGTTATCGGCATCACAAGATTGTAGGACAATCCAATGGATGATCGATCCATCTCAAACACCATTCTATACAGTCCTGCACGACGAGACTGGATGTCCACAGACGGAGTACCGGTACGTATCAAACCTTATTCAGATTTTTTAATTTCAAACATTCAGTTCTAAAATTTATGGCTTTAATATGCAGGGAACGCTATCCGGTTTTCAGTCTGATGATTATGGAGCTTACAATCATCAACGACACACACATATTTGAGTTGAGTGATGCAACTTTTCATAGGCTCAGGATCAAAATGGCCGTAGATTTATTTTGTCAACGTATAGCGGTGTAATTTGTATATTTGTTGTTCGGGCGTTGCGTACGTCCAAGATTTGACATTTATTTTGGTTTTATCTCAACTTTTGGCGTTGTAATATTTATCTTCTAAATTCGGTTTGCTTTTTTTATTGTAAATTTATAATATTTATATAAGAAATTTGAATGCGAGTCCACGGGTTTTTGGGCACCAACAAGAACACATAACACCTAAAAAAACTTATATAGTCGAGAGGACATAAAAATAACATCTATAGTAGATGAACATAAAAATAACAAAACAAAAATAAACCAAAATGAAAGTTGATATATCTAAAAAATAAATACTAAAATAACATGAATAAAAGATGAACACTTTCATCATATTTAAGTTTCAGATGTGATAACGCTCATCATGACCATATGTCACATCATCTTCAACATATTCCGGCACTCCGCGCAGACTGACGATAGACTGTGATCGACACGGGAAAATATATATCCATATCCTGCATTGCCCTTTGCTATCTCGCCGAATCCTAGATGTAATATACTCCAACGCCAAAATAGGAAGTAATAGATGCGTAAGGTAAGGCGCATAAATCAAATGCCGGTGCGGTGTAATTCACCGTACTACACATATTGGTGGCAAGAAACATAATAAGGAAAGGAAGGAATGGACCGTTACAGACCAGGGGTGAAGGGCGGGTAGGCGCCGAGGCCTCACACATTCCTACGATGTCTCCCCAAATAAAACAGCCATGTCACGTCAGTAGTAGTTCAGGACATCCGGAAAAGAAAGAAATCCAAACCCGAGGATATTCGGAATGGCATACTGCTCGTTGATCCATTTATTATTCAAACGGACGGAACGCCGCACTATGACGCACATTTCATTGAGCTCTACCGTTGCTAGAAAAGCATAAAATTCACGCACAATAGACCGATTCACGTGATGAAAGCTTAATGCGCTTTGAGGGACACCATGCCACCCGTTATCTCTGAACAAGTTTCTGATCAAAGTAGGTAGACTTTCCATATTCAATTGTCTCTCCGAACAACAAATTCTTGTCATCCAGTTAGTCACGTACTCACTCCTCTCCTCTTCTTTTGTGAAACGGATTATGAGAGACTGCTCGTCCAACGACAAATCAACTTCGTCATTGGGAATTAACACAGGAGCATGGGGGTTAGCCATTGAAAGGTACACTAAAAAGAGATTATTCGATAAAAATAAACGAGAAATGAGAGGGATGAATACTTTGGTAAAGGATTGGTTAATATATAGATTTTTTTTGTCAAAACAAGCATTGATTGAGAGGGTCGGTGTGAATTATGACTCGTGTGAATTCCAACGATCCCGTGTGAATTTTGAACGATCCCGTTTGAATTTAGCACGAACTAACATTGATGACTCACGTGAAAAGATGTGTCACTGTATCAATGACATTACTACCTCTGTCACCCTAATGACCCTTACGAACGCTGTCCGGTTTTCAGTCTGAAGACTATGGAGCTAATAATCATCAATGACGCACGCGTATTTTAGTTGAGCGATGAAACTTTTCACAGGCTGAGGATCAAAATGGCCGTAGATTTATTTTGTCAATATATAGCGGTGTAATTAATTTGGTTTTATCCAACATTTGACATTTATTTTGGTTTTATCTCAACTTTTGGCGTTGTAATATTTATCTTCTAAATCTTCCTTGCTTTTTATATTGTACATTTCAAATATTTATATAATAAATTTGAATGCGCCCACATACATTTATCTTCATCTTTCGCTTTTATTAAATCATCATTCACAAATCACTTTTATAGATTAACATGATAGTCCCCTCATGTGATCGTCGAAGATCATCCATTACAATTGCAGTAGATAAAACAAGAAATAATAGAACATAACTCGATGGCCTAAGAAAGAAAATTAATAGAACATAACTCCGTTTCAGTCTGAAGACTATTGAGCTTACAATACTACCTATGCACCCTAATAACCCCTACGATGTACGACATCAATGACTAGTCAAAACAAGCATTAAAAGCAAACAATAAATATGATAGAATAGTTAAACAAACCAAGGGTGGTCACTATAGATGACATGGGAGGTTTCCAAAGAAATGTCATCCGTGTTATACTCCGGTACGTTAAAATCTCTTGTGATAGCCGTGATAAGAAAAGGAAAGTAGATATAACCATCACCACTACTGCCAAGCGATATGTCACAAATCCTACTAATGATGTAACGTCCAACGCCAACTTCAGAATGAAGAAATGCGTACACCAAAATGTACAAATCAAATGGCGGTTCAAGAGTGTGTATAGTACCATAGAGGCTATTGGAAAACCATTGGATCATAACACGCTCCCATCCGGTAGGCAATTGACAGTGAGCAATTAGACGTTGCAATACACGAACGTTGGAAGCCCCGTTGAAGATATCACTGGATGCTTCAACTCCACTTACACCATAGTAGTTATTGATCCACTCCACCTCCAAGGAAACATCTACTCCACATAATTTGTGCACCCCTGATTCTATGGGCCTGTACTCTCACCCACGCTTGACTCGACAACTGCATAGAATTCATGAACAATTGATCTATTCATAGTCGATGTCGATGCGGGACTATTTACGAGGCCCTCCAACAAAAGTCTCAACGTCACGAGACGCTTCATCTTGGTAGGTAGACTCTCTCATTCAATTCTTTTCTCTCCGATAAATAGCTCTATCTTGAAAGATCCAAATCCAATTATGACGCTCTTCGTCTGTTCTAAACCTCAACCTCAGTGTCTGAAAGTCGTAATAGTGACTAATATCACCCCTCATACGGTCATTAACAAACACAAAGTTGATGAGGATTGAATGGAGGATCCTCATACTGGGAATTCGGTTCATGCCATTCTCGATGAGGAGAAATCGGTTCAGACATTGTGATTAAGGCGATGTAAAGTAGAAGGTTATGCAGAGGTAGTTTAATAGGTCATGGTATATATAGAGTTAACAAGTGAATTGACGTCCCCATGACTCTATGACATCAATGACTAGTGAAAACAAGCAGTGATTGAGAATTCCAACGATCCCGTGTAAATTATGACTCGTGTGAATTCCAACGATCCCGTGTGAATTTTCAACAATGCCGTGCTGATTTAGCATGAACTAACCATTGATGACTCACGTGAAAATACGTGTCACTATATCAATGACAATACTACCTCTGTCACCCTAATGACACCTATGACGTAAGACATCGATAGGACATCAATGACTAGTCAAAACTAGCATTGATTGAGAAGGTAAGTGTGAATTATGACTCGTGCGAATTCCAATGATCCCGTGTGAATTTTCAACGATGCTGCGTTAATTTAGCACGAACTAACCATTGATGACTCACGTGAAAATACGCGCCACATCAGATCAATGACAATACTACCTCTGTCACCCTAATGACACCTACGACGACGACATCGATAGACATCAATGACTAGTCAAAACTAGCATTGATTGAGAAGGTAAGTGTGAATTATGACTTGTGTGAATTCCAACGATCCCGTGTGTGGCACGGTGATGGATATATATATTACCCATTTGTTTAGGTTTGATTACGCTTATTTATCACTCGCTTGAACTAGAATACCCATTTGCTATTATAATATAAAGATACAAAACATATAAGATAGTCAAGATCGCGCTTAGTATCAATGTCCCCAAAAAGATACAAAACATGTATATAAACTTTCACGACTTGAGATAATACTAAAAACATGAAAAAAGACGAACAAAATGATCAGATCAATTAGGAACAACCACTCGTATTTAAACGGACATTTAGGCCTTTTGTGTCCGGTGTTCCACACAACGAGCAATGCCTACCGTAGCCTGGATCTGCCCTCTCATTAGGCAACTCGCTTTGGTCCTACCGCCAGGAGGTTCACCTTGAGAAGCAATCCTGAGGATCCTGGGTCGGCCCCGCCGCAAACCGTTGTTTGTGTTTCCTCCTTCGCTCGCCCTAGGCTCAGCGGCGGAATGCGCCGGTTTCTAATTGAAGTTGGAACAATCCAATCATCCTCGACTGGAACAGGGTATACGCGTCCTTCATAAATACACGGGAAACATTGAGCTTTGTAGTAGTCAGAACAATAATCATACGGACTCTCACAACGCTCACTTATAGCAGCACAAGCATGTACACAAGGCATCTTGAGCCCCTGAAACTCTCCACAGTAACACTTCCATTCAGCCATATTTACCTTTGCACTAGTATCGCTGCTCCCAACTTGGAACCGGGTCCCGGTCGATCGCTTTTAGTGTGAAGGTTCTTCGGGCATGCGAGACTTCAGTCAAGAATTTTTCGGCTTCAGGGGCTAACACGGAGCGACATGCCAATGCAAGTTCTCTCATCTCGCAATTCCATTTCTGCAACGTTGCCCTTATGTAGTCTAACAAATTCACGATACTCAACTTACGCACATCCCTGATCACGTTGTTAAAACTTTCAGCACAGTTGTTTGTCATTATTGCATAACGTGTCCCTGGAAAATGCGATCGTGCCCAGTAACGAAATCCAATAGCCTCCAAATAACTAGACACTCTATTGTTTGGATCTTTATCCTGCTCTTTTAACTACTAAAACATTATTGCGAATCGAGTTTTTGAAAAAGTATACGCGGCTTCCCAGAAAGTGTATGGACAGTATCTTGTGCTTCCGAATTTTTTATTGAGGTTCATGACAAGGTGGTGGTAGCAAAAACCATGGTGAGCGTTTGGAAATACATCTCTAACAGCACCAATGATGCCAGCCCCTCTGTCTGATACGAGCACCATGTCTTCACGTTCTCCGATTACCCCATTCACTTGAAGTATGAAATACATCCACACATCCCTACTCTCTCCGTCGGTCACGGCAAACGCTACCGGAAAGAGTTTATCACCTGCATCTACACCGATAGCTACTAACAATGTCCCCTCGCATTTTGTTTTCAGATGAGTACCGTCCACGACTAAGACAGGTCGACAATACTTAAACCCGTCAATACTAGATTTCAAAGCCATGAAACAAGATTTGAACCCGCCAAGAATATGGCCGCCTCTATGTCTGTGATGGCTTCAGATTTTCACTCTTCAACATGTAAAAGTAGGCGGATAATTTAGAATACGATAGTGTTACGCTTCCTCCGATTAATTCTAACGCCTCTGCATACAATGATATGCACGCCGATAATCAAGGTCTATGTTGAATACTCTTTTGACCTCCACTATTAAATGTTTTGTCGTGAAATGACAAATGAAGAGTTTATGAGGTTCTCTCTAAAGAGATGACCTATAGTTCCGGTCCGGCTTGCCTATGATCGTTGCTTAATCGCCCCAATCAACAAGTGTGAGCTTCAATGTACTCGCTTATCTCGGTTATTGCAATCAAATACCTTTCTACCCACAACTTGCCATTCGCATGTCTCCAAGTAAAGCATCGTAGTTTTAACTTCCCTTGTCGGACAGATAAGTTTCCACATGTAATTATTTTTCAATGCATAGTAACTCATTTTCATCTGCATATCATCCTTGTCCCCGAACTTTTACCAATATACAATAATCCGTAATCTTCATTCTGAACGCCCCACCGTGGACACGGAGGAATTTCGAACTGGAATGTCCGGACCGAAATGAACACCTCTATTGCGATTAATACTTGCCATACTAAATCTAGGACCAATATCGTGGTTCTGCTCGATGGTGCTCTCATAAAACTCGTAAACGATCCACCAATATCGGGACCCGGTTGCATCCTTGTTGGCATACCAAGGTTCTGCTTCAAAGTCGCCTCTCAAAAAACTCATAAACGATCCACCGATATTGGGACCCGCTTGCATCCGTGTTGGCATATGATTGTTCTCGCTTTCGGCGCTCCTAAGAAAACTCGTAAACGATCCACCGATATTGGGACCCGCTTGCATCGGTGTTGGCATAATAAGAGGTGGACGGTCAAACCTGGCGGCTTGTTCCATTTATGTTGACATTATGACTTGTCCCGTCAAATCGTTGTTGGATGTACGGTGTGTGCGTTATGTCCGCTAAAATTAGCAGAGGTGTGTGTGAATGGTCGACGAATCATATTCGCAATTATTCCCCAATCGTAGTCGTTCACTTGTGATGTCAATGACTTGTTCAAATTGAGTTATATTCGGTCGGATGGCGCTTTCAGGGATAAGGCCGATGTGGTAGTACAACATGCTTTCGAATTTCGACATACCCAACTCGGATGTAAAATCCTCAATGCCTCTATCATTTTCTTCATGAAGTTGCTCATTTAAGTCAAATTCATTCTCATCTTCCGTATCGCCATCGCGGCATAACCGGTTCAATAAGTAACGATAGTTTCACACTTCTTTTTTTCAAAATATCATCAATGTAGCCTAGCCATGTATCATCGTCCAAAACATCAATCGGTTGGTCATAATCTACGTACATTAGTTTCATGATCAATGTGTTGTTTGAGACATCAATTCCTACTTTCATACACACTTTGACCTTCACTTCATCCAATGTCGATCGGTTTTCACACGAACCAAATACAATTTTCCTTTCTTATAAGACCATTTGTCGCTATCTTCATGGTATTTCCACTCTCCGCCAAATAAAAACTTAACGTACAATCGTATTGTTATCTGCAAAAAAACAATCATGTATCCACACAGTTAGGTTTTTTCCAAATATTGTTGGATGTAAAATTATTCTGATTGAAATATATATATACACATATACACATACACATTACACACACACACATATATATATATATATATATATATATATATATATATATATATATATATATATGTGTGTGTGTGGTGTGTGTGTGTGTGTGTGTGTCTATATATATATATATATATATATATATATATATATATATATATATATATATTGTCTGTGTGTGCTTATATATAAATATATGTGTATATAAATGAGAAACCAATATATATATCAACTTATATATGCTAGTAGTATATATGTGTGTGTGATATTGGTTTCTCGTTTATATACACATATATTTACTTGTATATAAGTGCATATAGCCAGACATCAAAAACACATCAATACTCTTTAAAATAAATCAATATTCTTTAGCATATATACATACACACACGCACACACAATTAGGTTAGGTTAGGTTATGTCAAAAAAATTCAAGTTTCGTTGTGTTGTGTTGTAACAGTAGACGGTGGTAATAGAAGAGAAGATTGTTTTCACCAAATGGTCATAGAATATTTGATGATGACGAGGAGATCGATTTGGGACAGAGCCAACGAATGTATCTTATACTTTTGATCTAACGGATGCCTCACTTCCGGCGGAGGCTTTACCAAGCTCCTGAGAACGGAAAAGATGCTCTATTGAGCGGACTGATGAAATATTCTACGAGCTACCTACCGTAAGCCCCAATACAAAGCCTGGAGATTAGGCATGACACACAATGGATCGGAAGGATTCGAAACACCCTAGTGGATGCATCCATTTCTAAGAACCTCATCAGTCGAGGCATACCATGAATATGTCAACATTTTGTTGTTTTGGAAATTTCAAACAACATTTATTTGTCGTTTGTTTCTCGTTTATAAATTCATTTTTTAAAATTAAATTAGGGCATTTTCATTGTGATTGCCCGTAACAATTAAATTATTCGAGTATTATTTGAAAAATAAAGTTGTACATTCAAAATGAACTAAGGCATGGAACATGAAAGGAATTTATACTACTAAATTTCGAAACAACTTATAACAGAACATACATACAATATCTGTACAATATAAAAACTTCTACATTATCATTTCTAATATTAACATTGCCACTATAATATCATTAATGCATTTCATTCTAAATTTTTTCTAAACTATCAAATAATCAAAATATTTACAATATCAAAATTTCTACAACGTCAAGATTTCTACAAATATATGAACTACATTTTCCTCCAACGAATGACAATTTTATTATCGAACGATCTCATTATAATTAATCATTTCAATAGCTTAATAATCAAAATTTTATCCCTTCACTACCCTAAAACTATAAGCTTTTACCTTTTCACCATTCGAAAAATCGAAAATTTATATCTTTATAAGGTTAATTACCTCAAACATATCAACAAATTAAAACAAATACGATATTTAAAATAATTCAAACAAAAGTGCTATACGAAATGCTTACCCATTTGTTTAAAGGTGAAAGACCGGTGTAGATTGATAATTTTTGTCTGAAAGTTTTGTGAAGAAAAATTCGAGTGAAAAAGATTGATGATTTTAGGTGAAGAAGATGATGGTATTGACTAAAATGTAGGAAAAAAACGACAGTTGGAGCATTTATTCATTCAATTTCCTTATTCCACGGGCCCGTGTCCATTTTCCACGCAGCGCTCTTACATTTCCATGGGGCGTAGGTTGTTTTTCCCCGCGCCACGCTAATTGAAACTTTTGTCATCAGTTGAACTTCGACGTGGCCTTTATAAAATTCCACGCCATCTGGTGGAAAATTTCCACGGCCCCGTAGAAACAAGCACGGGCTACTTAAAATAAAATGTCAGATCTGAACAGACCTGACTTGAAATATGGATCGCTACAGTGACCTGAATGTAAATTTTCTAACCATTCATTTCCTTCATGGCTTTCTAAGGCATTGTAATGTGAGGTAAACTAAAATACTGTATGAAATCTAATGAATATAATTGCTGTAAAAAACAATGAAAATAATTTTTGCTCTATATATTCTTTTTTCTGTCTTATTTTTCTTCTCATTTTATTTATGGGGAAAATTATGAAAAGTGGACAAAATTTTTTTTTTTTAAAATTATCAAAAAGGACATGAACATTTATATTTTAGCAAAAAAGACAAAATATCTTGTATTAAGACAATTTTACCCCTCTATTTAAATATGAAAACTCCCACACAAAAAAAAAAATAAAAAATAAAATACAACCCAACAACCCATGATCCCACGTTGCTTCAAAAAAAAAAAAAAAAAAAAAAAAAAAAAAAAACGTTTGCATAATATATATATAATAAGTCTAATGTTCAATTATAATGGTAGGCAAATAGTAGTGTTACATAGTATAACAATGTCAAACGGTAGTGTCAAATAATATTACAATGTCAAATGGTAATGTCAAATTATCACAATGTCAAATGCTATTGTCAAATAGTAGTGTTACATAGTATAACAATGTCAAATGATAGTGTCAAATAATAGTGTTACATAATATAACATAGTCAAATGTTAGTGTCAAATGGTAGTGTCAAATAATAGTGTTACATATAATATAACATAGTCAAATGTTAGTGTCAAATGGTAGTGTCGAAATAAGTAGTGTTACGTAATATAACATATCAAATGATAAAATACAAGTAATTGTGTTACATAAGATAATAATGTCGAATGATAGATCGAATAAGTAGTATCATATAGTATATATATATATATATATATATATATATATATATATATATATATATATATATATAATGAACGTGGTCATTGTTCCTGAAAAAGAAAGAACGTGGTCATTAGCTTGGCAAATTCTCCTTTTTTTTTACTTTAAAAAAGAAATCAGTTATAAAGGTAAAAGTGTCATTATATTATGTCGGTTCTTTATGATAATTTTGTACTAAATCTTTTTGTCCTTTCAATAAGTCTTCCTTATTTATATCTACTTTATTCAAAACGAAATCTGATGCATTTCAAATATAATTTCAACACAAATTGTTACGATAAAAATAATTCACCGATTTAATGAATGTCTAAAGGAACTTTACGTTACGAGACGAAGTATAATGTTCTATGAAATCAAATACGTACAAAAAGGATTTGTATCCATGTATACCAATTTGGGAACTTAAAAGGTGGCAAAGTGGGTAGAGTTTATTTAAATAAATTAGTGATTTTATCCATCATCTACTGTCTTGTCTTATAATTTAGTAGATGATGTAAATCACTAATTTTATCCATAGAATTGAGTCAGTAATGGAGTTGAAAAAATAGAATAGTTGTGTTTGGTCAATATGCATTGATGTAAAATGACCGGTGAGGGCCCCAAAATTGAATTGAAAATTGAATTGATCGACTACTGTGAAACATCATATCCTATAATTATTGTCAATAGTTTCCATCGATTCATTTCCTCGTCTCAAGAGAAGGACAACAAAATTTTAAAAGATAAAAGAATTAGGAGAAATGATTGTATTTGGTAAAAAGGTTGCGTAGCTTACATTACATATTTGTAATATATGACAATTCAATTTTTCTTTCATAAATCTTTTTGAGTGAAATTAACTAACAATATTCATTGGTACGAAGTAATTAAAATGTAAAGTCAACGTGATTTTATCGACACATCAAATTATATTTCCATTACACTAAAATGATCTTCTTAAAGTTGTTTTTTATTCAAAAATCGACATTCCGATTGTCGATGGTGCGAATCGACGTTCTGGAAATCATTCTGATAGGATGCAATGTTACTCTCTGTACACGAGCAAGCTCCGTAAATTCCGTTATAATTGAAATAACAGAAATATTATTTTCATTATTTATTCTAAAAGAATAAGTGAACTTAATAAGAATATGTAGTTTATCTAGTCTACTTATTTTTTTTATATATAATAGTAGGTGATTACATTCATTTCCTATCGACCCGATCATAATAATATTGGTGTAAAATAGGAGGCTAAAGAACAACATGACAAAGCTTACCGCCTCTCATTATTATAACTTTTCAATATCAAAACGGAAAAAGATATATAAAAAAAAACAAAAGTCTTATTCAAAACCTTAATCTTGACACTTCTCTCCCTTCACTTAGAAACAACATGTTTCTTACAGAGTTATAGAGAAACGTGTTTTCACACTTTCTTAACAAGAATTGAAACGGTTATGATAGATTAGATGAATAACAATATATTTGTCATTAGGAAAACACAGACCATTACAAGGTGTTTATATAGTGAGCCACAAGGGCTATAACCGTAAATACAAAAAAATAAATATAAAACTATCGTCTAATACGCTCACCGGAAATTTGTGGCGTCGCGAAGGCCAAGCTTAGAAATGAATGTAGAATAAGATAAACGTGGCAGTGGCTTGGTGAGAACATCATCCAACTGATCAGCAGCAGCTACACGAGCAACACGAACAAGTCCTCGCTCAACATGCTCACGAATGAAGTGATAATCGATAGCAACATGCTTCATTCGTGGTGAAAAACTGGATTGGCGCTTAGACGAAGAGCACCTATATTATCGCAAAAAATCACTGGTGTAAAACGAACCGAGAAACTGAGGTCTGCAAGCAGATAGGTCAGCCAAGCAATTTATGCCTCAGTGTCAGCAACACATTTGTATTCAGCTTCGGTGGATGAACGAGAGACTGAGTTTTGCTTCTTGGAGCTCCAAGAAATCGCATTCCTCCCCAAGAAGACTATATAAGCGTAAGTAGGTATATAGCCAGGCATGTACTGTCGGTCGCGCGGAATCATGATAACCATCTTCCTTATTGCTCCGCTAAATCCGAATCGTAGAAAGCATCTTTGGGCAAAAGGCGAATCCCGATATAACTGTAAACCCATGGTAGAGGTGCCAGACAAGTAGCGCAACACACGATTGACTAACATCCAATGGTACTCAGTCGGTGCATGCATAAAGCGAAATGAGCTTATTAATGAAAGAAATCGAATATCAATACGTGTAAAGCATAAATACTGTAAAGCCCCCAAAATTTGGCGATACTGAGTAGGATCGGAAAAAGCTGGAGAGACAACAGGATCACCTGAAAAAGCATCAGCAGGCATAAAGTGAAACTGCCTTGGATTCCTCCATATGAACCTGAGACAGTAACTCACGAGTGTACCTGGTTTGCGTGAGTAGCATGCCCATAGCAAAATGAGTGACTTTAACACCCAAGAAATACGATAAGGGACCCAGATCCTTAATAGAGAACCTAGAGCCAAGCTGATCAATGATACTCTGAACTTGCTCAGCAGAGCTACCTGTAACAATGATGTCATCGACATATACCAAGAGCATAGTAATACTGGTAGACGTGCGACAAACAAACAGCGACGGATCAGCCATAGAATTAACAAAACCCATTGTAAGAGCAAAAGTTTTAAGCTCATAATACCAGGCACGAGGTGCCTGCTTAAGGCCATAAATTGCCTTGCGAAGCTTACACACAAACGTGGGTTTTGTAGCATCCTCAAACCCAAGTGGTTGACACATATAGACGTCTTCAGCTAGTGTCCCATGCAGGAAGGCATTATTGACATCAAGTTTGTGAAGGCACCAACCCAAGGAAACCGCAATACTGAGAACAAGGCGAATCGTGGCAGGCTTAACAACGGGACTAAATGTCTCAAAATAATCCAAACCAGGTCGTTGGGTAAACCCCTTGGCAACTAACCGAGCCTTGTACTTATCAATCGAGCCATCCGGTTTCCGCTTAATTCTGAACACCCACTTACAGCCAACAATATTCAAATCAGGAGACGGTGGAACTAAGGATCACGTATCATTGCGAAGAAGAGCACTATACTCGTCAGACCTCGCAACACACCACTGCGGGCACTGCAGGGCCTGCTTAAGGGTAGAGGGTTCTGTTTCAAGGTAGTGATCTTGTAACTAAGCTTGGAGGTTGAAGAGCTTACGGGGTTTGTATATTTGGTTTTGAGAACGAGTAGTCATAGGATGTTGTGGTGGTGGTGGAGGAGGTGGAGGAGGTGAAGGTGAGGTAGAGGTAGAAGCAGGAGAGGAGTCGGAATCACTGCTGGAGTCAGGGTGAGAGGAAGCAGGATATGGAGACGAAAGAGGGCTCTCGGGTTGAGCAGTGTTGTTCTCGGGTTGAGCATTGGTGCTCTCGGGTGGGGGAGTTTCCATGGAGGGAGAGCGATGGACTGGAACATCAGTGGGTTCATAGTACCCAGGAGGTAATAAAGCAGTCAGGGGAGGTAGAGAAGGGTCGAGAGGCTAGCAAATGGAAATATATCCTCCACAAAGCGAACATCGCGTGATGTATACATACGGGACGCAGATAAATCATAGCAAAGGTAGGCACTTTGTGTGAGTGAGTAGCCAAGGAAGATGCAAAGTTTAGAAGGGGACTCGAGTTTGTGATTGTTATATGGTTTAAGCCATGGATAACAGAGACAACCAAAGACTCGAAGCTTGGAGTAATTAGGAGGATCCGAGAAAAGTTTAAGATGAGGTGAGAGCATGTTGAGATTTTTTGTGGGCATCCGATTAATGAGGTGAGACAAATTTGACTGATCGCGTATGACCCATGAGGGTGATTGGCATGGAGGCATGAGAAAGTAGAGTTAAGGCGCTTTGATAATGTGTAGATGACGACGCTCGAAATACCGTTGTCTTTGAGGTGTATAGGTGGGAGAGGTGAAGTGAGAGATGCCGTTGGCAGCAAGGAAGGGGCGCAGTTTTATATACTCGGTTGGATTATCAGAGTAAAGGGTTTTGATGGAAGTATCTAACAGTTTTTCTACGTATTTTTTGAATTTGACAAAGGTGGCATAAACATCGGATTTACAAGCTAATGGATATATCCACATGAATCGAGTAAAATGATCAACAAACAAAACATAATACTTGAAATCATCAACTGAATAAATAGGGGATGTCCAAACATCTGAATAAATAACCTCCAAAGTTTTAACAGTACATAATGTCGAATCTGAAAAAGGGAGCCGGTGGCTCTTATTATAAAGGCAGGAATCGCAATAAGTAGAAGAAACGGAAGATAATTCTAAAAAATTATTTTTTGCAAGATTTTGAATGACAGGAAAAGCTGGATGTCCGCAGAGACGATGCCAGGTAGCAGCTGAAGCTTTGGACGCAGAGAAGGCGAAGAGAGCTTTGGAAGACCACAGATAAGCTCCATCACTGACTTGTCCTTGGTGGAGGCATTTGCCCGTCTTCAAATCCTTCACCAAAAACGAATCAGATAAGAATTCAATAGATACATAATTATCACTACAAAATTTTTGAACCGAAAGCAGATTACGAGAAAGAGAAGGTACACAAAGGACTTGATTTAATTTAAAAGAAGAGAGAGAAGTAGAGCCAATGTGGGTGATAGCCAAGGAGCTACCATCACCAATGACTATACGATCCGTACCGTGATAAGGAGAGTGAAGAGAGAGCAGACTGAGCTCCTGTGTCATGTGGTGAGAGGCACCACTATCAAGCATCCATGGAGCAGCAGAATCAGAGTATTGCATAGGAGCACTAGAGGTGGAAGTTTGAGCGACATGAGCATAAGGGGTGGATGGTGAAGAAGGCCGAGAGCCAGCTGGGCTTCGGGTAGGACGCGGAAGATTGGTATAGTGAGTATAGGTGGTGCAACGAGTTGCAACATGACCTTGGACACCACAGAGTTGACAAAAGCCCTGATAGCCTTTTGAAGCACGAGAGTTTGTGTTTTTGGACTGATTGGAGGATGTTTGAGTTGGCTGATTGTGTTTGGGATTAGTGTTAGGTGCTTGAGGCATCACTGGAGGGGAAGGCCGTGGTGCTTGGGAATAAGGGGAATAAGTCGGATTGGTTGAAACAGGCATAGGACGTGGGTGATGATAGGCCGGGAATGCAGTATACGCAGGGGGTGTAGCAGACTGACTTTGTGCAAGAGACACTTCATGCATTAATAATTTCTCATGCAACAATGGCAGCGAGATAGTATCATCACGTGCCTGAATAGCACTTACAAGATTCGCATAATCACTGCCAAGATTTTTTAATATTATCTCAACCAATTCATCATCAGGCACTTTTGAGTCTAATGCAGCCAAGTCATCCGCAATATTTTTTATGGTAGTAAAATATTGAGAAATCGACATCGTACCTTTCGAGATAGAATTCAAGCGCAGGCGTAGATACCTAGTCGCCCTTTACTCGCTTTCCCATATGTATCAAGAAGAGTGTCCCAAGCTTGCTTCGAATTATCCGTATGCTGGATTGAAGCAATATAATCCTTGTCAACCGAGCCAAGAATAAGATGATGAATTAGCGCATCCTGTTGAACCCATAGCAAGTGCGCCGGATTAGAGACAGCGGCGCCGGCGGGATTGGTGAGAACAGCGGCCGGCTTGGACGTGTCACCGGTGATGTACCCGATAAGACCATGACCGGTGAGCAAGGTGGTCATCTGCAGCTTCCAAGCAGTGAAATTTTTGTCATCAAGTTTAATCGGTGCATTGACGGCGGGGTTCAGGGCAATGATGGATGGTGCGGCAGAAGCGGTAACAACGGAGATGGTGGAAGAGGACGAAGGAGTTGAAGAAGGGGTTGTCATCGCAGCGGCGGTGGAGGAGATAGTCTAGCGGCGGCTGCGGCAGTAGGGTTTGATTAGAAAAAAAAATTTGGTAGATCGGGAAGGCTACGATCTGTGATAGATTAGATGAATAACAATATATTTGTCATTAGGAAACACAAACCATTATTCTGAGGTGTTTATATAGTGAAGCCACAAGAAATTATAACCGTAAATACAAAAAATAAATATAAAACTATCGTCTAATAGGTTATGAGAGAAAATGGTCATTATTTTTAAGCGTATTTCCGAAAACAGATTCATTGAAAACGAGGTGAGCCTGTAGCTCAAAAGATTAAAGCACGTGGCTGCGAACCACGGTGTCATCGTTAACTTGGTTGTGCCGTAATTTATGTTGCCCTTAAAATTAATGGGTCATAGTGATGCCTTGGGGCAACTTTTCGAATGTAATGCCAAGTGTAAAAGCAATATAGCATGGAAGGCTCTCGCCCCATATAGCCAGCGGAGGAAAGTTGGGATGTTTGGGAAAGAGGGGAGGGGGAGGGGGGAGGATGGGCCTGCGCTCGTGTGTGGGTATGGAGGGTAGGGTACCTGTCATTTACGAGAATAACACATTGAGTCAAAGGAAACAAAAGGTGCAGCATTATTGAGTATCGACTCCTTTCTCCATCTCTCCATCATGTGGGGGGCCTAGGGGCTAATATAAAATTTGGAAATTTGACAGACATGTGCTTTGTACAATGCATGTGATTGATACCTGATCTTGGTCGTTTGAGTGCAAATAAATAGTGTACGTACCTTATTAGTATTTACATGGTATGTGTGATCCATATTTATTTATCGATTAATTAGGTGTATATAGATATACCACACAAAAACTTCCTACAAATAAATAAATAGTGTACGTTACTTGCATAACATGGTTTATATATATTTCAAAATACTATGCAATCATTTTCAAACAATATGTTTGGTGGGTTTTTTTCCTCCTATAGATAGGATCCACGTTAAATCAATTCATTGCTATTGGTTTGACAAATCAATTAAGATTTATAAAAAAGGTAACATCATCTTGTTGAAGAGAGTACAAAGTATAACCAAACAAATATACCACCAAACAACCTATAAGAAACAGCAGCTAAGCAAAGCTAAAAATTAAGGAGATACCTAACACACAGCAAAAATAATCAAATGAGCTAACACTAGCACGAACAAAAGCAAAGCCACAGTCACAACATGAAAGCAATCCAAACGGCTAAATGATGAAATCTTGATCATTCAAGATGAAGAACAGAATACTGGAAATCAGATTAAGAACATAAACTGAAAAACAGAAAATGTGAAGGGAAACTTCATAGCTTTGATTAATAATCGAATTGAGTTTACAGCTGATAAGTTAATGACTTATATACTAGCTAGATGCACTAGGAAGCTGTTAGGAGCAGTTACAACTAGCTAGTTAATCATAACTGACTCCCAACTGATTTTGCTCCTAGGTGTCCGACCTATTGCTTCTTTGAAGTTCAGTTTGCTGGTTTGATGCTATAAACTTCAACACTCCCTCTCAAACCGAACTCTTGGGTTGATAGATGTTGATGAGTGGATAGAATGAGCAATGTCCGGAATCTGGTCTTGTCCAGGGGTTTGGTAAACAAATCGCAAGTCAAGTTACTGTTGAAATAGGCGGAGGTTTTAGGAGACCTTGTTGATACCTATCCCCATCACATCAATGTGTTAGTCCTCTCATGAAATATTGGGTTCTCAACTATGTATAGGGCACTTTTTCTATCACGACACAAATGAATAGGTCTGTTTTGCTTGATGTTTAATTCTGACAGCAGATAGGTTAACCATTGTAGTTCACAAGATGCCATGGCCAGAGCTCTATAATCATCTTCTGATGAACTTCTAGATGTTGTGGTTTTCTTCTTTGACTTCCAACTTATAATGAGCCTCCAAAGACTACAGAGAAACCTGTTATAGATCTTCTTGTGTCATTGCATCTGCCCCAATCTGAGTCTACAAAACACTTTAACTCCAAGCTACTTTACGATGGAAAGAATATGCCTTGTTTAAGAGATCCTTTTAGGCATCTAAGGAGTTTAAGGGCTGCTTGGAGCTGCAGTTCTATCGGTTTATCAAGAAATTGACTGAGCTGTTGTATAGCGTAAGTGAAATCAGGTATTGTTAACCCCAAACATAGAAGTTTTCCAACTAAACTCCTGTAGTAACTGTTGGACTTTAGAGGTTTTGAATCCTTGCTGTGTAAGTTGATTGAGGTGTCAATGAGAGTTTGGCTTGGTTTACAATCACTGTAGCCATATTCTTCTAGCAATTGTAGATAGTACTGACAACACAATGCCCTTTTTTTATCTGACCACTTCTAGTCCTAGAAAGTATTTAAAATCTCCAAGATCCTTTATGCCAAACTTGTCAGAAATCTACACGGGAACGCAGCGGAATTCAAAAATTTATTTCCTTTTATCTAGGATCGACTTCGTTTAAGCAATAAACAAATAAGTAGTAGACGGTGAATACATTGCTTGATTAAAAAGATCGATGCTTTGACTGTCTAAGGAGAGTAGCGATGCACGGAGCCGCCCAAGAGTTCGGCCTCTACCGGTGATCCACACGAACAGCCCGCCGGAATCCCATCATGGATTGCTACCAGAAAAACTCGGTTGCTAGACCGATTTTTTCTCTCTCTCAAAATCTCTCGAGAAGAAGCTCTCTATTTTTCACAAAAACTATTAGCTTTTGGAATTGTGATGTTCAATAGAGCTAGCCAATCCCTCCTTTATATAGAGTATATGGCGCCACAGATGAATCTCAATCTGATTGGGAGAAACTTCCTAGTAGATTGGGGAGAAAGAAAACATTTTCCTAATAAAACAAGAAAAATACATTTAATTGATTTATCTTATTTGATTTAATATTTATATTAAATATTTCTAAGATATTGTCAATATCTTATATTGACTATATTTATCTTATTAACATAAATCTATTTTTCTGAAATCAATTAATATCCAATATTAATATATGGTGATCACATTAATTAAATTGCACAATCCAAGTGTATCTTATACACTTGTAAATAGCGCCCCCCTTAGCCAATAAATTGGCTTCCGGAATATTCTTTAATTAATATAATATTATGATTAATTAATTACCAAAATACGTGTATATCATTGATATATATATATATATATATATATATATATATATATATATATATATATATATATATATATATATATATATATATATATATATTTGAAATTATGTGTATCATAATATACATATTTAATCAATCAACATAATTAATATCTTGTATTATATTTATTCATAATAAATAAATACCATCATATTAATTTACTACTATAACCTTTATAGAATGAGATCCATTCTTTCCTTATTTGGTTATGACTATAACCGCATTTTAATCCGGCTAGATATTCTTATTGTTAGGAAATCTACGCAGGAACGCATCGAAATTCAAAAATTTATTTTCTATCGACCCAAGATCGACTTCGTTTAAGCAATAAACAAATAAGCTAAAGACGGTGGTTACCTTGCTTGATCTAAAAGATCGACGCTTTGACCGTCTAAGGAGAGTAGCGATGCACAGAGCCGCCCAAACGTTCGGCCTCTACCGCTAGTCCACACGAACAACCCGCCGGAATCCACCATTGGATTGCTACTAGAAAAATCCGGTTGCTAGACCGACTTTTCTCTCCCTCTCAAAATCTCTCCTAAGAAGCTTGCTATTTTTCCACAAGAACTATTAGCTCTAGGAATTTCGATATACAAAAGAGCTAGCCAACCCCTTTCTTATATAGGTGTTGGGGACTTTCAATTCCCAATCTGATTGGGATTAGCTTCCTAGTAGATTGGGAGAAAGAAAATATTTTCCTAATAAAATAAGAAAAATATAATTGATTGATTTATCTCATTAATATTCAATATATTATATTAAATATTTTCTCCAAGATATATATTGACAATATCTTCTATTGAATATATCTTTATCTTTTATTATATTACCATAAATCAATTTACACATGTGTGTGTATATATATATATATATATATATATATATATATATATATATATATATATATATATATATTACACATATAAATCTATACATATATATATTGGAAACAAATTAATGTGCACATGCATATCTAATATGCA
This sequence comes from Gentiana macrophylla, assembly GCA_026214975.1. NCBI lineage: Eukaryota > Viridiplantae > Streptophyta > Magnoliopsida > Gentianales > Gentianaceae > Gentiana > Gentiana macrophylla. The sequence goes on along the minus strand of CM047816.1, from coordinate 73,093,357 downwards.
TGACACGCATGTAAGCACAAATATATAAATATTAATATATGGTAATATCATTAATTAAATTGCACAATCCAGGGGTATCTTATACACACACAAATTGCACCACCTTAGCCAATAAATTGGTATCCGGAATATTCTTTAATTAATATAATACTATTAATATCTTGTATTTAATTTATTCATAATAAATAAACACCACCATATTAATTTACCACTACAACCTTTATAGTACGAGATAAACTTTTCTTATTTGGTTATCATCTATAACCGCATTTTAATCCGGCTAGATGTTCATATGTGTGACCCGATAGGCTTCCGAATATGTTGGCCGTAGACACAAGTGCAAATTACGAAAATGCCATTCATACCTAACGGTCACGGGATAGCGTCTAGCAACACACTGTGACCCCCAATCATCGGAAGTGTCAAATGCAATGACTACTACATTTCATGTGAAACAGTTACCGTGTAACTTACAATCCTATCGCTGTAATAATATCCATACGGTCGTACGTCGTGTGTCAAACATTAACGACCGTATCTTATAATCTGGATATCATGCTCTCTCGAAGTAACTCATTTACTCCCACTTTGCAAAGATTCACAAGAGTAAGACATTCCTTATAAGAAGACCCTTTCAGATATTCACCCTACTGATAGGGTACGCGATTCCCAGACGACCAAACATGTATACTCCACATGCTTCAGTATCACACCCAATCACTACCGCATGATCGCCCCATGGCAAGGGGAAACCTCAATAGTGTCAAAGCATGACAATCCACACCGTGATGCCATGAAGACTCCGGTCTAAAGGATAATTACACAACTGCCACATAGTGCGACACTTAATGTAAGTGGGTCAGTCTAACGTACGCATTCTCTAATACAAGTCCATTTACACTCCAAGTGTCTCTACACTTTGATAGATTTAGATCTATCCTCGCTTTTAAAGACAGAAGACATCTAATACGTGCTAGCCTGTTCGTACTATCAATGCCATGTTTAATAGTACATAAGCCTAGAGACATTTAAGTATCAAACTTATTAAAGTGATTAGAGATCTCATCAACCATAATTGCATATCATGGTTTCTCTATCACGGTTTAATACTAAGGATGTTATCATATAACAATTCATAATTGGTTCACTAAAAGAACATATATATGACAACATAAAAGCCATTTAATATATGCAGAAACATAAAGAAATAGTAGAAATGAACCGACCCGGTCGGATCCGTTCCAACCCGATTGGGTTTATGACACTATTTCAACACTTATGTGTGTGACCCGATAGGCTTCCGAATATGTTGGCCGTAGACACAAAGTTCAAATTAAAAAAATGCCCTTCATACCTAATGATCACGGGATAGCGTCTAGCAACACACCGTGACCCCCAATCATCGGAAGAGTCAAATGCAATGACTACTACTTTTCATGTGAAATGGTTACCGTGTAAATAGAATCCTATCGCTGTAATAATATATCCATACGGTCGTACGTCGAGTGTCAAGCGTCAACGACCATACATATCTTATAATCTGGACATCACGCTCTCTCGAAGTAACTCATTTACTTCCACTTTATAAAGATTCACCAATGTAAGACATTCCTTATAAGAAGGCCCTTTCGGATATTCACCCCTGCTGATAGGGTACGCGATTTCGGGACGAACAAACATGTATACTCCGCATGCTTTAGTATCACACCCAATCACTACCGTATGATCACCCCATGGCTAGGGGAAACCTCAATAGTGTCAAAGCATGACAATCCACACCGTGATGCCATGTAGACTCCGGTCCTAAGGATAATTACACAACCGTCACATAGTGTGACACTTAACAGTGTAAGTGGGTCAGTCTAACGTACGCATTCTCTAATACACGTCTACGTGCAAACCCAAGTGTCTCTACACTTTGATAGACGAGATCTATCCTCGCCTTAAAGATAGAAGACATCTAATACGTGTTAGCTTTATGCACTATCAATGCCCTGTTTAATAGTACATAAGCCTAGAGACATTTAAGTATCAAACTTATTAAAGTGATTAGAGACCTCATCAACCACAATCGCCTATCATGGTTTCTCTATCACAGTTTAATACTAAGGACGTCATCATATAACAATTCATAATGGGTTCTTTAAAAGAACAAATATATGACAATAGAAAAGCCATTTATTATATATGTATAATCATAAAGATATAGTAGAAATGATTTGACCCGGTCAGATCCAGTCCAACCCGATTAGGTTTAGGACACTATTTCAACAATCACCCACTTTGCCTAAAGCCACTCACTCGTACACATAAGACCAAGTTGAAACCCAAGAATCTAATGCAATACTCACAACCAACCCCAAGCATAAACAGATCATTATCTATGGGGACTCAGACTATCTTCATATGTTGTTCCAAATGACCAAGTCAAAGGAACCACCTCAACACACACATGAATCTCTGACGAGAACTTGGTCCTTGCCTAAGCAATGAATCCAGACTCATGTACTGCTTCCGCTGCGCCTCCAAGGGCACTAATGTGCTTTGGCTAAGTTGTAGAATTTACAGCGACCCATAGCCAAGAACATTTCTAGCTCACTGTATCACCTAATCAAAGTGACTGCAAACCCAGACTGTAGCTCCCACTCACCTTCATAAGACTCAGGATATACGTCTGTATATCTATATTTATCCGATTCCAAGTTTCAATAAACTACGAAACCATCCTTAACTTGTTTAAGGATAATCTCGACATTCACCAGATTTACTTTCATACTTGCTCATGACTCTTCATGGACTATGAACACCTGACATTACTTTTATGATGGTTCATATCGCAAAGAGAGTAAAGGAAACCTTCCATAAGCATCATCTTTCACCTTATATTTAGGACTAACGTCCTAACATAGATAGATCTTGAGAACACCGGCTAGAGTATCTCATGTTGCGATCTATGCTAAAATCTTTTAGCATCACATCTATATAGGTAAACTATAAACTAATAGTAGTTAAATCTATCATTATAGACTCATATTTCCAAAAATAAGAACTGCTAATCCAAGTTCTTTCGTAAAGACCTTGAACTACCAAACATTAATCGACCGTGACATGGGGTGATAATTCCCGAGACAGATATCCAATACCTTACTCAAAAATCGTAACACACTCCCACTATCCTCTTGCACATTGGGCATATCTCCTCTTTTGACAATCAAACTCTTATTATTATCAAACCAAGAAATTGTCTCGAGAAATTGTCTAAAGAAACTTGTTCAAGTCCATAAATGGATCTCGTGGGCTCACATATCATGTCAACGTCTTCAACACTCTCATATAGTCATGATACGAAGTTATAACAAGCATAGTCTGAATAGAACTAGGCCCATCTGGCAGCATGAAGATAATTACAAGGTTTACACCCCGTACCCTTCAGCCGTCACTATAGCCTTATGGTAATCATATTTCTATCCATGTTGGTCTTTCAGGGACATTCCCTCTAGGTAAGACAGACTAGGTTCACAACCTGGCTGCCACTGATAGAATCTAATTCAGATATTATGGCTCCTGGCCATATTTCTCAATCTTGCCTTTCAAACATTCCTTCATAAGTCGTGAGATATTCATTCTTCAAGATGAACATACCAGCAGCCCTTTCAGGCTTGAGGTTATCCACAGACTTCTGAACTTTATGTGCACTTTGAGCGTTGTTCTACACCTCATCACTATATGGCGTCCTGCTCATGTTCCTATGGTTGAATATCTTCTTGTGGTTCTCAGACTACCTTTGAGATCTAAATTTACTCCCACTATTTATTTTGGAAGAAATACTTCATCTAGAAGACAGCATGTTTGGAGACAAACATTTTGCTCCGCGGACAAGTAAATAATATCCAGCATGCTAGCTAAGATATTCCATAAAGTTGCATGTGTCATACTAAGCTCCAAGCCTTTCAGACATTGCCTGCTTGCTAGAAGCACGACAACCCTAAATCATTGGTTAAGATGGATTTGATGTTATCGACTTCCATATCTGATATGGAATTTATTCAACCTTTATTCTTTGGATCTCGGTTAAGTATATGAATTGTATAAGGGCACTATCCCGAAACGGGTAAGTGATACTTTGCATGGCTTACGTCACACCTCTATCATATAAAGTGTTGTTTCTATTTTAGAAGCTCAATCTGATTGTGTATCCAAAAATGGTATCATTCAAGGGGGGATCTTATTCCTTTTCAAACAACTTCTAAAACATCCTTCAGGTATTAATTATTTTAATCCAATTGAAGATTAATTCTTAAGTAGTCTCATATTTGTGCTAGCTCGAAATTTTCGGGCTTTGTGAATTATGTACTTCACTGAGTACACTTGACTATTTCTAGAAATAGTCATAGAGATTAAAAAAAGTTATTTGTGGCAGTAATTGTCATGAGCCAACAAACATCGGTATGTTTAGGCTTTAGAAAACTTTCTAGATTTTATAACCTTTTCATAAAAGGGTATTTTAGTCATCTTTAGATAAGATACGTATTACCCACATGATTCATAACCACATGGTTCAAACGTCATCAGAATGACATCCGATCACACGATTCCCTCCATAGAGACTATGTTTAGAAACGACCACCAAATATTAAGGATAATAGCCATATAAACATTTAGTTTGAGATTTCATCACATATATCAACTATATATTGACACCAATCTAGTATGTTAGATTCAGTGACCTTTCAACTTTATCGGAATAACATTTATTCCTTACAAATGAATATGTCTACTAAATCCTAACAAGTAACTGAAAATCATGTTCTTCATAAGAACCGGAAAATAATTACGTTTATTTAGTTCTCTTATCGATCTAATAGATTAAGAATACACCAAAAAATGTCACAACGTTTGCTTCACTTTTCAAATCGTAATGCATTCCGTATTTAATTTTTCTAATTTAATCATACTAAGTAAGATATCATATATCTAAGAGTTGACTTGAAATTAGATAGATTTATCTCAAATCACTTGTCTAGAATAGAGACTTAAAAAAGATCTCTTATTTTAAGCACATGCCCTAAATTTCCTTTTATTCCCTTAAGCACTTGTAAATGCTTCTTAGCTTAGTCAGACTTAAGAAAAATCACAAGAGCTATGTCTTCTATTTCATTTCCTAAAGAAAATCTAAAGTTTATTAAATAGTTTATTTAACCTTTTGAATCACATTCAAAACACGAACTATTTAATTAACCTTCAAGCAATGATTAAAGAAGTAAGTCGATACTTAAATCTTACAATTTTGAAAACAACATTTCCAAAATTTGATATGGTTATTCTTATCCAATGTTTGAATTAATTGTCATCGTATGACTGAATGATCATATTGGATCGTATCCAATATATTATTAATTCGTTGAAACTTATTTCAAGTGATTTAATCATTTTATGAGCTTCCGCCTTTTGTCAATAATTAAAGTCTTGGAGCACTCCATCAAATATGTAGTCTCCTCTCTAACTACTATAACGGGGTTGCTCGCATCATTGCTTATTTTAAAAGGATTAAAATTACTTAACCATACTTGAGAACGTTTCTCAAAAGGTAACAGTCACAATTTGGTTTTATTAATCGAGAATTAAAAACATAAATATAAAAGTTTGCTAAAAAACTACAACATATAATAAAGATAAAAGAGTGTTGTTGTTTATACACGCAAAATAAAAATGGTCTTTTGATTTATGATTTTGCTCCCACTAGTCAACTACTTTTAATTGACTTTCAATAATCTTTCAAAAATTCTTTAGTGGCCAAGATCTCATCTAGTTACCCCGATTCCCGACGAGAGCCGATCAACCGGAATAATTCGAAAGGTAGGTAACACTTTACCAATCACATCTCTGTGACTCTCGGTGGTTGACTAGTCAACTCTTTGACAATTCACATCTTATGTGATAGTCAACCCATTGTCTCTAAAATCAGACGGCCCTGACGATGGCCAATCACTGCAAGATTCTTAGTCGAGTCATAACCCAAATATTCATGAGATCTCACAACGATCATATCTCGATAACGACGATATACCCGAGGTAGGTCAACTCCCGACGAGGGCCGATCAGTTGGATCCGAACAAGGGTTTTTCATCGTCACTATAATATTGGGAGACAAATTATAACTCGATTTTTGTTGTGAGAGTAATTTTAAATTAATTCACTTAATTAATTTCGGATTAGTTCTCTTAATTAATTTAATTATGGTCTCATTATGTATGTCTATCTCTATAGACATACATCCTACACATTCATCGAGATCGTGCCTACTTATGCATCTACCGTATCATATAAAATATATACAAGTACAGAATAAATAAATGCGTAAATTAACTGGTATGATCATGAACTTTTCCTATGTGCGGTTTCGAATACAAACTGGCGAAACCGTGGGTCACAATCTAAGGGTAGCTGCAACCACCAATAGGATCTTTAATGTTCCATTCTCCAATGAGATCTTTATTTTCGTCTATCTTGGGTCACCATCTTCCGCTACATTCTTGTTACATAAATTTTATCTAATAAAATAAATATACCCGCCGCACACGGGGGGAGCTAAATTTTATCTAGGTCACGTTCTTCATAACGGCCTAGGACAATTTTTAAACCAACATAAAATTTTAAATAATTCACATCTATCCTATCGGTCGAGTCCATGATCAATCAGAGTCCATATAATCATATTATATCTACACATCTAATTCATACAATAATATCTTATGAAAAGACAAATTAAAAAAATTATAAATCTAATTACTTGCGACTTAATTAATTGATTAACGTTTAATCAATCAAATACTTTTATCCAATCAATTAACTAATTAAAATTTAATTAATTAAATGATTTTAATCGAAATAAAATTAACAGTTAATTTTAAACGATTTTAATTTTAATTTTAATTAATTAGAACTATTCTAAAAATAAATCAAAATTAAAATTAAGTCTCTTTTGTTTCTTTCCTAATCAAAATGTGTGTCTTCGGTTTCCTAAACCAAAAGGCACCAACTTCTACTTCTTTCAAAATCAAAATTTTGAAAACACTACAAAAAAAAGTAATCCTGTTGTGACAAACTTCTAGTGACAATTGATAAAATTATCACAAATATTATTTTCTTGTGACAATAACATTGCTTGTCACGAGAAACTGCACTGATCAGTGACAAAACATGAACATTGTTACCAAATATTTCATTAGTTTGTCACAAAAAATAAGATTTCAGCATAATAATATATGACATATTTTAGCACAAGGCTTTAGTGACAACATCTTTTGTATAAAAAAAATCATGTTCTTATTTTTATTTTTTCACAGGGCTCTGGTGACAAAACCTTGTCGTATAAGCACGTGCAATAAAGAAGCGGTATCCAAAAAATAGAAAAGACGCACGATTTCTCACAGATGAAAATGGAAACTCAATCGACGCCTCGTTCTAACCCTAGACCGCCACCGCAGATCGCTTCCTTCCTTCCATAGTGAGTCGTCGCCCACGGATTTCCTCCTTTCACGATCGAGCCACCGCCGACCATTTTGCTTACTTCCAGATCGAGATTCTCCTCCCATACTCACCTCTTGAGGTATGAATTGTTTGAATGAACTGGATGCTTGCTTTCTGTGATAAAGGACATGATTTATGAACATTTTCTTCGTTTTCACTTCAGTTAAAGAATTTGTTGGCTTTGGGCTTGTAAGGAAAGCTATGGACAAGAGGAAAATAGGCTACGGATGAAGGTTTTTCCTCTTTAATGTTTAAACTGTCTCTTAATATTCAATTTGCTTTGAATTACAAACCGATTACAGTGCATAAATCTTAAAGGAAAACAAAAAAAAGAACATTGAAATACAAACCTTCTGCTTATTCCTACAAGAACAACACAAAATTTTGAAAAACATAAAAGATAATAGTACAACAATTTAAAATATGACATGCAGCTCCATGCAGGGAAAAAAAAAAAGGATGACGTATGGAAAATCCAATTGAGACAAGAACACAATGCAGAAGAAGGTCATCAAAGTAGAGCACAGCGTGTTAAGGATCTTGGCAATGATCTTGCCAACCATATGCTTGATCAAAAGTCATCTTGCAAATGCATCCATAATAACAATTTTCAGTTGCAACACCTTCACAAAATCCACTGCAACTCTCAACTGCGAATATATATTCATTGTTTCAGTCCAAATTATTAGAGTAAATTGCAAAATCGGTCCCATAACTTTGGGGTGGTATCAATTTTGGTCCCATACAATTTCTATTTATCGTTTGTAGTCCCGTAACTTGAAAAAACACATCGATTTCAGGACAATTAAATTTTCCGGCGGCTTTTTTATATTTTCCGACCAATTTGCCATGTGTCTGCTGACTGGACAATGTTGAGTTGGCAAATTGCCATGCGGGACAGAAGAAAGAAAAATTAAAAAAAAAAAAAAAAAAAAGCAGAATCTTCATTCTCCTAAACCCTTTCCCGCCATACCTTCAAAGCCTAATACCCTTCTCCCAAAATCATAGCAGATTTTTTTCCCTTAATACATATCATCAAAGCATTTTCCACACTCACATTCAGTCCATCCATACATGCACGTGAAATTTTTTTTTTTTTTTTTAATTTAAGAAAACTATGGGAGGTGAACTTTTATCCACAAATAAATAACAATTATCATGCGATTAACATTCATAAAAATCTAGCAAGTACCAGTTGATTAAATCACATTTCCCGCCCTTGTCGCTAACGGAAAAAAAAAATCGCTGTATTTTTTTGTGTGTGTGGAAATGCTTTGATGATATGAATTAAGGGAAAAAATCTGCTATGATTTTGGGAGAAGGGTATTAGGCTTTGAAGGTATGGCGGGATAGGGCTTCATGGCAATGAAAATGGCGAGGGTTTTGGAGAATGAAGATTCTGCTATTTTTTTTATTTTTTATTTTTTAATTTTTCTTTCTTCTGTCCCGCATGGCAATTTGCCAACTCAAAGATGTCGATCCAAATACAGACACATGGCAAATTGGTCGGAAAATATAAAAAAGCACTGAAAATTTAATTGTCCTTAAATCGATGTGTTTTTTCAAGTTCTGAGACTACAAACGATAAATAAAAATTGTATGGGGCAAAAATCGATACTGCACCCCAAAGCTTATGGAACCATTTTGCAATTTACTCAAATTATTATAATGTTCAGACAAAAGAATACATATTACTCTACGAATTTCAAAAAGATAAAGACATATATATATATATATTTCCCAAAACAAAGAGAATATAGATACTCACCTTGATAGTTAACCAAATCCAAGCCAGGAAAATGATCATGAGGCACACTAGTCCAAACAATTAGCATGATGAACACAACTGCTTGAGAAAGAGAAAGTTTTGCCATTGTTTGATGTGTTGAAAGTTGAACCAATGAGGGTTTCCTCAGAGAATACTTGTATATATATATATGCAAAAGACGCTGAGGCCCTTAAACTTTCGCGATCGTAAGATTCTCACCTCTAAACTACTTCTTATAACAGACTAGTTCAAATTTGAAATTATATATATATGCAAAAGACGCTGAGGCCCTTAAACTTTCGCGATCGTAAGATTCTCACCGCTAAACTACTTCTTATAACAGACTAGTTCAAATTTGAAATTATATATTTGTATAAGATGCCGGAGGCCAACTTTCACGATAGTAACATTTTGGCCCCTAATAAATGTTTCGGTAACAAACTAGCGCTTAATTGATTTTTCCCTTAACATATTGGCCCTTAATAAATTTAAAATATTACACTGCCCCTTACATTAATTATGAAAAAAATTTGTCATGATCACACCCAAAACAACTATTGTTTTAAAGAATTCAACGCAACAAATGGAATAAAATAACCGGGTTCAAAATCGATGACAATGTCATGGTCAAAATTGATCTCGTATAATGATCAAAGTTGATCATCGTGAGATGATTTTGAAGTCTGTTTTTTATGACATTTGTTGCGTTAAACTCCAAAATAAATAGAACCATGTTAGTGTGATCAAATGTGAGTAAAAAGGGTATATTGTTTTTTTTTATTTGAAGGGAGGGTTTATTGTTAAAAAAGACAATTGAACATAGAAATATGCAAAGAGGACAGTGGAATATTTTTATATGTAAAAAAGACATGTTTTTATTACACTGTAATTTAAATCCTTTCGTATTCAACTACAAAAACGAATATATCTTTTGATGTGATTGACGAAAGACGGTGATTCTTACATCACATTTTTTCTTTTTTCGTCCTCTTTATTTAGACATCTCATTTGATATTTTTTCAACGTTATTTTTTTGGTTATTTTTGTAAAAAAACACATAAACAGTGGAATAGTGAAAATTCGATTTGAGGTCAATTCCACTGCAGCAAAGAGTGGATTTGGGGTTATTAACAGTGAATTTTATCTTATCACCCAATTTATATTTCTACTGTCCCGATTCCTATTTTCCCCTCTTTTTTTGTCCTTTTAAACCACCCTACAAAAAGGGGGGGTTTGATATCAAAATGGGCAATACAAACTAATTAAACATGGGCCAATTCGTTACTAACAAAATAGTTTAAGAGTCAATTGTTGCAAAAATAGTTTAGAAACAAAAGTGTTACGAGAATTCCAACTATTATACCGAAGATTTTGTTAATGATTTACATTTGTGTCATTTGACACTTTATACGTACTCATTATGTATTGGATCAAGCCAATTAATGTAGTTCTGAAAGAGAGGACAATGGTCATTTATACATGAATCCCGTGTGTGGAAGTTATTGGAAGAATCCTTGATATTGGGTCGTGGGATTGAGGGCCATTATTGTGCCAACGTGGGGCAGTCATGGCACAATTAGGGTGAATGTAATCAATATTGGATCTTGATATTTAATGGAGAATCAATAATGGGATTCTGCATATTAAGGAGTTGTAACCTCCCTTGGAGGTCAAAGTCGATTTGTTCTGATAATGTGCGACCAAGATGAATGGATTATCACATTGACAAGGTGCGTGGGACCGTATATACTTTGTATTATACCGGCTATCTGGAGCAACAAGGACCTTATACCGAGATGAAAATATGTATGTCGAGTTTGAACTAAGATGAGCTAGTGATAGCGCTAAGAGCTGGAATAAGGACAACTTAATCCTAGATAAACCTTCGGGCTATGGGCCGGATTGTAAGCAAAATTGGTGCTGGCCCATTGCCAATATGACATGATTTAGGCCGAAAAAGTGTCTCGTGTATGATTTCCAGGTCATATACATGTCATATACGATCATATAATCTCATTGAACATTCATATGGTCGGAGATGTTCAAATTGGAGAATATAGTAAGATTGGAAGGCCAAGTAGAAGGCCATTACGCTTAATGAATGAAAAAGAACAAGACTTGAAGGCCTTCGCTATACTTAGGCAGTCCGCAATAAGGCAGCCGAAGGAAGATAGGTCATTCAATGGGGCTTCCAAACGTGTTATGCAGGAGAGGGAGTCCGTTTCAATGATCACGGACCTAGCTCCGAGGGTTGCTGCGCAGCTGGAAGAGACCTTCTTTGGATGGCCATGAGCTCAAGAGTATCGACGTCGAGGTTTCCCAAGATATGTTGCGAAAGGGCATGTTTGAATTTACCTTCGGCATCACGAGCAATGACTCCAATGGCAGAGGATTCACCAGAGCGGGTTGCATCTGTGTTCAACTTGAGGGCACCGGCCGATGGGGGGCACTACTAGAATTTTCTGTTTTTCCGACGAGATAATGGCGTAGGAATTTTGCGACACATTTCTGACTGTATTGCGACGGTTTAAATAATTATGAAACCATAAAAATATTTGCGACGTATTTCGACGGAATTTCATTGTCGCAAAGTATTTCGTCGAATTTTGTCGGAAAGCTTACGCGAAGCTCCCCCGCCTATGTGTAAGTAGCGCCGAATTTCTCCCGCCGGGTCTTTCCTACCAATTTCCGACGAACACTGTCGATCGTAGCAAGTTGGTCGGAAATAGGATAAACATAAAAATAAGATTTTCATAATTGTTTCCTTCGACTTTCCGACGATCATAAGTGTTTCCTTCGAATTTCCGACGAACACCAAGTTACCGACGAACTTTCCGACTTATAACTCAAGTTCGTCGGTATTTCGTAGGAATATAATAATTGTGTTGATATTTTACTTTTCAAATTGCATTAAAAATTTCAAAAAAAAAAATTGCATTAAATTTTTCCTTAAAATATATCAGTAGATGTACATACATTATTTGTTTTCTAACTTTCACAAATTTTATGGTGTCACATATATATTGTAAAACAAATTAAAAAAATGATGGACTATTGATCACTCATAATGATCGTAGGAAGTCGGTAAGAAAATATGCTAAACATCCCACAAAATTCTGACAAGGTACCGATTCCTTAGTAAATCCGTAGGTAAAGAGAAATTTACTCAATAACGAATTTCGAGTTTGAAATGACTTACTCAATAACAAACCTCAGGTTCTAATCACTTACTCAAGAATGAACCTCGGGTTTGAAATCACTTAGACAATAACGAACCTCGGGTTCTAATCACTTACTCAATAACGAACCTCGGGTTTTAATCACTTACTCAATAATGAACCTTGGGATTGAACTCACTAACTCAATAACAAACCTCGGTTTGTAATCATTTAATCAATAACAAATCTCGAGAGATTGAACTCATCAACTCAATAACGAACCTCAATACTAAACTCACAATTCAATAATGAGCCTCGGGTTTTAATCGCCACAATAACGAACCTCGGGTTTTAATCACTTACTCAATAACCAACCTTATTGTGATTGAACTCACCAACTCAATAACGAACCTCGGTTTGTAATCACTCACTGAATAACAAATATAGGGTTTAAAATCACTTACTCAATAACGAACCTCGGGTTGAGCTCACCAACTCAATGAATGAACCTCGATTGTAATCACTTACTCAATAACGAATCTCGAGATTGAACTCATCGACTTACAATGAACCTAGCTCGGCACCTTTGAAATCACCAAGCCGACAAACCCTCAGTGCCGCCCGACACCGAAAGGTAAGGATGTTGTTGAAGTGGAATGCTCGAGCAGAAGGTTCTAGTGACCTTGGAAGAGAGAAAGCTTTTAAATCCGCTTTTATCTTGATTCGATTCGGTTTTTTTTTTTTTGAGTTTGAGCTCGAGTCTAGCTGCTCGAATGATTAATCAAGCTGAGATCGAAGTTCATAATACATTTATCGAGTAGCTCGCGAGTTATTCGAGGTTTATACAAAAAATTTAATTAAATATACATAGAAGGCCATTTATTTGGCACTTATGATCCAAGCGGGGATTTTCCAACCATAATATATTCTTTAGCTTCCTCCTCCACTGCAGAAATAAGCTGACTGACACTTGAGGATTTGCTGTCAAAAAGCCAGGCACAACGAGCTTTCCAGATATGCCATAAGATGGTGATGGTTGTCACAACTTTTTCAGTGCTGCCTTCCTTCAAAAGGTAGTCAAGGAAACTAGCTAGATCCCAACTCACCGCAAGGGCTGAATCAACTAGGCTGTCGTTGACGGTTTTCCAAACAATTGCCGGCAATGAGCAATAAAAGAATATGTGCTTTAGATCCTCATCGTGGTGTCCGCAAAGTGCACAATGCCCATCACTTAACTTCCACCTTTTGAGTGATGCATTAGTAGCTAAGCAATCGTGTAGGCCTCTCCAGATGAAGTGTTGGACCCATGGTAGAAGCGGGAGATTCCAAATACGGCGCCATATATAATCCGGGGACGTGGAAGTGGATGCGGTGGAGAAATGCAACCCTCATTGACTGAGCTACCGAGCAAGTGTGTAACCCGATTTAACAGAATGGTTCCCTTTTTTGTCATAGTGCCAAACAATATCGTCCCGGTGATTTCCGGTTGGTAAGGGGATGCTTAAGATTGCATGTGCCTCATGTGGGTAAAAGGATGTGGTTACTAGATCATAATCCCAAGTGTGCAAGAATGGATTAATGAGGGAGTCCACTTTAGCATCTACCGGTAAGGAGGTCGAGGTAACACGGAAAGAAGCCGGTAGTGGCAGCCAGGGATCGGAATAAATGTTTATAAGAGCACCATTACCGACTCGCCAACGAAGCCCCTGTGTCAGGAGGTCCCTTCCCTCAAGTAAGCTGTGCCAAAGGAAAGAAGGCCTAGATCCAAGATTGGCGTCCAAAATATTACTGTTGTTGAAATATTTGGCCGAGAGGACCTTGCTTACCAATGAATCCGGTAGTTTGAGAACTCTCCAACCTTGTTTTGCAATTAGGGCCAAATTACGCTTAATGAATGAACATTCCAGGTCATATGTTTTCAAGCAAACAAAATTCTTAGAAAAGAGAAAAATAAAATAGAGGATTAAATTTTATACTTGCGATGGTATTAATAATGACACGATAAATTATACATATTCTACATGCATTCTAAAATTTATGAAAACACCATACCATCTGACCAAGCATTATTTAATGGCGATTTTGAAAACCGTTGTGTCGGTCACGTTGTTTGAAAACATAGATCCTCTCTCACCTTGCGACATCATTGACATATCCCTATCTGCAATTTTAAAAATGGCTTATTATTTTTTAATAATTCACCATGTAAAGGGCATGCCGGCATATTTCACCAGTCTATTGTTTAAACATATGGGAAAAGAAGAATGAAAGAAACTGTTCTTTGAATTCAAATGTGTAAATATGTCAAAACTGGCTTACATTTTTAAAAAAAATATTTTACCATGTCAAGGGCATGATGGCATAACAACAAGGTGGATATCAGTATATTTTTAAATCATAAGGGCAAACAAGAATAATAGAAATTGTTCTTTCAATTCAAATATGTGTAAATACATTGATAACGTCAAATGACAGCAAATGAAATATACTTTTAATTTCAAGAATGTTATTTTCACGTCAAAATAGACACAACAAAATAGTCATCAAACATCTTACACAATTGATTATGATAGGATCATCATTCTACTATTAAATCTTATATCATACTCAATTATATACAATGTGTTATGTTTTTTTGCTGTGTCAATTTTGTTGTTGACATACAATGTTTCTTAAAGGCTTTAGTACTTCCCTATATAGCACACTCTCTTTTGAAAATATCTAGCACTTTTAAAGCTCTACTTCTCAAAAAATATATTTTATTGAGATGAGACAGAATACAATGAACGCATATCAATTCAAAATTTGATACACGATTATATAAAATTGATAAGATTCCCCATGTAAGGTGATAGATAGAATTGGGTGATAATGAAAATGGTGCACGGTGAAGCAGTTTTAGCAAATGGTAGGGTAGAAGGATGGTGGTGTGAGTGGCAAGGTGAATAGTGGATGGGTATAGCTTGTGGTATTATGGCGGGTGGTGGAAGGTGATGGTAAGGATGCGCGAAAGGTGGATGGTTGGTGGGTAAAATGGTGGAACTGTTATACCCGTGTATCTTATGCGAAATAAAATGAACAACTAGAAAGAAAAAGAACAATTTATTTATTAATCTGAAAGAAAATTACAATTACAATAATGAAATTTATTGAAAAAACAAACAACAATGGATATCCTTAAACTGAGGCGAGAAGCTCTCTGTCCTTAAGACAAATTTGCTCCGGCTGTACTCCACGCTTATGCAATTGTATCCCAGATTACTCGGGCCACTGCTCAAGAGAGGATACTTCAACTCTGAACAAACGACGAACTCTTGCGATTGCTCCAGAAACTCTCCAACTGTTTTATGCAGAAAGATAATTTGTGTTGTATTTCTTGTGTACATTTCCACTGCAGTAGAGGACCATTTATACCGGAAGGAAATCATCATGTAACTTCATCAGCCTTGAAGGAGGTGTATTGATGCCCATCAGTTGAAGGAGTTCCACTAAGTCATTTAACTCCGCCAGTTGAAACTCCACTACTAATAACTCAGATAGTTGAACTCCACTAATAACTCAGTTGCAGGGGAATGGACTTTTGAATCGAGTTACTTCTGGCTCAGCTCGAATTACTTATCAGATGATTGATTAATTACTTGACAAAATCAAAAATAACCAATGTAACTTTGTCAAAAAAAAATTAATACTTGCCTCAGGCCCACGAAGGCCTGTTCCCCTAAGGCCCAAGGACCAAGGGTCAATGGTCATGGGCCGAGGCGGCGCGAGAAGACAAGCGCCAAGTGGGTCACTTTTAGCGAGAACCTCGAACCGCTAAAAGCATTTTGCGCGCGCGTGTGATAGTTTTAGAAAAACCTCGACCTGCTAAAAGCATTCTGAGTTCTCTCCCTTTTCTAGAAGCTTATACCCTTTATCAAATTCCTCCCACTTATATATTATGAAATGTTGGCATATTTCCCAATGTGGGATTAAGGAAGTTAAACTCTTGAACTTCCAACTCTTCAGCTTGTTCAACTAACCAACTTCAAGCCTTTATTTTCTCATTCACCCGATATCCGAATTGAATGATTCAAAGACCCATCTTCATCTACGTCACACGTAGTTTTCAAAGTCATCATAAACACCTGATAAATTATGCAAGACTCTAATTGAAACCGGCTCGTAAAGTGGTTGTAAAAAATGATTCAAAAACCATTTTAAAATGATTAAAATCATTTTTCCTTTTTCCCTCAATTATCTCAAAAATCCCTCACATTAATGGAAATTAATGCAAATGTAGACCGAGAAGAGATTTCTAACAGAAAAATATTGCATAAAGAGAGGTAGCTTCTGTCTTTAAACCTGCCTTAGTGAAATACTATCGGATCTACTCGGCTATTCAGTGAACTATATCTTGAACTGTTCAACATTTATTGTAAAATGGTTCTCATGGCTGTGTTCATTTTGGCCATGAATCACTCTTGTTTCAGAAAGTGCATTAGAGAATTCTAGCCCTGAATTCTCACAGAAGCGGCCCCACTTCACACTTACATAAGTGATCTCCTATCAAAAGTATTCTGCCATACCCCACTTGAATTAACCAAGTTATATGAATCATTAAAAGTTTTCACTTAACCTTTACACCACTATCAGATAACACTTTTATTCACAGAATGCGTAAGTGTTCACTGAACCTTCGTAACTGAGTTATACCTTTGAACCATGATCTTGGGATCTCTAGTCAACATGGTTGGGTCACCATTACAAAGTTTCTATTGTAATAGGATTTATTCTTATTCTGAGTGTCCATTTTGACATTTGATCTCTAGATAAACCTTTGGTAAGCGGTTCCGCAAGATTCTCCTTCGATCTAACAAAATCGATGGAAATCACACCATTAGAGATCAGTTGTTTAATAGTGTTGTGTCTGCGATGTATATGTCGAGCCTTACCATTATACATGCTGTTTTGTGCCTGACTTATAGCCGACTGGCTATCACTATGTATGCTTATTGGAGCAATAGGCTAAGTCCAACATGGAATATCCTCTAAGAAATTACGAAGCCATTCTGCTTCTTCTCATGCCTTGTCTAATGCAATAAACTGAGTTTCCATCATGGAACTAGCTATGCACGTTTGCTTTGTGGATTTCCATGACACCACATCACCACCAATAGTAAATACATATCCACTTGTTGATTTTGAATCTTTTGAGTCAGATATCCCATTTGCATCGCAATATCCTTCTAACACTCGCTTTGGATATCTCGTATACCGTAATCCTAGATTCATTGTAAATTTTAAGTTCCTTAATACCCTATTCAGAGCACTCCAATGATTATCACTTGGATTACTTGTAAACCTCGCTTAGTTTATTCACAACACAGGCTACGTCTGGTCTAGTACAATTGCTTATGTACATCGGACAACCTATGATTTGTGAATACTTCAATTGAGATCTGAGTTCACTTTTGTTCTTGACTAACGCAAACTTAAGTCAATTGGAGTTTTCACCGAACTTTCATGAAAGACATTAAATCCTTTTAGAACAGGACTCAATATAATGAGACTGTGTGACAAAGCAAGTCCATCAGACATTCTAGAGATTTTAATCCCTAAAATTACATCTGCAACCCCCATATCCTTCATTTTAAAATTCTGTGTCAACGTCTTCTTAGTATTCATGATTATATGATTAGTACTTACCATTATCAATATGTCATCAACATACATAAATAATATCACATAAGAATTAGAAGTGTTCTTGATATAGACACATTTGTCACACTTATTAATTTTAAATCCATTTGACAATATCGTTTGATCAAATTTTTGGTACCACTGTTTTGACGCTTGTTTTAGCCCATACAATGATTTAACGAGTCGACACACCTTGTGTTCTTGAGTGATATGCCGAACCCGCAAGTGAGCCCGAAGATCCAAATTGGGCTTCCATGTAGGTACAATCCAGGATAGGGCATGCGGCCCAATCGGATGGCGATGAAGTAAGACGAGCCGGCCGAGAAAGTCCCAGCCCGCTAAAGGAACCATCGCCTCAGACTTTGGTCCGATAGCGGGACTTGGATAAAGAGCCTTCATACGCCGCTCATAAGACGAGACGAAACACTGGGGGCCACTCAACCGACCCCTCACCCCAGAGCCCGCTAACTCAGGCAGCCGGGTCAGGCTTACAAGTATGGATATGGTCACAATCGAGATGAGCGTAAACCCGCATCGCGTGTTCTCAGTCCACCTAATTATGTTAATTATGTATTTATTTATTGTGGTTCTTGTTTGATGATATCATTATGACAGGAACCAACACTGCTGCAGTTTCCTCTTTTGTCGGCACCATTGGTTCTCGGTTTTCTATTAAGGACTTGGGTCCTCTCTCATATTTTCTGGGGGTTGAGGTTGAATCCACACCCTCTGGTCTTCTTCTTCACCAACACAAGTATATACGTGACTTGCTCGGGAAATTTAATATGCTTGATGCAAAGGCAGTCCACACCCTTTTGCCTTCTGATGCCATCCAACTCATGCTTGAACTTGCTGCCGCCTACGGTGATCCATCAGCTTACCCCCAGCTTCTTGGCAGCCTTCAGTATTTTCTTTTTACCCACCTGATTTGGCATTTGTGGTCAACAAATTATCCCAATACAAGCATGTTCCTACGGTTCAGCCTTGGGCTCTTGCCAAACGCTTACTTCGGTATCTTGCTGGCTCATCCCGCTGTAGTCTCCCTCTCTATCGCTCCTCTCCTATGGTATTTCATGCTTTTTCTAATGCTGATTGGGGAGGTAATAAGGACTACTTCTCTACCAATGGTTACTTGGTTTTCCTTGGTCGCAATCTCATCTCCTTGAGCTCCAAGAAACAAATTCTATTGCTCGTTCTTCCACCGAGGCCGAGTATTGTTCTCGCTGCCTCTACCGCCATCGAACTTAATTGGGTTACTAATCTCTTGCGATCTCTCTGGCTTTTAAATCGCTCTCGCATGTTCTTACTATTTTTGTGATAATATTGGTGCGACTCATTAAGTGCAAATCCTTTGTTCCATTCGCGTATTCTTTTGAAGTGTGAATAATACAATAATTTTTTGCAATACTTCTGTTAGTTTATATGCTTAACGATATGGGAGTAAAGTGTCATTTCCTTTAATATTTCTACCTTTATTATAATTTCTAGATTTATTAAATGAAATGAAGCCCATCCATTATGCGCTAGTTTAAAAAAATAACAGAGCAGTTTAGTCGAACATCTGAGAGGGAAAGGGAAAGAGAAAAGAAACAAGAATTTTTTCAATTCTGATCAATCCAACCATTGTTATGTAGATCAGAGTAGAGAATTGTAATCCCCGCAAGGATGCTTTTGAGAATAGTTTCACTTCAATTGACAGGTATTTGATTTTTCATCCTTCTCGGAATACTAACGATTTACCAGTGTCTTGTTGAGATTTTGTTAGTTTAAATGTGTTAGTAATCATAAATTATAACCAGGTTTGTAGGTGATGAGAGTCAACTTTGACTATAATTTTATATATGTTTTTACCCCTATTCATGACTAATTTGACACATTTTTTGGTAGTGTGATGATTTTGCATGCATGACTTGGTAATAAGGCAAGCACTACCAGGAGAAAGACTTTTATGTCGAGAAATCTCATCATTATCATGCGTGGGTATTTGGTTTGTGTTCATTCTGGGTATCACATGATAAAGGACCGAATAAGGCGTGGCGTGTCGAGAATAATTAAAACAGACTCGAATGGAATTGTTGGAGAAAGAAATTGAACCAGGCTGGGCAGACGACTTGTATCAAGAGGGGCACGGAAGCTAATACAGAAAGTTTAGGTGCACTCCGGCATCACCGGAGCACACCCAGATTCATGGGAATTGAGGAGGACGGATACAGGCACATTGGTCACATGACCGTGAGCAGCCGGACCGAAGGGCGGGGTTCAGAAATGTAAGCCGGACCGAAGGGCGCGCCCGGGTACGATCGAAAGGCAGGAGACATGACTTAGGATGATCGAGAGCACGCGCACCACCACCCAAGCGTGCGCCCGGCACGGCGTTTTCTAATTTGCTAGACCTTTTCAGGTCGTTTTTAGCTATAAAAAGGCATTAGGCGACTATTTATACACACATTACATTACATATTTTTTATTTGAGTATTATTTAGAAAAACTTAGAGCTTTTATTTCTGTAATATTCCGATTTTCGGGGAAATGACAGACGTGTATTTTTCTTTTACCCTGAAAAAAAAGTATTTTTCTTTAATTTATATATATATGTTGAAAAAATATATATATATTTTGGAGAGGAAAATCTGATTTTTAATGATAAGGGAAAATAATAAGAAATTATTATTTTGGGAGTATCTATTTAAGGAAAATAAATCTCATTAGTTCCCATAACCAAAAAGAAATCAGATGTTCATTCTACGCTCTAGAGAGAAACGGCGTGTGAGAGCTATTAGGGCTGAGAGAGATTTCTTTCAGTATCTAAGGCAAATCTTTATGGTTTTCAGATCAGAGTAAAGCAACGGAATCATCGTGAAGGGAGCGTCGATTCAACACAAGAAAGTTGGAGTTTTTCATAAGATATGTTCCAAGCCCTAGATGCGGTTATGGACGTTTTTGTGAAATCTAAACTCTTAAATTCGAAGTCTTTTATGTTTAGAAAGCGCGTGATCGTATCTAATTTAATTATGGATTGATCACATAGGTTCCTACAGAGAAATTCAAGGTTTTGCTGTAGATTTTCGCAGCTTTTGAGTGGGAATAGCTTGCTAAAAGATAAGAGGCTCTTCCTACGATTTAATTCTTGTTTATAGGGTTAAGGTTGATGATTTGATATGTTTAGAGGTTAAAAGTCGTGTCTTTTTGTTGTCAAAGGAGTATGAGATGATTTACTTTGTTAAGATGTGTTTTTCTGCTATTTTCTGAGTTTTATCGAGGTTGAATGGGTTTGGAAAGGGGTAGAAATCGTTCAGGATGAATAAAATACGTAGGTAGGCTACAGGCCTGATAGGCGCACAACTAGCCTTCCGTAGGTGTACACCTATGAGAACAGAGAGTTCAGGGAATTCTCAGCATCCTTAGCTGCACACCTATCAAATCCGTAGGTGTGCACCTACGGCCCAAAAATACCGTTTTGCTTGTTTTCACGTATTTTCGAGTGTAGTGATTTGGGATTAGTTATTAACCTTATATTAATGATCTAATAACATTAATTAAACATGAACAAGCCAAGAATTGAGCTTCGATTCATTCGGTTCGGCACCGAATGTACTCTTAAAGGGAGTTGAAGTTCGGATCCGTCGGAAGAACATGAAAGGGCTTGTGCTTTGATGAACTAGAGTTCATCAATGTCTGTGTACTTGATATGAGGTGATGTCTAGCTTTCTAAGTGTGGGAGTAGAGTTGATAAGGTGAGTTTCACGTTGAAAACACTTAGGTGGCTAGATAACAACAGATAATAATTACATACATGTAGTAAAAGATAAAACGTCACCTATTCTTGGTTAGGAACCGATTCATATCGGCGATGTGGTACGTTCATCAAGGTGAACAACGCTACTGGCTCAAAAGGCTGAAGGGTAGCGGAGGAAATTCATCGAACGTATATGCATACCGGGGAGACCCCGGAGCTATCAGGTGCTAATCGCCGTTAGTTAGCAAGTATATCTTCAGGCTGATAAACGCCATGCATAGTGCCCTTGAATGCTGACGTAACCAAGATAAGTTAATATTGGTCCCTTGAAAAGGCTTTGGTTAAGTTTAGGGGGGTGAATTGTTAGTAATACCATCCGCAACGGAAGCGATTTAAGGATCTAGATCTATAATTTACACGTAATAAAATAACTAGATCTACTCTACAAGGGGGTTATAGAACATACCTCTTTGATCTCAAAATCCAAGCAGAAGAACCTCAATAGGAAGAACGAAAGAAAGTATGAAGAGCACCACGATCTTCCGCACGTGTGATCCAAGCAACTCCCGGTGGAAGGAAATCCTCGTCTCGAATCCTCCCGATATGCTACCCGGAAAAACCTCCAAGATTTTTCCTTCTCCTGGTCGAAAAATATTCTATCTTCTCTACAGAGATGATAGTCGAATTTTATGTGTGTGTTTAGGCTTGGGAGAACTCTCTTTATATAGGAGAGTAAACCTTGTCCTCCAAGGATTTAATAATTAATACAAAATCAATTATAATAATCCTATTAAATAAAAGATAATCCTAGAAATATTCTAGAACAAATCTAGAATAATCTTTATCTTTTTTTCTTACCATAAATATTTTGTGCACATGTCTTATTAATACACAAAAAACAATTTCTTGTTCCATAAAACATGAGGGGGGCGAAATTTTACCCTTGTGACCTAGTCACAATAATTTCGACTAACACACTAAATTTGGGCCAAGATTATGAAAAATGTCTTTTTCACATATTTAATTATTTAGCCCAACTAATTTAATAGTCCACTAAACAATTAATTCACATATCGTTTTAATTAAATTCTAATAAGAACTAAATTAATATTATTAGGATTCGACGTCCGAGAATAGCTATGCTATATTGGAGGCACGTCAGGGACCATGGACTAATAATCAGCGGCTCCGATAAATCAAATAAATAATCATCTTACGAATGTAATAATTATATTCGATAAATCAATCACAGAATATGCCACCATAATCCCGTGATCGCACTCCTCCGATTATGAGATTATATTTATCTCCTCACGAGAATGATAATAAGCGTCCATTGATATAATCATTACATATGGATTAATCCTCCATAGATCGCTCATTCTAAATCGGGAAGTTACCGTTAACCCTTTTCGTAACCTCTTATCCTTATTTACCATTAACCCCTAGTGATCAATTAATTCATACAACTCATTTGGTAGCTAATCGAGTGTAATATGAACTCCATAGATCGATCAGTTTCTAGGATTAACAAATAAGGGAACTGTCTATCTACTTCCAAAAATGGAAGGAATGAATTCCATATCTGTGATAACACAGACTACTCACTCAATCCAGTACAATGCCAAGAGGGGGTAATTCAGATCACAGACTCAGTGTAATCATTAACCGTCAAGTCAAACATCATACTGATTCAAGTAGTTGACTGTGATCACCTCAGGATTAAGATATATCCATAAATATGATCATAGATTCATTCGATAAGACTTCTCGATTACGGAATTATATCATGAACTTTAATCAAATCGGTCCAAATTTCTATATGATATATCTATCATATATAAATGCCCCACTAGGTTCTCTTAACCGAAAGTCTGGATAAGACAATCACACCTATTGTGTTCTCAAGCGCATTAATAGCACGTTAAAGGAGAGACCCGATACTCTCGATTAACTTCACTACGGGCTAATTGTATTTTAAGTACATCTTCACTAACTCAATCCTCCCGTGTATATCCCATACACTGGAGTTAAGTGATTACATAAACGATATACTTTAGGGTTTTCTGAGTGTAAATACTATTGTCACATCGGTGAATATGAGAATAATAAATATGAATAATAATATCATTTCATTTATTAAATAAAACAATTACAAAAATTATCTTTCGGGCATTACACCTAACAATCTCCCACTTGCACGAAAGCATGTGATTAATTGTTTTAGAGCACACCCTATTATTTAAACTACAACAAACTACATCTCCCACTTGCTCTAAAGCAATGGAGACCCATCCCGTATTCTAGTACCCATTAAGCATATCATAACCATTTCAGATGACAAAGTACACTCCGAGTATGCCGTCGTAGGATAAGTCAGTGACTCGGGGAGTACCTACATCTAAATATCATGGGTCTTAATGATTAGTCAGGTTGTCGGCTCGAGACGATCCGTAGAATCAAAACGTTACCGGTCCATCTAATCATGTGGTACCTTCCCGATATGCTTTTGACCTCTAGTGATTTCGAAAATCCTTATAAGCTACCCCTTCATCGTGTGGACAATGATGTGGTATCGGCTTCCAAATCTAGAATCACTCCCAGATATGAAAAGGAAATCCTTAAGCTATATCGCCTCTCTAGCTACTACAAAAGCCACTAATCACCCAACTAATTAAAGTCGAGTTGGCGTTGCTGGATTCCTCCAGGCAATAGCTTCAACACAAGAGTAAACACTGAGCACGAGATCGACTTAACGATCATCCTCAATCTGACTTAAAGTCAAAATCAGTGTATCACACATATCCATGTTCACACATGAAAATGTCCGTATATTATTCCTCGTTCTCTCAAGATACTAAAGGACATACTAAACTTGCTTTGTTAACCGCCGAATCTAAGATTCGATCAAAGTTGACGTTCAACAACCTGACCATCTCTTACTAGAAAGAGAATCTATCCTATTTCTCTTGATCCGAAGATTTAGAGAGTCATTCCTGAGGCATAGGGTAGAACTTCCTCGTTGAATGTTGCATACACAGATGCATCATCTTAACCAATAAGATGGATGGGAAACCAAAGGATCGATTCTAATGAATTCGACCGAGTCAAACTCTTTAGGATGTTGTCCAAATCTCATTGCGCGAATTGTGGCATTGTCGGTCGACTTGGATAACACACCCATGTTGATTCCAATCGGTGCGGTGTTATCCTTCACAAACACTAATATATGTATATATATTCACTCATGCATACTAAAATTGATATCCGGACTACAAAAGACTTATCAATATTCTCGGTCAAATCCACATATTGTAAATATATGACTTCCAAAGTGACCGAGAGGTTTGCTTTTATCCACAAAGGACATAAGCCTTGATAAATCATCCTGTCATAAGTTCATAATGCAATACCCTTTTGTTCGAATGAATCCAGGACTCCGTTTGTTTGGCAAGAAAATCTCGAGGAATCACCCCAATTTTCGCTTTTGAACGAAATCATGCAATACTAAGTGGTAAGAGAGTCCAAGGTCCGATTAACTCTCTACTTCTTAGGAATTACCCTAGACCACTCAAGCTTTGCTCTGAAAGATAAACTTTCCTATTCATTCTACTCTTTTCCGTATAGATCCAATTACTCCCATTAGGCCTGAGACGCTCAGGTGGTTCTACAAGAGTATGAACAGAACTGGAGTACCGAACTCTATTCAGAGGGTTATGGCTATTAAACCAACCTCTATTATCAGAATCCTATACTGCTCACAAAAGAGCCAATAGGAGCAATGATAAATTAAGTTTCAAGTATATTATAATACTATGGGTCGTGGCATCTGTTGATTGATTTATTTGACATAATATTGATGTTTAATGATGTTAAATTTCTATTATTATTGATCAGTGAGCGTAGTCTCGTTCGTGGATCGTATTTAACAAACGTTTATTTTGCACAGTAGTCACTGAACTATAGATGAAGGTTTGTGTTGATTAGTTTGGTGCATTTATGGAATGCGCATTAGTGTGTATGCCAACCCGATTGCTTTGCTTACAGACTGGGAATGACATAATAAAATGTTAGATATATGGTTTGTAGTGTTGTTGATCTCCATGAATATATTGAGGTGTTCATGCACATGTCAATAATTGCCATGTTATTTGTAATATATTCCGCAATCATATATGCAATCGTTTGCTGAAAGGGAAAAAAAAAGGGGTGAAAGAAAACCCATAATTTTCTGTTGACTAACGTTTAAATCCGGTAAGTACAACCTGTTTATTGATCAATGTTGGTCTGTTGTGTGGGTAACACATACCAAATGTTTTAAATGGTTGAACTGATTTATACTTTGATGACAATGTGTCGAACTTCTGTTATTAAACAGAAATGAAAGGATACACCGAGGTGAATCCATATGTGACTGTGTCTTTTTGGTCTTTGTCTTTATGTTGCCTCTAATTTGCATGAATCTAGAGGTTTTGTGTTCTTTTCTACCGGTCTACCGGTGAGTTAGCCAACATGGCTTCAACACATACTAGACACTTGTGATTATGATCAAATTTCAAATTTGGAAACACCACCATGTTCATCAATGGATGAACGAATTTGAAATTTGCAAGTCCAAGTCATAGTGTCACAAGAAGGATGACTCAAGCATGAGTTGTGGAAAGGCCGAGATCTAGCTACAAATTCTTGGAAATGTGGGGGTGTTTGGCTAAGGTCAAAGTGCCTGAACCGAAGTGAGTGATAGGACCTAAAGTCATTAGTGCCTATTGTTTTGGTGCATGAATCAGACATCAATGATGTACATGAGCATGTCATCGTTGAGTCTAATAATGTGGTGTTTCTTGCGGATATCTTTCCTTGAAAGGAAAGTGTTAAAGAAGAAGCAATCATGAGTAAGAAGACAAATGAGTCTTAATAAGAGAGTGGTCCTCAAGAAATTGAGGAACATCGTCTTAGTAAGAGGGCTAGAACTTCCAAGTCTTTTTCTCCTGATTTTCTGCCAATATGGTAGAAAACGCACCCCAAGACATTTGCTGAGGCAATGTCAATTCCAGAAGCCCATTTCTGGAAAGAGGCTAAATCCATCATGCAAAACCACACTTGGAAGTTGGTTGGTATTCCAACAGGAAATAAACCACTCGAGTGAAGTGGATCTTCAAGAAGAAGTTAAAGGTTGATGGATTTGTTGGTAGCCCGAGGGTATCGACAGAAAGAAGGCCTTGACTTTTTACTCACCAGTTATGAGAATTACTTATAAGGGTTCTCGTCGGTATATTTGGAGACTATAACCTGGAAATCCTTTAAATGGATGGTTATGGTGAGTTGAAGGAAGAGATTTACTTGGAACAACCCGGTGGGTTCATAGTTCCAGGCTAAGAGAGTAAGGTGTGTAGACTTGTTAAGTCTCTCTGTGGCTCGAATAATAGCCAGAGCAACGGCATATCGAGTTTGGAAATGTTATGTTGTCAAGTAGGTAGGACATATATATGTCTACATTAAGAACACACTTATGTGATAGTATGTCTATGACGTGCTAATAATGGGAAGTACTCATGAGAGTATCATGAATACGGAAAGGATGCTGGCAAGGAACTTCGATATGAAGGACCTGGGAGTTGCCGATGTGATACTAAGGATTAAGATCTCTAGTGTATCTGGTGGACTTGTGTTGTCACAAACTCATTATCATGAGTCTGTTTTAAAAAGACTTAATGTCTTTGATGAAAGTCTTGTCACTTGACCTAAGTATGCACTTAGTCAAGAACAGAGATGAACTTGTGCATCAATTGAGATATTCTCAAGTGATCGGAAGTCTGATATACATAACCAACCGTACACGACCAGACTTAGCATGTTCAGTGGAGAAACTGAGTAATCCAGATCATAATCATGGGAAAGCCTTAAATAGGTTGGTGAGGTACATGAAGTACACTATGAGTCTGTGACTACGATATACTAGATATCCAGCAGTATTAGAACGATACTGTGATGCCAATTGGATATCAGATACGAAAGATTCGAAGTCCACCAGTGGATACTTATCCACGATTGGTGGTCTTCTTTGTGTCTGAAGTCTACACGACAAACGTGCATAGCTCGTTCCACAATGGAAGCTGAGTTTATAGCCTTGATAAGGCTGGATAAGAAGCTGAATGGCTTTGGAATTTCCTAGAGGATGTTACATGCCAGTGGCTACTATCAGCATACACTGCGATAGTCAGTCGGCTAATGGAAGGGCACAGAGTAGTGTGTATAATGGTAAGACAAAATACCATTAAATAATTGATCTCTAATGGCGTGATTTCCATCGATTGTGTAAGGTCGAAGGAGAATCTTGCGGATCCGCTTACAAAGGTTTAGCTAGAGATCATATGTCAATCTTGACATCCGGAATGGGACTGAAGCCTATTACGCTTGTTTCCTTGTAGTGGAAACCCAACCATGTTGACTGGAGATCCCAAGATCATGGTTCAAAAGGGACAACTAAGCTATAAGGAACAGTCCAGCACTTACCCATTCTGAGAGAATAAAAGTGCTATCTGCAGTGGGTGAGGTTAAGCTTAGCTTTTAATGATTCCTATATCTTGATACTCAAGTGGGTAGGGCAGAATACCCTTGATAGGAGGTCACCTATGTAAGTGCGAAGTGGGGCCGCTTCTGTGAGAATTTTGAGGCTTGAATTCTCTAAAGCACTTTCTTAAACCAAGTGTTGTCCAGGGTCGAGATGGACACAACCATGAGAACCGAAAGGTGCTAGGGAAATATTGTGTGAGTGCTATTGTCTTGGTTTACACTAAAAATTTGAATAGATTCAAGACCTAGTTCACTGATTAGTTGAGTAAATCCGATAGTACTTCACTAAGGCAGTTCAAGGCCGAAGCTACCTCTCCCGATGCAATATTTTTCCGTCGACTTCTCTTCGAGTCTCAATTTGCATTTGCATTAATTTTCATTCATGTGGGGGATTGTTGGAGAAAAAGCCCTTTTTGAAGGGTTGAATAGTCAACTTTAGCGCGATTTACGGATAGGCTCCGATGTATATCATCGAGAGTTAATGATGTCATTAAATACTCATTACGGAGTAGTTGATGATGGGCTTTTGAATCACTCGATTCGGATGTCGGGTGAATGAGAAATTAATGGCTAAAGTTGGTAGAAAATATGTATGAGATGGGTGTTGAAGGGAGGACCTCACCCCATTCTCCCACATAGGTAACTTGAGGCTTGTGAGCTCAAGTAATAAGAGATAGTCTATGCTCTTATAGATGTGCCCCAAGGGGCAAGGCACTTTTGTGCAGGAGGGAGGACTTAGATAATTCCACACGCGTGCGCGCCGCCGTCCGTCCGGCTCGGCTCGTGCTCGTGCTCGAGCTCGGCTCGGTTCAGGTGTTACTATTAATTTTTTGGACAAAATTTCTTTATGAAATTAACCATAAAATTAATTTTGGAATGTGATTGTGTCATTCGACCAATCAGAATTCATTGAGTCATTGGACCAATCAGAATTCAGACGACACATCATCCGACCAATCAGAGGAGTTGATTATTTCGAAATTAACCTTATAATTTCGGCTAGATGATTTCCTTGAAGGAAAAGTCGGTTGTTACTTTTCCAAGGGGAAAAGTTTGATGATGTGTTTCGGCCAATCAGATTTGAGCATTGGCTCCTCCTCTCCACTATATAAAGAACCCCATGGATGAAAGTTTATTCATTCAGTTTTCTCTTGTCTTTTCCACCACAAAGGAGTGTCATATAGATCTAGTCATTCATGTAGATCTAGATATTGAGTCGAAGAGAAGTCGGGGCATTCAGTAAGCTCGCCGGAGCTCGGAGTTTTGAAGTGCCTCTAAATCCGAGAGTGAAGCCGTTGTATCTTGGGAGACAGTTGCTACTACCGTGGGCACCATACCGGAGCAATTTATCTTAAGGAAATAGTAACTACTCGCCTCGGTTTGATCTCTAGTCCTTTGTTTTATGCATCGTACTATTTATTGTTTATTGTTCGAGCTAGATCTGCACGGTAATAGTTGTTTTGTTAGATCTAATTGATGCGTATAATCTCCTGTTCGAATATTTATTTTCTACTTTAATATTCTGTAATTTCTTCCGTAAATTACGGATCTGTTCCGTAAATCACTCCACACACGATACCCCTATCCCAACACACAACAAACTGCCATAACACAATTTTACACTATTGATTTGTATAAGACTCGTATAAATCAATAGTTCTCATCATAATCAATGATGCAAAAATATATCGTGCAGTTTGTTGTACACATTTTGTTGTGACACTATCACTACTCGTAAACCAACTCTAACACGTCCTACTCTACACCAAAGATAATACGTTCAATAAATCAGTAATGGTACACAACTATGAAATCGTTTACGATAAGCGTCACCGGTTGTCAAGAAACATAAAAATTAATATAGTGTTGTTGTATTTTAGTTGTAAAACAAATCAACTCCGCCTCCATGGCATAGCTCAAATGTAAAAGAGCAAGGTGTGATAGCGAGTCTTTAAGATGTACACATCTTGCTTTTGAGCAGTGGTGTAGAAGCAAAATAAATTGATTTGCAAATTGTATCATCAAGGCATAACCTTCGATTTACGTCATTTACGAAACTCTAGGAAAAGGGCAATGATAACCGTTGGATTTAGACTCAACCTTTAAAAAATCAACTATTTTCCATCAAAGACCGTAATATAGACATTATCTGTAGTGACAATGCACCGATACAGATATTAAAAGTTTGAAGATTTTATCCCTCGCTCCACTTTACACCCCACCCCCACCGGTCAACAAAGACCAGACATACAAGTTACCTTCCGTTCTTCATAACAAACTAAAAAACATATTATCATCCTTCATGTCTCAATATGTAAAAGAGCCAAACCTTCTTTATCCTTAAAAAATACAAAAACGTTCGGCTAATCATAATTAATATTAATCACAAAAAACCTCACGAACTTGAAAGACAAAATTCACAACATCATTCTTTCTATTAATAGAGGATCAGGCTAGGATAATCTTGAACACATTGAACCTCACTATCTTTCACAATGAACCGCAGTACCCAATATGAACATGTTTGCCATCTTTGCAGATTGTTATTATAGGAAAATGAGAAGAGCTATTCTTTTGAAGTGGATGAAGTCTCCACAAAATAAAATTAAAAAAACAAACAAACAAACAAACAAACAAAACACATGCAAATAACAATTTAATCACAAAAATGTCGGTCATACTCTCAAACTTAGACATTGACGACCTAAGGGAAAACCATTTGACTGGCCATCTCACTTGTATGGTTGCACAACCCAATCCGACCACCTTGTCGCTTTCTCGGATTTCAAAGAACAACAACACAGTCTAGCTCTAGTTTCGTAAATTCCCTCTCATTTCACCAAAAATTTGTGATCTTTATCATTGTCATCCATGAAGAAGAAATAATAACAAAACAACAGATAAAAACAGCTGACTTCATTCATGGAAGGGAAAAAACACTTCATCTACCAGTAATAACAAAACATCATATTATAAAAATGACAAACTTCACTCGTCGAAGGCACAAAAGAAAAAGAAAAAAAAAAAAAAAAAAAAGACCATCATCAATCAGTGGAATTTTTTAAGCAAACGGTGTTATAAAAAATAAAATAAAAAAACAAGAAACAAATTCGAAAGCAAAAATTAAAGTAAAGGCACCAAAAGATTTTTTTTTTTTTGAGAAAGGGGGCATCTATAAAAACTTGAAGCAAAAAGCATATAAAGGAACATAATGAAATATATCTGGATGTAAAGTGCGACAATTTTATGAAGTCAATGTCAATATAAATTTAATTTGATTATAAGTACCATGTTAAGACCAAAAATAAAAAAAGCACAAACTCAAACCTAAGACTAATCAAACACATTATAGAAGGAAAGAAATCAAAAACTCACCGGTACATGTATTACCGGGTCTATGAGTATACTAAAAAAAGAAATAAGATATGTTCTCTTACCTAGCTAGCCAGTGACGGTAACTTAATGCATTCCCTCACTATAATTCCATGATGCAAGGTGATTTCTTTGATATCATAACTGCTCAAAGAAGAACGTAAATAGTGTAACGCCCCATTCCCGGATACCGAGTCCCTATTCCCGCCCCATTCACAGTTTTCTTGTAGTGCAACTCTAATGTCAACTTGGGGTGTGACTTGAGCACATCTAGTAACTCTGCCCAAAGGTGTGGTTATACTCAAAGGTCTCTCCAATTCCTTAATTAAGAGGTAGGTTCAACTTCTTAGCTATCTTAGAGGAAACAAAAGTCCCTGATGCTCCAAAGATCAAACAGAATTTGAAAGCGCTAGATTATCTATGATTATGGTACCTAACAAGTGAATCTATTTAAGTACAAATATGTAATATCATATGCGCTATATCATATTAAATATTTATAATAAACACAAACAACGAAAAGTACTGCTCACCACAAGGTCATCTAACTCTTCCGGTTCAGATCTGCTGTGTGAAGACACGAATCGGTTCATACTGCACGTAGTGCGATTACCTATTTGGTTACCTCGTCCTCCTACTGATTACCTTGAGAGAGCTTCTTAGGACACGCTCTCGAGTAATGTCCCACTTCCCACAAGTGGAAACAACTCACGCTACCTCGCCATGCACTCTCTCAGTGTGTGTCTTGTTACACTTAGCACAAACATTGGCGCGTTCCACTTGTTTGAACTCTTCATGGCGGATTTCTGTCCTCTTAACATTCTCGCTGCAGTGCTCTCTCTATTACTTCCTTGAAAATTTGAGAAAGACCTCTTATCTCCAACTACAACCGTCTGCTCTGTGGCAAATCTCTCCAATCAAAGCTCTATCCATGACGCTTGCCATGCTCGTAGAGTCTATCTCCTAGCATGCCCTTCGCCACCTCGTGTGACAATTCTTCCATGAATTTATCAATCTTTTCTCTTCACTTTTCATGATCTAAGGGTAGAATCGCCTGACTCATGGAACTTCCGAATCTTGAGTTCTTGTAGTATATCTCCTTTGTTTCAAACTCGAGGAACTCATTAGCCTTCGCATTCCGTCTTTGTCCTAGGAAAGTATTCCTTATAGAATGATCCTTGAACACCGCCCAATCCGTGATCCTTGGATTAACTTGCTCATATGCTTCCATCCAACTTTCTGCATTTCCTGCCAACAAGGATATGGCTAAATGAGCCCACTCAGATTCTGGAGCTTTCATATTTCTGCACGCCTTCTCGAACCCACGAATCCATAAATCTGCCGCTGCTGGCTCAACATTGGCAAAGAATTCGGCACCTATGTTTCTTCATCTTTTCATACCAATCCACCGTCTGCATCATAGCCTCCAAATCGATGATGATGTACCGCCGCCTTTGACCGGGGCATTCTGATCATCGATAGTTACGTTGGGGATGAGTATAGCCAGTGCTACAAAAGAATCCGACCTAGGTGGCGGTGGAGGTAGAACCGTCGGTTGCGGTGTAAAACTCAGCGGTGCAGAAGGAAACGTCGATACCTTTGGATAATCGAAAAACTAACTAGCGGTGGATGAGAAAGTCCCAACCCGGTCCAACTCGTGGTCCTTGGAGTGAAGTAATGCGCGGTATGCGGGTGTTAAACCGTGAAGGACCCCTTGTTCCACTCTACCTCTGGTGACAATGTACGGTCCCCGATTCACCCCACGCATGATCTTTGCTCACAGGCGGGGTGTTCCTTGAGAAACCGTGGGGCTCTGGGTAGCCGGGTCCACTTCTTTTCCTTCTCGAATCACAACCTCGGTAAATCCTGCCTCAGCGTTACCCGTCTGGGTGTTAGCTGCCTCGATGTTACTCGTATTAGCTCCACCTCTAGTAAGCACCATTCTGTAACTAAGAAAAGAGAAGGGGTTACTAAAGCTCTAAAACTTATCTTAAGGAAGAAATCAAATCCTACACAGCAAGGAAAACCTTTCTCTCTGATACCAACTGTAACGCCCCATTCCCGGATACCGAGTCCTTATCCGGAAAGAGCTCTCGGCACATATATTATCAAATAAATTCAATAATATATGTAAGCCTTACGTCATACACCATAACTAAAACGACGCGGAAGATAAAACGACTCGGGAAAACCAAAAGACAAAAGATCGAACACACGGTTTTCAATTGTTGTGAAAAACTAAATCCAATAAAGAGAACTAATCATCCAACATCCAAATCCCAAAAGATCTCAAAAGAAGCTAAACCAAAAGAAGGACAACATTGTTCAAACGTGAAACAAGCTGCTTTAAGAAAGAAACAACTAAAAGAACTAAGTCTTCAAAAGCTTCATCTCAAACTTCATCATCAAAGAACTCACAACCGTAGCAACTGTTCATCTTCTTTGGGGAAAGGGAGAAGACAAACACAACGTAACGGGGTAAGTACAAAAGTACTCGATGAATAGCGTAGAAGATCGTATAACTATGATCTCATAAAGAAATAAAAGCAACGCCGTCTTTTATTAATTCATTTCCGTTATTAACCCTAGCTAACTATCATATTATGTTCATAGCAGTACATGAGGTTCCAAGATGTATCTAGCTTAGCTCAAGTTTGTTACATCATGAATAACAAGGGCACTACGCCTAGTAATATGATGTACTAGGACAACTGGGTGCAACCTACTTAGAGACACGCTCTAGTAGCCCCGGAATATCTCGAGTCCCGATAGTGTGATAACCGCGAGAATGCACCAGACGCTTTATCTAGCCAATCGATTGACCGGCGTGGGTACAGTCTACTTTGTCTGGTCAGAGAACACATCGCGATATTGTACTATGCCTTACCAAGCATTGCATGATGTTTAAGATTATTAAACTAACATATACGTTTGATTAGATGTTTAACTAGCCACCTAAGTGTTTTCAAGTAAGCTCCCTCACATCTCCTACTCTCGCATTTTAGACCACTGTGACACGGACAAGCCCTAGCAATTACACAGACATCGATAAAACTCTAGCTTATCGAAGCACAAGGCAAATCCAAAGCTTTCGACGGTCCCACACTTCGTCTTTTAGGGAATCCATGTGGTGCCGGAACTAAACGCATCAAAAGCTAATTCAGGCTTTGTCACGTAAGGTTAAGCAGTAAATATGCTATTATGGAGCTTTAAACACATAACAAAGGAAAACGATCTCAAATATCCTGTCGGACGGATAAACTTTATGTCCGATACTGAGAAATAGCTGTACGGATACACAACTCATCCGTACGGATGGACCAACACTCGGTCGACCGAATGGATAGGCTCGGTCGACCGAGCCTCCCTCTTGCACCTGCTACGCGTTTTTCTTGCACCACAGAGGACAGCTTTCTGCACTCTGCGTTTTCTACTCAAATTCAACCCAAACTCGACTTAAACGAATTAAAACCATGAAAAACAATCATACAAATTGCTCTACCACTTTACGAAACCTTAATCATACGGTAAGAAAACCACGTTACCTTAAATTGCGTGGTACAACGATCCAAAGCTTCAACCCGTCAAAAGTTTAACCTTTAAATCCAAACGTTAATGGATTTAAGGATTGTTGATATCAAAACGATCCTCGTCTCGCGGTGATCCTTTCTCTCTTGATGAGTCTGATGAAAAGAACAACGGATTAGCCTCGAGATTGAAAGCTTCTTCTCCTTTTTTTTTTCAAAACTTGCGCCCCTTTTTCCTCTCCTGCGTCCCTCTCTCTTTTTTTTTTTGTCAAAAACAACTAGGTTAAAATTAGGATTAGTTTTCCTTTTATAATCCCAATTACCTAATTATTTAATTATTTTCCTTAAAAAGAAAATCCTTGTTTATCCCTTTTTCTTTTCCTTTTTTTTTTGAAAATCCTGTAATTAAAAATAACATAATATTCTGATTTTTGCTAAAAGACCGAATTGCCATTTTTCAAAAATCGGGATATTACATTCCTCCCCCCTTAAGAGGAGTTTCGTCCTCGAAACTAGATCGTGCACAGTAGATGAGGAACTCGAAACTCGTCGAACATGTCCGCTTCCTCTTCCCAAGTGGCTTCTGTCGGTGCATGATTGCTCCATTGCACTAATACTAACGGGATCACCCGCCTCTTTATCATCCTTTCCTTCCTATCCAGAATCTTTATCTGTTTCTCCACGTATGTTAGATTATCTTGCAAAACTTCCGGATCAATCTCGGATTCCACGTCCCACTTTAGATAGACACTTCTTAAGCATCGATACGTGGAAGACATTGTGGACTCTGAGACATCGATTCTCGCAACCAAGTCTATAAGCCAACTTCCCAACTCTTTCGATGACATCAAAAGGTCCTACATACCTTGGACTTAGCTTTCCTTTACTGTCCGAACCTCTTGATACCCTTCATCGGAGACGCTCGAAGGTAAACTCTATCCCCGACCTCAAACTCTAGCGGTCTTCTTCTAACATCGGCCCAACTCTTCCGACGATCTTGAGCGACTTTCGATTTTTCCTTATCAACTCAATCTTCTCCTTGGCTTGTTTGAACCATCTCCGGCCCCGTGATGTGCTTCTCTCCAACTTCATCCCAAAGAAAGTGGAGTTCTACACTTCTACCGTACAAGGCCTCAAAAGTGGCATACCCAAACTTGCATTGTAACTATTGTTGTAAGCAAACTCACCCAAGTTGAGGTAATCTATCCATGATCCTCCGGCATCCAAAACACAAGCTCTAAGCATGTCCTCGAGAGTCTCAATTGTTCTCTCTCGATTTGCCCGTCCGTCTGCGGATGAAACGTCAGTACTCAAATCGGTCTTAGTCCCAAAAGCTTTCAGTAAGCCCTTCCGTGAGCGGCGATAAATCTACTATCCTCCTGTCGGATACAATAGATAGAGGCACACCATGAAGCTTCACTATATTGTCTATATACATAGTAGCGAACTTCTTTATAGGCATGTCCACTTTACACGGCAAGAAATGGGCTGATTTTGTGAGTCTATCCACAATCACCCAAATCATGTCATGACCGCCCTTAGTCTTTGGCAAACCGGTGATGAAATCCATCGTGATATTCTCCCATTTCCATTCCGGTACCTCCAAGGGTTTCAACAAACCTCCTGGTCTTATGTGTTCTGCTTTCACTCTCTGGCATGTATCACATCTTGCCACAAACTCTCTGCGATCCCTAACTTCATACCAGGCCACCAATATCTCTCCTTGAGATCTCTATACATCTTAGTGGCTCTGGATGTACCGCAAAAAGCAATCTTATGAGCTTCATCCATAACCTTCTCTCTTAGGCCATCCACATCGGGCACACACAACGGTCTCCGTACCAAAGATGACCACTCTTGTCCAACTGATAACCCACTGTAGGCTTCTCTCGAGCTACTCGCTTCAAATTAATCAACACAGGGTCTTTATCCTGCTTAGCCCGAATCTCATCTAGCAAATCTGACCTTGCCATCAATGGCGCCAAATTCCGAGCTTCACCCTTCCTTTCAATCACTTGAATCTGCATCCTATCCAACTGATCTACGACTTCTTGCAAGGTAGTGATAGCATTAACCGCTCTCCGGCTAAGTGCATCAGCTACAACATTAGCCTTACCCGGGTGGTATTGAATGTCCAAGTCGTAATCTTTCACGAACTCCAACCATCTTCTTTGTCTCATGTTCAGATTTTCCTGGGTAAAGAAGAACTTAAGACTCTTATGATCCGTGAAGATCCTTGCCTTGACACCATACTGAGATAGTGTCTCCAAAGCTTGAGCAAATACCACTGCTGCCAACTCCAAGTCGTGTGTAGGGTAATTCTTCTCATGCACCTTTAACTGCCTAAATGCATAAGCAATCACCTTTCCTGATTGCATCAAAACACAACCCAAACCTTGACCCGATGCGTCAGATATATACATCATAGTTATCAAAACTTCCGTAATGCTAACACAGTCTTGTGGTCAACTTTTCTTTCAAAGTCTGAAATGCTTCCTCACATTCACTGGTCCACTCATACTTAACGTCCTTCTGAGTGAGCCTCGTGAGAGGTGTAGCTATCTTAGAGAAATCCTTTACAAACTTCCGGTAGTACCCACTAAACCCAAGAAACTTCTTATCTCCGTTCTCGATGTCGGTCTAGGCCACTTAGAAACGGCTTCTATCTTCGTTGGATCCACCTTAATGCCTTCTCCAGAAATTATATGCCCAAGAAAACTAACCTGGTCCAACCAAAACTCGCACTTAGAAAACTTGGCATATAATTTGTTCTCCTTAAGGTTTGTAGAACTATCCTTGTTCTTCATGCTCTTCCTCATCCTTAGAGTACACCAAGATATCGTCTATGAAAACTATCACAAACTTATCGAGATAAGGCATGAAAACTCTTTGCATCAAGTCCATGAATTTCGATGGAGCATTAGTGAGTCCAAACGGCATAACCAAAAACTCATAATGTCCATATCTCGCATCAAGGTTTGTCTTAGTATATCGACACCTTGATCTTCAACTGATGATAACCGGACCTAAGATCAATCTTAGAGAACACCTTCTTACCTTGCAATCGATCGAATAGATCATCAATCCTTGGTAAAGGATACTTATTCTTGATTGTCGGTTTATTCAACTCTCTCAGTAGTCGATGCACAAGCGCATACTCCCATCTTTCTTCTTTACAAACAAGACCGGTGCTCCCGAGGAGATGTACTTGGTCGGATGATGTTTTTCTCTAGCATCTCCTTGCCGAAGTTTTCAACTCTTTCAACTCCGATGGTGCCATCCTATAAGGTGCTTTAGCCACTGGTGACGCTCCGCAATCAATTCGATCTCGAACTCTATGGCCCTATCGAGGCATATGTCCCGCAAATCTTCCGGAAAACTTCAGAAAGTCCTTAACTACACGAGTCTCTCCTAACTCGGGCCTATGATTTTCCTTATCTAATGCATAAACAACGAAACCCTGGCAACTCCTCTTCAAAGCTCTTAGGGCTTTAACTGCTGAGATAATCGGATAACGACCCTTGCTAGGCTTGCATACGTTACCCTGAAACATCTTAGCAGCTTTCCCTGAGGCCTTAAAGAACACCCTCTTACCTCTACAATCCAAGTAGACATAATTCTTGGACAACCAGTCCATACCCAGGATAACATCGAAATCCGAGAAATCCAACACCGTCAAAGCATGCTGGCACTTGTAAGTCCCAACACTACAAGAAAATAATAAAATTACGACGCGCGTTTTACGACGTGCTTTTTCTGCACGTCGTAATTTCCAACATTTATGGCGTTTTAAATTTTGCACGCCATTAATTGGGGAAATATATCTTACTTACAACGTGCTTTTCTTGCCGTAGTGTTTTTAAAATTATTTACGGCGTACATATGTTTACATGCCATACTTCGTCAAGCGGGAATAATGTGCGCTCATATATCATTCTCATCAAAAGAATGATTAAATTATTCCGTAAAACCTCAAACACTCTCCTCCTCCTCCTCCTCCTCCCGCTTTCCCCTTGAAAACCCTAGCTACAATCAAAATCAATCCTCCGCCACAACCATCATCGAGAGCTCTTTACTCACAAATCTACAAAATCGAGACTGAACAAACGTTCTGGTACAATTTCCCTTCTTCCTTCTTTCTAATATTATGTTCAGTATGTTATGGCTATGGCAGTAGAACTTGCTGAAGTTCCTTGACGGTGGGTGAATACTTGGAACCGGACACTACCCCTTCCAAAGCACTACACCGAAAGAGCCTCTCTAGATGGCGGTTCCACTCGTAACCATGAAGAAGGATTGATTCCAATGGAGGGCAACCATCTAAACAATCGGTGGGTAAATAAACCAGCTACTTCAAAGATTTGATATTAATTTTTGATTTTCTTTGAGGAATCTGGATTTCATTGCCTATTCCTTCCTCCCCTATTTTAACATTTTTTTTCCGTATTTTAAGTTGTTTTTGGGATTATTGAATGTTTTATTTGAATAGTGGCATTAAACAGTTTATTTTACGGTTAAGAAGCTAATCCAATTGACTTTTGTGTATGATTTGTTGTTGAACTATGAAGTTATGTATATATAAATGATTAAAATTTTAGAGTAATGAGGAAGCCGAGGGATGCAACATTGACACTTGAAGAGGCATTTTTCCAGTAGACACATGTATATTTTGGAGCATATTTGGTTTCTGTGTAGATTCTGATACTTCAGTCTGAATTTCTTGCTTTGCCAACTGTTGTTGCAAGAACAATATATCTTTAGATTCTTGAACAAACAATGGTATAACTTTGGGGATTTATCTCATGTCTTTCAATTAGAAGATTTAGATAAGGATTACCTGTGGCCAAATTCTCTTTCTAAGAGGACTATCTTCAATATCTCAAATGATAATATGTGGTTAGTGTTAGGACAATATCATACATCATTGGACAAACTACAAATACTACCTGATGTGTTATGGTTCATGTGCGAAGAGTTTCAAGTGCTCGTAGATTCAAGTTGTCAAAATTTCACAGCATTATTAGTTTTATAAATCTATGTTTCTCATCTAAAATGTGATTGTAGATTGAAGGTATCCATGGAATCATGACACCCTACAAAATTGCACTCTGAAATGTCAATCTAGCTGGACCAACATTGTTTATTACATCTGCTAAATGTGCGATTCCTCTGTTTTGAAGGATACAGGACATGGACTAATGATTTCACCTTTGATGCAATTGCAGAGTTATATATATTATGAGACTTTAATGGTATGAAGGCCAATAAAATTAGTTCTAAAGGTCTAGGCTGTTTTGTTTGTTATTCTTGTTTTACCTACATATCAAGTTTCTTTTGAAATACGTTGCACTTGATGTTTGATGCGCATCAAGGGAACTCATTCTCAATGTGAAAATTTCAGATGTTATGTTATCCTTTTTTATTTTACAGGATAATGTGAGCTTTTCGGAAGACATTTCTGCAAAAACAAAAAGTGTGATAGAATTGAAAATGCTCCAATTGTTAGATTTGCAACGTCGTCTACGGAGGTAAAGAATATTTAATAATGTGGTTCAAAGTCTTGTTTCATTGCCCGCATGTTTTCTTTTAATCTTCTTATTGTTGTTTACATATTGTCCGCAATGCACTCACTTGTATTTTAGTTCTTTAAATTTGTCGTGCTCTATCTGAATCATTTTCCTTTTGGGTACAGTCAAATTCTGGAAGATTGTTTCAATCCAACAGCTCCTGCCATTGACGGTGATAAATCCATACAGAAAACTAGAATAGGTAGGAGGTCAAAACAACTTGAGAGGTATTAACGGAAAATGAAGGAATAGCGGATGAAGAGAACTCATGAGAGGTAGAAAGTCTTCTTCAG
This sequence comes from Gentiana macrophylla, assembly GCA_026214975.1. Classification (NCBI taxonomy): domain Eukaryota; kingdom Viridiplantae; phylum Streptophyta; class Magnoliopsida; order Gentianales; family Gentianaceae; genus Gentiana; species Gentiana macrophylla. Next base: position 73,052,154 of record CM047816.1, on the reverse strand, counting down.
TGAAGTAGAAGTTCATAGGTTTGTATTGTCATTTGAATAGTGTTTTAGTATTCTACCATTTCATTTTTGGCCTAGAGTGTTATTCATTCGGGTTCTTCAAAACTGCTCTTCAGGGAAAGACTGGAATATGCATTCAAAATAAAGAGGGAACGCTGGAAAGCTTTCAATAAATATGTTAGGGAGTTTCACAAGAGGAAGGAAATGATACATCGTGAGAAGATCGACATGATTCAGCGCGAAAAGATTAACCTATTAAAAATCAATGATGTAGAGGGTATCTTAGAATTGTCCAGGTGCTGTAATGCCGCCTTTATTTTGTCTCTATCTTTCCAATGTTTCATCATCTCATGGCTAATTTTTCCTTGTTTTGACAGGATGCAAAATCAGATCGTGTGAAGCAGCTCCTGAAAGAGACTGAAAAGTATCTATCAAAGCTAAGTTCAAAGCTACAGGAAGCAAAGTCCGTGGCTGGAAGATTTGAGAGTGATATGGATAAGACTCGAATGCCTAACTTTCTGGAGAATAATGAGATGACTTTGGACAATGAAGATGAAGCTGACCAAGCAAAAGTTATTATCATTTGCGTCCATGAAATATCAGTGGTTAGCAATATATTTTTCTTGTTCCTTTCTTATTCCTTTTAATCTGTTTTACTGAATTATTTGGAAAGCAAAGAAAGCAATCAAATGGAGAAATGAAAGAACATGCTTTTATGGAGAAAGCAAAGAAGATGCGTCATGCCTTCGGTATGGATACTTATTGACGTGGCCTTTTCTAGTGCTAATACTAAAGTTAACCGACAGCCAGATCGGGTCAAATCAGTGTAGTGCTAGTATGGTGAGTCGAGTATCGTATCCTCGTGGAACTTAGTAATTCTTCTAAGTGTGGTTAAACACCAAAGAAATTTATTATTAACTCGATCTAAATCTCGCTTTATAACACAGATCACTACTATTTTACTTAACATAAAATAAATGCATAATTTAAAATTTATTCTAATATAATAGATATAGATATATAAATATATATAGATATGCATAAGTTGCAGAATATATATATAGATATAAATATACAGATGCCAAATATATTATTAGAGAAATTAAATAAAGTTTATATAATTGATTTATACGATCTTTTCAAATGAATGGAATGTACTTCGATCTTTCCTTTTATATTAGGTTCAATTGAGTAAATGAAACGGTGCAGACTCTCGAGGTTAACAATTCCTCCTCACATAAAGCGCATTTAAATTGTCATATGTCCAATGTCATCACCCAAGATCCACAATCATTACGGTTTTTTCCGAACATGCGCCCCGAGTACGATTCTACCTTTGAATAAAAGGAGTCATTCCGTTAACAACGGTCAATTTTATTTAAAGGCCCCGGTTGTCAAGGCCGGCGATTCAACTTTCCGTTTAAGTTTCAATTAAACGATGATTAAACATTATTACGATCTCGAGTACAAATTTCAATAAGATTCATCTTTTAGGACAAATCGCCTCGGGTAGAAATCGGGTTCCGTTGTCACGTTATTCACTCGCCAATTTTTACCCTCCGGTTTTTCTATTAACGAGTTCATAACCTAACTATCGAGCGTCAATTCATAATTAGATTATGAATTCTTTCGAATCAAACTTTATCAATAGAAAAGATTCAATTAACTCAATTTTAGTCAATTTTACTTAGCCAACATTCCTTTACCGAAAAGATCGAAATAAAACGATTACATAACTTTGGCTAGTTATTAGATTTAGCCTATTAACATTATACTAAAATAAAAACAAACATAACAAACATAAATACTTTAGAAATTTTACCCGACACCCGATTATAACAATTGAATCGTGTCGTATTCTTCCTGGATCTTCAACGACTTCAACAACATTGATCTTCCGATAATTTCTGAGCGTTATAACGATACTACTTTATTTATGGCATAAGGCCTATATACATACCTACTACATAATAAAAAGAGGTAAAGAAAATATATTTGGTGCTTTATGCTACTGCAATCGCCGCTTCTATTTATAAGCAGATTTATCCAAGCCGGATCGATCCGAAAGGGCGGATCGATCCGGAATAAAAAATCTTATCCCCTGGATTTTTCTCTGCAGGCCACATCTTTGGGTAATCATCATGTCTCTTCGGATCGATCCGGGTAATTCCGGATCGATCCGGATAGATTTTTTCCAAACTCGATCCAAAACTTGATAAAATCATAACTTGAGCTCTGGATCTCCAAATGACATAATTCAAGATGCGTTGGAAAGCTCTTGAGAAGATCTACAACTTCCTGAAGGACTTTTCTTCGAAAATGCCTTTTGATGGGCCATTTGTTCGTCGAAAATATAACTCGATATGTCACGAACCATCGATCCACTTCGAACTTTAAAACTCGCGCACTTCCTTAATTCCTTCAAAAGATATGATTTTACTCCAAAAAGTGTCGCCACTCGGGTCTTGGTTTACCTAAGATCTCAAATAAAATACCAAAAATACCTACGTGAATCGACACAACACTCCTAAGTATTAACCCGGTACAAAATTTATAACTTTTTATCATTTTTACTAGATTTTTATAGTATTTAGATTTATTCATAACTATTAATATTTTATAAGATTATCGTTATAATTACTTATATTTTATATAAAAAGAGTCGATAATGTATATAAAACATCGTAATTTTTATCATATAAATGTTATACATCAACTACTCCCCACTTAAATTTTTGATCGTCCCTAAAGCAAAATAAGCGATAATATATATAAAATTACGATAAAAATAATATACGTGGTAGATTATATTTCAAATTAGTAAAATATCATTTCAATATTATAAACATATTAATTATATCTTTCTTAGAAATTAACAAGATAAAAGTGTAGATAACTTTGATAAATTATTTATCAACTATTATTCAAATGAAATTTCACAAAATCTACTCAATAAATATAATTAAAATTCTAGAATTATTTTCCTATCTCAACTTGTATGAAATATTTGGAATCAAAGACTAAAGTCAAGTAATTGACAAAATGGCTTTATACTTTTTTGGATGGGACATTGGTTAATCGAAAAGATAGAAAGGAATCAAAAAGAGAAAGAGGCAAGTCGACGTCTTTTACACCTTCACGCTTGATCAAAACAATCTCGATTAATAATATCCTCTTATTCCAACTATTTTTCGATTTTCTCTTCTTTTTCAATATTAAGAACTAAAAGCGTGAGTGTGTGTAGAAAAATCAAATTTACAAGCATTGCTTCATCAAGATTGATCGGAGTAATACTCTTTCGATCTAAAATTACGAGTCCGGTTTTTCTTAAACTCGTAATCATTCTTGAGATCTTATGATTCGAATTTTTATCGGGAGCTTTATACCTCATAGTGATATAGGACGCTTTAGATAACACCCTACCGCACTCAAATCATTGGAAGTCGCTACCGATTTTTGTAATTGTCGATCAAAGATAAGGAAGATACAGTGGTATTCGATTAATTCTGTAAATATATGTGCTTCGTTCTTATATATATTTTTTTTTTTTTTTTTTTTTTTTTTCAAACCTCAAAGATACACCATTCTTAGCTTCGCTCCATCATCTCCTTTCATAAGACGTATAAACTCGTGGATTTTTAGGAAATGTAAACCAAAATAAACCAAGGGTCGGTTATAATCAAAAATGGTTATTTCGAGTGAGGTCTTAATCACTCTAATCAAGGTGAGGTAATTTTGTGGTGTCAAAATCTCATCATTCCTAATCCGATTCCATATTCATATTTCGTTTTCCAAAGAAAATTATTCTAAAAAAATTCATTATAAATATAAGTATTTTCGTTAAATTTCATATGAAACTTACTTGATAATATTTATGTATAGTTACATATACTTAAAATCTTATAAAAATCTAAAATTGGCATATATAATATAATTATAATATATCAAATTTACTTTACTTAATTAAAATCTATTCTTACCAAATTATACTATTTTTATTCATATTAATTATATATTATCTAGTTATTTTGATCCAAGACAAATTAAACTAAGTATTAAGCAATTAAGTATAACTTTATATAAGAAAATTTTAATTTGTATTTACTAACTTACCTCTACTCCCCACTTACGAAATGGCATCGTCCCGATGTTCAGTGAGTAAATAAAAGTAGTTCGAAAATAAAATTAAAATTTTACATGATTTTGATTTTTTTATTTTTTTTTATATTTTTTTTTAACAAACATATATTATTTTGATTAAAGAAAATGACATATATATTAAACATTAAGGAAACTATTACAAACTGAAAAAAGCGATTAAACGATCAACTTAAACGACTATCACATAAAAACATAAACTTAACGATTATCAAACCGGAGATGAACATCCGGGAGTATCCACCGAAGTAATCCTAATCGAGAATCACGAGATGGAAAAATCTCGCCGAAGTAAACTCGAGCACGTGATTCGATTGGACACAAAGATGAGAGATAACCTGGCAAACGGTAACGGTCTTCCCCTATTACGCCTCTCTCTTCGCAAAATTAATTGCGCTTTTAAACATCAAAACTCCCCAATCAATGTATGCTCCGATGGTTAGTGCATACAACAAAGAAGATTTCATCATCCGTAACCCCATAAAATCTCTAGTTGGATAGATCCGAGAATTAATGAAGCGTTTCCACGCCTTAATCGAGGGGTAAGGCCGAGTTGAAGAATCATAGTTATGATCAAACAACGGAAATACGAATCAAAGGCTTCGCAGACGATTTACAACATTATACGCATCTCCAAGTTCCCAAAGAAACTCGGCGTGGGTTTCGATCAAAAGTACATGGTGGGATTTGATAGATTTGATTTATGATGATCGGTGAAAATGAAATAACGATTCCCTAATCGTAATAAGTTGAGACGAGGCTACCGCGTTATCTCAAATGAGAGACGATAAAAATCTCTCGACAATCGAAATGTTTATTCTACCTCCTGAGTCCTAATCAACTTTTTCCATCCGCAACCTCGGATTAGATTTCGTCCCCACCGATCAATTTTTTCAGAGTTTAAGCCTTTCTCATCGTAATAGGAGAACGGACGAAATTTAGATGTCTCGGGACTTCATTATGAAAACAAGAGGCATGCCTTCAGGGAACCACACCATCAGCGTGATGTGGTTCGTAATTATTAACCGAGGAGAGGAGCGGTTAGACATTTCGACACGTAGATTTAAACTAAGCTAGATAGAGGAAAGAAGAAATGAGCAAAGGTCAAAGGTCACGCTCTTTCCTTTTATAGAAATAAATCTATCAAGCAAAAGTAGAAAAGATCTCTTGTTTTGGCGTTTTGTACTTGCCGGATCGATCCGAGAAAGGGCCGGATCGATCCGGCCTCAACTAGTAATCCCGCCAGTCGGTACACTTCAGTCGGATCGATCCGGTAAAGGTCGGATCGATCCGAACACTACCGCTCACGGGCGAGTTGATTTTGCTTGTAAAATGCCTAGATTTTTCTAGATGACACGTTTTCTCCCTATCTTTGGTTCATTTTCATTGTGTTATAACCATAAATGTAACGAAAACATGAAGATCGTATTAAAATAAAATCCTACCAAAATCAAAATAACCTAAAATTTTACGAAAACGAAATTGTACGAAAAATAAAATGTTTCAATGTCAAAAATCATAGAATGTTTAAAATTACTCCTCTTCATCACTCATCTCGACGTGGCTTGAACTTGGCATAGCTTGATAACGGGTCGATTCTTGGGATGGATCTTGAAAATAAGTTGACATCCGTGCATCGAGCTATCTAGTCCCATCGAGCTCATTTCTCTCGTAATATCGTAAAAAAGTGCTTCCCCATCCCGTCGTGGTATGGCCAAATGATCCAGATCCAAATTTATTCGGATGTCGCACCGCCGCCGTAGTACTGTCGAAAAAAATCCCTACACCACTAGTTTGAAATCCAAAAGAATGTGGCATTTGTTGGAAGTCCGAGCGAGGTGGCATCGGTGGAATGAAATCGGGCAAGGTATAAGGCGGGGTTTGGCAACGCGGAATATCCATCTCGGCATAGTGTAGGTTTTGCAAGAAATTCATTTGATATAAACCTCGCATGCCTTGACGTAAATCTTCGAGACCATAATCTATTCCTTTCCGCAAAAGCGACCATATTGGCATTAGCACGATGAACATCATAGGCCATGGATTGAAACATGTCGTAAGTGATGGTATTCGGAAGTTGAGTTTGAGTTTGACTTGGATGAAGGAGGGACATCGATGGATGAAGTAAGGAGGTCGCCGACGGTTGTGGGTCCAAAAATCTATTCTTCCCGCCGCCTAAGTGGTAACCAGACCTATAAGTTGTGTCATCCACCATCATCAAATTATCACTTGGGAGCTCACGGACACTTATCTCAAGACACAAGGAAGAAATAAAACATGGAAAAGGCATGTGGATCGCTGGTCTAGCGATCAGGGCAAATTCCTTGGCCCTTCTACACATTACTCGCCTACATCCACAGTGTATATTATTAACTATAGCCCAAGCAATACACAAATCCTCTTTACCAAAAGATGTAAAATGTCGAGTAGGGTAAAGAGTGTGACTAATAAAACGCTTAATGGCTCTCATATCCCGTATACATTTTCCATAAGAAAACTCGCTTTCATGCCAAACGGCAGTGGGATCTAACTCATTCTCAGGCTAGTGAAACAATATAATCAAAGTCTGCAGCTCATCCAAATTCCAAATCGTATAATAATCCTCATTCTCTCGTACATCAGAATACCATAAATAGCATTTATAATGTGAGGAGTAAACGGCACATCGCCCTAGTTCTTAGGTTGACGAAGTTAACTCACCATCTTCTCAGTAGCATTGTGAGTTGCTACCAAAGAATAAAATTCACTACTAAGGTGGTGTTAACTTCTCCCGACCTTAAACGGCTAATTCCATCCACTGTCGCTTTTCAAAGATCTCTTTTACCTCCCTTCCCAAATCCTTAAAATCCAAACCCTCTCGATCGCAACTAAACACCGTCCAAATTTATTTTTTAAGGCGTTTAGTCAGCTGTAGACGCGTTCTATCAAAACTAATAATCAATTCTTCTTCTTCATTAAAGGCCTAGTTTCTATGACTGGAATTTGGGTAGGATATGCGGTTTACGTTTTCATCGGCTTTTCGATGATTCGGCCATTCTATGATAATGACAAAATAACAAAACAACAACAAAACAACACAAAACAACACAAATGAGTTACACAAAATAGTGAAATTAAAAAAATTGCTAAAAACGAAATTAACAAAATAAGGGACTACAATGTTACCTTCCAAAGCTTAAAAGGTTGAAATTTGGCCGAAACGATGAAAATTCGCCGGAATAAAAGTTGAAGCTTCCCTTGAAAAATTCTTCAATTTAAATGAAAATTTGAAGAGAGTAGAGGCAAATGAGAGAAGTTTAAGAGTTGGGGTAGTTTAATGGTGATGTTGTGTGATGATTTGAAGAAAAAATTCAATTGGGGGAAGAGGGGAGGGGCGGCTGTTTGAGAAAAATAAAAGAAGAAGAAGAAGGAGGGACCCCGTCCCTTTTTTTTAGGTTTTTCGGTTCGGATCGATCCAGGTTAAAGTCGGATCGATCCGACCACTTTTTTTTTTTTTTTTTTTTTTTTAAACTTAAAAACTTCTACAAAATTAAAAAAACTTTTATAAAAACTTTATAAAACTTTTAAGTAATTTCATAAAGATCCTATTTATAAAATTTTCAAAAGTTATATAAAAATTTTATAAATATTACAAAATTCACGAGGTCCTAATTCCAATACTTCTAAATCTTCCAGAGTTCGACGTGACGTTCTATCAACCTAACCTTAAGAAATGAGGCGCTCGAATTTTCCTTTGATCTCCATCGGGATTTTCGGATAACCACCTAATCGTTCCTTCTTAACAACATTCAAACACTCATCCCGGATTTGGTTGTGCTTTCCTACATTTCCCTTCATGCTCACTTTTTTTTCCACAGATTCTGCATCTCCTTAAAAACTTTGCCTTTCTCTTTATCGAACTTCTCGACTTTCCATTACATACTTCTCTCAATCGATCTCTCTCAACAATTGCTCGCTTTTCTCAAAAACCGAAGCTTCTATTTTAAACGCGACATCTTTATCTAAGCCTAATTTCAAAAGCAACATAAAAATTCCTATTCTATCTAAAAAGACATCCAGCTTTTTTACGCCTATCCGGTAAAAGACGAACTAATTTAAACATAAATAAAAACACGAGAAAAGTAGAGTAAAGATAGATAGCACCCGGTATTCGGTGAATTTAGTTCCTCTACTTTTCGCTTTCTTGATTTCTCTGCTTTTTACTTTGTCGGAGGATCGCTAGTAGCATTATTTCTTCTTTTAGTGCGGTTCCTTCTCCTTCCACAAATAACTTTACTCTATGGCCATTGGCTATAAAAGTTGTATTTCCATCGCTTAGTTCAATGACTCAGATTTGTAAACCCTTGTTACTTTAAATGGACTCATCCCATCTTGATTTAAGCTTTCTGAAATAACTTTAAACGTGAATTGTACAAGAGTACTCGATCACCTACATGGAACTCACGCCATAGATTCTCTTATCGTGAAAAGATTTCGTGCGCCTCTTGTAGATTCGAAAGTTTCATAAGAATCGAGACGGAATTCTTCTAGTTCTCATCAATTGAAGCAATCTATGATCACCGATGCACCTTAGGATCGAAATTGTAAATTTAATAGCCCGTAAGGCTCGGTGTTCTAACTCAACCTGGGAGATGACAAGACTTACCAAAAACTAACTTATAGGAGAACAACCAATTGGTGTTTTAAAAGTCGCTTCTATATGCCCATAATGCATCGTCTAGTTTAATCGCCCGCTTTTTCGGTTTGAATCCACTTGCCTTTTCTACAATTCTTTTGATCTCTATTAGACACCTCTACGACCAATTGGTTTGCGGATGATATGGCGTTCCTAACTTATGCGTTACACCATATTTTTCAATTATCTTGGTAAATGGTCTATTACAAAAGTGTGAACCTCTATCACTAATGATAGCCCTCGGAATGCCATAACGTGTAAATATATTCTTTTAAGGAATCGTATGACAACTTTGGTATCATTAGTGGGAAGAGCTTCACTTTCTACCCATTTCAAACATAATCTACCATTACTAGAATAAATCTTTTTCCAAAAGATATAGGAATGGTCCCATGAAATCTATACCCCAAACATCAAATAACTCACATTCTAAAATAGGTTGCATAGGCATTTCATGTTTTTAGATACATTTCCCATTTTTGACAAGACTCACAAGATTTAACATACTTATAAGCATCTCTATATAGTGTAGGCCAATAAAAACCACATTGTAAAACTTTAAAAGCGCTTTTCCAACCTCCATGATGACCTCCTCGCCTCACGATCATGACAAAATGATAAAATACTTAAAATTTCATTATCAGTGCACACACTTTCTCGATTATCCCATCCGAACATTTACGGAAAAGGTCCGTTCCTCCCAAGAATAAAATTTTAAGTCATAAAAGAATTTCTTCTTCACGCTAAGTCCAATGAGACGGAATATAATCACAGAGTTAAGTAATTAATGATATCTCCAAACCAGGTGACATTTCCTTAGAAGGAATTCTATTCTTTAATAACCGCATGGTCGAAGGAGTATCTATTCTAAATAAATTGTTCATCGTGAAATGAATCTTTAATTTCTATTCCTTTCTCAACATCATTTTCCATTCTACTTAGATGATCCGCTACTACATTCTCACTTCCTTTTTATCTTTAATTTCAATATCAAATTCTTGAAGTAAGAGAATCCATCTAAGAAGACGTGGTTTCGCATCCTTCTTACTTAGTAAATACTTCAAAGTCGAATGGTCTCAGATAAATTATTACCTTAGAACCAACAATATACGATCCGAACTTGTCTAAGGCAAAATTACAACCAACAGCTTCTTTTCTCAGAGTTGTATAGTTCATTGAGTCATGCAGCTTAATGTATGAGATGCATAGTAAATAGCTTTGAGAATTTTGTTATATCTTTGACCTAAAATCGCTCCTACAAATGCAAATCACTGCATCACACATAATCTCAAATGGCAAATTCCAATCTGGTGCTACTAGCACTGTGCGATGAGTCAATCTCGCTTTTAAGGTCCGAAAAGCTTCCTTACATTTACCATCAAAGTTAAAAGGTACTTCCTTTTCAAGCAAATGACTTAGAGGCTTTGCTATTTTTGAAAAATCGGCAATAAACCTCCTATAAAATCCTGCATGTCCAAGAAATCCTCTTAGAGTCCTTAGATTAACTCGGTGGTGGTAATTTTTCAATCACTTCCACCTTGGCTTTATCAACTTCAATTCCTATTTCGTAGATTCTATGGCCTAGGACAATTCCTTCCGATACCATTAAATGACATTTTTCCCAATTTAAAACTAAATTGGTATCCTCACAAACGTTGTAACACTTTTTCTAAGTGCGACAAACATTTACCAAAAGAATCTCCATAAACACTAAAGTCGTCCATAAAAATTTCAAAGAATTTCTCAACCATATCGGAAAATATAGCCATCATGCATCTTTGAAACGTGAAAGGAGCATTACATAAACCAAACGGCATTCTTTTATACGCAAAAGTTCCATAAGGACAAGTGAAAGTAGTCTTTTCCTATCTCCTCGCAATGAAAATCAGAAATAACCCGAACAACCATCTAAGAAACAAGAATATTTATGACCACTTAAACGCTCCAACATTTGAACTATGAATGGAAGTGGATGATGATCTTTCTTAGTATGATCATTTAGTTTCCTAAAATCAATGCACATTCGATAACCTGTAATTTCTCTTGTTGGAATCCATTCATTCCTATCATTCTCTTTCACTGTGAAACCTCCTTTCTTTGGTACCACTTGAGTTGGACTTACCCATTCACTATCTGATATGGGGAAAATTATTCCCATTTCTAATAGCTTAATGACCTCTTTCTTAACAATTAGCTGCAAATTTGGGTTGAGGCGGCGTTGCGGTTGAATACAAGGCTTAGCATCTTCCTTCAGAATTATCTTATGAACGCAAATCTCAGGGCTAATACCTCGAATATCGGCAACTGTCCATCCAAAAGCTTTCTTATGCTTTTTCAACATTCTAAGCAGTTGATCTTCTTGTTGCTCAGTTAAAGCTGATGAAATAATAATCGGTAATAGATTATCGCCTTCAAGAAAAGCATATTTCGATTTTTAAAGGTAACGGTTTCAATTCCGTGTTCTTTGGCGGATCTTCTATTGACGATTTAAGAATTGGTCCTTCTAGTTTCTAATTCCAAATACTTATGCCATGGTGGCTTAAAGGTAAAACTTTCAGTATCTAAAGAAAGAATTATCTATTTCATTTCAATGTCTTCCTCATCTTCTTTATATAGATAGACATAGTTAAGCATTCTTCTAATCTGTCTTCAAAAGTTGGTAATCGATTATCGTGAGATGTAATGAATATCTTCTATAAAAGAACACGATTACGATGATGGATGATTCATAGCTTTGAAAATATTGAAAGCAACTTCATCTTCATTGACTCTCAAAATTAATTCTCCTTTCAACATCGATTAAAGTTCTTCCTGTAGCTAGAAATGGACGACCTAGAATAAGAGGTGCTTTGAACCATCTTCCATTTCCATAACTACAAAGTCTCTTTGGAAAATAGAATTTGTCTACTTTAACCAATACGTCCTTAATAATTCCTTTAGTGGTACTTAATCGATCTATCCGCCATTTGCAGAGTCATTTCACTTTAGTAAGCTTTCCTATGCCTAGCTTTTTATAATCCTCATAAGACATTAGATTTATACTCGCTCCTAGATCACATAAGACCTTCTTAAATGTAAATCCTCCAATTTCACACGGAATGGTAAAACTACCAGATCTTTCAGCTTAGGTGGTAACTTATCTTTAAAAGCATGGAACATTCTTCATTTAGGCATATATTCTCATATTCCTCTAATTTTTCTTGTTTGACGTAATTTCTTTCGTAAATTTTCCATAGGCGTGTATATTAATCGAGCTTCAATAACAGGGATATTAACTTGAATATGACGAAAAAGTGTCAAGAAACGAGCATACTTCTTATCGCTTTTGCCTTTTTGATTTGATCATTATGAGGTAAGGTAAAGATTCTAAATCTATGACCTTTGGCTCCTTTGTCGCTTTCTCTTTTCCTTTTCCTTAAACCTTTGAGTATTACTCGGTTGCCATGTTTCGTGTTCTTGAATTTTTCTTTTAAATTGTTCCTCTAATCAATCTCTACTTTAGATTCCTTCATTTCTTCTGTTTTCATCCTTGTTTTCATTATCTTCCATTCTAACATGTTCCTTAAATAAAGTCCTTAAATCTTTATCCATGGGATCTTTCATAATCCTGTGGATTTTTACCCAATTTTCCCTTTCACTTTCAGTGTTCGAACTTTTATTTCTTTTCAAGAAATTTTCTATAATTTCTTCTTCCTCATCTCAGAAATTCAAGTTCATCTTTAGTTTTATCATTCTTACCATCTAAGTCATCTTCTACTTCATTATTCCCAAAGTTTTCAACTCCATTACTTCCACTGAGCTTCATACTTCTCGTAATTCTACAACATTTACCTCTCTTGGGTTCCTTTCTGGTGTTACTTGGTAATCCTCCTGGGTCTCATTGTTATTACGCTCACCTTCCCTACTCAAATGATCTTCCATATTCCTTAATGAGGCTTCTATCGTTCTCATCCTGGTATCATGTCCACTCATAGATGTTTTCATTGAACTCATGTCCTTAGTGGATGTACTCAATAGAAGTCACCATCGCTTTCTATATTTTTTGCTTGAGTAGATACTACACCCATCATATTTTCCATTAGTTTTTCCCATTTTTCAACTCCTTCCAGCAGTGAGTTGAACTTTGAGTTACTTGTATACTTTGAGTGGTATGTTGAGGATAGGATCTGGTAATGATTGTAAATTCTGATTAGACGTGTTTTCTTGATAAACTTGATTATTATTCATGTTCCTATAAAAACTCGATACTATGCGGTTGTCTTTGCTTACTAGGGTTTTCAGACCATCGATAAGTAGGGTGATCTCTTCTAATAGCATTAAACGAGTTTGAGTAAGCATTGTTTAAATTCCTATGTTGCTGAAGAAAACTCACCTCCTCTCTTGAGTATCCTGTTGGTTCTTCGATCCCTAGTGGCATTTTATCCTCGAATTGAGTATTCAGGTTGGCGTGCTATTTTCGAACTTTGGTTTTGCTCGATTGTAGGTCATCAAATTTCCTACTTAAATTTTCTAAATGTGCTAGAACTTCCGTATTAGACGTACATTCTCCTGCAAAAAAGCTACTTTTCCGGTGCTAGAACCGGTTTCCCACATTCTCGTTATTTTTGGAAATCTTTTCTATAGCATCGTAAACTAATTGAGCTTCACTCATCATTAAAGAACCACCACATGCATGATCTACATCAAAGACGTGAATCTTTTCTTAATTCACGACAAAAAGTTGAATTTGCATATCTAAGGAATAACCATGGTCGGGACAAGCTCTTAACAATTTTTAAATCTTTCCTGTGCATTCCCGAGCGCTTCTTGATCCTTGTCTAAAGTTAGCAACCTCGACTTTTAATTCCAAATTCCGTCCAGAGTGAAATATTGTTTGTAAATTCAGCTTGAATCTCCTCCCAACTTGTAAGTGAATGATGTGGAAGAGACATAAACCAATCTCGGCTCGTCCTTTTAGAGAAAAAGGAAACATAGTCATCCTTGTTAATTCCTTGTGAGCACCTTGACTTTTGGTCAGTATTGCAGCTTCTTCAAAAGATAGAGATGATGATGCGGATCTTCATCATCTTCTCCTAGAATTGGGCTCTTTACGTCAATTAAACCAAAAGATGAGATTTAATCTCAAATTATTCGCTCCTTCATTAGGTAAAAGTATGGGATTATTAGTCTGATTTCTTCTTATGGTTTGGTCACGAGATAGGCCTTGGGTTTACTTGGGTTGTTACGATTATTCTCGTTCCGATTTTGATTATTTCTATTATTATTATTATTTTGATTATTAAGGTTAATGGGGTTTTGTCCATGCCCTGAGCATGTTCCACTTTCTTGTTCGGTGTTTCATCACCGATTTCAAATGCATTCTCGTATTTCTGCTTGAAGATGATTCGTCAGATTTCCACGACTAGTATGACCACGCTTCTCTCTACTTTATCGCCTTTCGTAAGTGTTTATGTCAGCTTGTAAGGAGTGAGTGGGTCCTTACAACTTCGGTCATCAACTAACGAAAATAGAAAATAACACGAAATTAATAGTAGTAAAAAATGGTAACTTACCTATAAGGTAAGTACCGGCCAAAAATAAAAATAGAAATGAGATAAGAAAAGTGTTGACTTATTCTCGAGAATTTTGAGCTAATACAAGTAGTAACCATAGACACAAAAAGAAGTTAGCGTCGTTCCCCGGCAACGGCGCCGTAAAAGTCGACGTGGCCTTTTCTAGTGCTAATACTACCCTTAACCGACAAAGTATCGGGTCAAATCAGTAGTGCTAGTATGGTGAGTCGAGTATCGTATCCTCGGGAACTTAGTAATTCTTCTAAGTGTGGTTAAACACCAAAGAGTCATTATTAACTCGATCTAAATCTCGCTTTATAACACAGATCACTACTATTTTACTTAACATAAAATAAATGCATAATTTAAAATTTATTCTAATATAATAGATATAGATATATAAATATATATAGATATGCATAAGTTGCAGTAATATATATATATATATATAAATATACAGATGCCAAATATATTATTAGAGAACTAGCCAAAGTTTATATAATTGATTTATACGATCTTTTCAAATGAATGGAATGTGCTCGATCTTTCCTTTTATATTAGGTTCAATTGAGTAAATGAAACGGTGCACTCTCGAGGTTAACAATTCCTCCTCACATAAGCGCATTTAAATTGTCATATGTCCAATGTCATCGGTCCAAGATCCACAATCATTACGGTTTTTTCCGAACAGTCCCGAGTACGATTCTACCTTTGAATAAAAGAGTCATTCCGTTCACAAACGGTCAATTTTATTTAAAGGCTCCGCTGTCAAGGCCGGGCGATTCAACTTTCCGGTTTAAGTTTCAATTAAACTGATGATTAAACATTATTACGATCTCGAGTACAAATTTCAATAAGATTCATCTTTTAGGACAAATCGCCTCGGGTAGGAAATCGGGTTCCGTTGTCACGTTATTCACTCGGCCAATTTTTACCCTCCGGTTTTTCTATTAACGAGTTCATAACCTAACTACTGAGCGTCAATTCATAATTAGATTATGAATTCTTTCGAATCAAACTTTATCAATAGAAAGATTCAATTAACTCAATTTTAGTCAATTTTACTTAGCCAACATTCCTTTACCGAAAAGATCGAAATAAACGATTACATAACTTTGGCTAGTTATTAGATTTAGCCTATTAACATTATACTAAAATAAAACAAACATAACAAACATAAATACTTTAGAAATTTTACCCGATTACAACAATTGAATCGTGTTTGTATTCTTCCGGATGCTACAACGACTTCAACAACATTGATCTTCTGATAATTTCTCGAGCATTATAACGATACTACTTTATTTATGGCATAAGGCCTATATACATACCTACTACTTAATAAAAAGAGGTAAAGAAAATATATTTGGTACCCCCTATGTGCCTGCAATGCTGCTCTATTTATAGGCAGATTTATCCAAGCCGGATCGATCCGAGAAAGGGCCGGATCGATCCGGGAATAAAAAATCTTATCCCCTGGATTTTTCTCTGCAGAGCCACATGCTGGGTAATCATCATGTCTCTTCGGATCGATCCGAGGTAATTCCGGATCGATCCGGATAGATTTTTTCCAAACTTGATTTGAAACTTGATAAAATCATAACTTGAGCTCTGGATCTCCAAATGACATAATTCAAGATGCGTTGGAAAGCTCTTGAGAAGATCTAAAACTTCCCTGAAGGACATTTCTTCAGAAAATGCCTTTTTGATGGGCCATTTGTTCGTCGAAAATATAACTCTGATACGCCATCACGAACCATCGATCCACTTGAACTTTAAAACTCGTGGCACTTCCTTAATTCCTTCAAAAGATATGATTTTACTCCAAAAAGTGTCGCCACTCGGGTCTTGGTTTACCTAAGATCTCAGAATAAAATACCAAAAATACCCACGTGAATCGACACAACACTCCGGTTATTAACCCGGTACAAAATTTATAACTTTTATCATTTTTACTAGATTTTTATAGTATTTAGATTTATTCATAACTATTAATATTTTATAAGATTATCGTTATAATTACTTATATTTTATATAAAAAGAGTCGATAATGTATATAAAACATCGTAATTTTTATCATATAAATGTTATACATCACTTATCAGTAAACAATGCTGCATCAATAAGAAAAGAAGTTTCCAACTTTCCATGGATGTACTGCTTAGATCCTTTTTTTAGACGCACTGCTTATATTCTTTGTTATGCACACTTATTGTATTGTTGGATAATTTTATAAGATAATAATATTGATTCAATTTATTTTTAATTGTCTATGTTTATTTACAGTTATTAGAGAATATATGTAAAATTGGAACCAAAGCTGGGCACCGTTGCAAATGTATAGGTTTATGGCATTCATGACACCATTTTTTTAATATTTGAGATGAATTAATTTACGACGTGCCTTTGTGCGTTGTAAGTATCTTTACGACGTGCATTTTGTACGTCCGCAAGGCAATATATTATTTTTAAGTCACCATTTTACAATGTCCTATTGCATGTCGTAACTAAAACTTACGACGCTGCACTTATGCACGTCGTAAAAAATTGAGTTTTACTACGTGGGTTTATACGACGTGCGATGCATGTCGTAAAAGGTAAATTACGACGCGCATTGCACGTCGTAATTTCACAGTTTTCTTGTAGTGCAACTCTAATGTCAACTTGGGGTGTGACTTGAGCACATCTAGTAACTCTGCCCAAAGGTGTGGTTATACTCAAAGGTCTCTCCAATTCCTTAATTAAGAGGTAGGTTCAACTTCTTAGCTATCTTAGAGGAAACAAAAGTCCTCGATGCTCCAAAAGATCAAACAGAGTCGAAATCGCTAGATTATCTATGATTATGGTACCTAACAAGTGAATCTATTTAAGTACAAATATGTAATATCATATGCGCGCTATATCATATTAAATATTTATAATAAACACAAACACCTAAAAAGTACTGTCACCACACAAGGTCATCTAACTCTTCCGGTTCTCGCATCTGCCGTGAAGACACGAATCGGTTCATACTGCGTACGACATTACCTGCCGGTTACCTCGCCCTCCTACTGATTACCTTGAGAGAGCTTCTTAGACACGCCTCGAGTAATGTCTCACTTCCCCACAAAGGGAAACAACTCACGCTACCTGCCATGCACTCTCCTGTGTGTGTCTTGTTACACTTAGCACAAACCGGGCGTTCCACTTGTCCGAACTCTTCGTGGCGGATTTCTGTCCTCTTAACATTCTCGCCGCAGTTGCTCTCTATTACTTCCTTGAAAATTTGAGAAAGACCTCTTATCTCCAACTACAACCGCCTGCTCTACGGCAAATCTCTCCGCAATCAAAGCTCTATCCATGACGCTTGCCATGCTCGTAGTCTATCTCCCAAATGATGCCCTTCGCCACCTCGTGTGACAATTCTTCCATGAATTTATCAATCTTTTTCTCTTCACTTTTCACGATCTAAGGGTAGAATCTGCCCAACTCATGGAACTTCTGGGAGTACTGAGTTACTGTAGTATATCTCCCTTGTTTCAAACTCAGGAACTCATTAGCCTTCGCATTCCGTGCTGTCCTAGGAAAGTATTCCTTATAGAACAGATCCTTGAACACCGCCCAATCCGTGATCCTTGGATTAACTTGCTCATATGCTTCCATCCAACTTTCTGCATTTCCTGCCAACAAGGATATGGCTAAATGAGCCCACTCAGATTCTGGAGCTTTCATATTTCTGCACGCCTTCTCGAACCCACGAATCCATAAATCTGCCGCTGCTGGCTCAACATTGGCAAAGAATTCTGGCACCCTATGTTTCTTCATCTTTTCATACCAATCCACTGGTCTGTCATAGCCTCCAAACTGATGATGCTGTACCGGCTGCTGCACTGGTGGGGCATTCTGATACTGATAGTTCTGTTGGGGATGAGTGTAGCCAGGTGCTACAAAAGAATCCGACCTAGGTGGCGGTGGAGGTAGAACCGTCGGTTGCGGTGTAAAACTCGGGCCGTGCGTATGAAACGCCGATACTGTGGGATAATCAAAAACTAACTAGCCGGTGGATGAAAGTCCCAACCCGGTCCAACTCGTGGTCCTTGGAGCCGGCGTAGTAATCGGTATGCGGGTGTTAAACCGTGAAGGACCCTTGTTCCACTCTACCTCCGGTGACAATGTCCGGTCCCCGATTCACCCCACGCGTGATGTCGCTCACAGACGGGTGTTCCTTGAGAAACCGTAGGGCTCTGGGTAGCCGGTCCACTTCTTCTCCTTCTCGGAATCACAACCTCGGTAAATCCCGCCTCGCCGTTACCCGTCCTGGTGTTAGTCGCCTCGATGTTACTCGTGATTAGCTCCACCTCTAGTAAGCACCATTCTCAACTAAGAAAAGAGAAGGGGTTACTAAAGCTCTAAAACTTATCTTAAGGAAGAAATCAAGTCCTACACAAAGAAGGAAAACCTTTCTCTCTCGATACCAACCTGTAACGCGCCCATTCCCGGATACCGAGTCCTTATCCGAAAGAAGCGCTCGCACATATATTATCAAATAAATTCAATAATATATGTAAGCCTTACGTCATACACCATAACTAAAACGACGCGGAAGATAAAACGACTCGGGGAAAACCAAAAGACAAAAGATCGAACACACGGTTTTCAATGCTGTGAAAAACTAAATCCAATAAAGAGAACTAATCATCCAACATCCCAAAAGATCTCAAAAGAAGCTAAACCAAAAAGAAGGACAACATTGTTCAAACGTGAAACAACTGTTTTAAGAAAGAAACAACTAAAAGAACTAAGTCTTCAAAAGCTTCATCTCAAACTTCATCATCAAAGAACTCACAACCGTAGCAACTGCTTCATCTTCTTTGGGGAAAGGGAAGACAAACACAACGTAACGGGTAAGTACAAAAGTACTCGATGAACGCTGTAGAAGATCGTATAACTATGATCTCATAAAGAAATAAAAGCAACGCGCCTTTTATTAATTCATTTCCGTTATTAACCCTAGCTAACTATCATATTATGTTCATAGCATAACACGAGGTTCCAAGATGTATCTAGCTTAGCTCAAGTTTCTTACATCATGAATAACAAGGGCACTACGCCTAGTAATAGGATGTACTAGACAATCCTGGGTGCAACCTACTTGTAGACACGCTCTAGTAGCCCGGGAATATCTCGAGTCCCGATAGTGTGATAACCGCGAGAACACCAGACGCTTTATCTAGCCAATCGATTGACCGGCGTGGAGTACGATCTACTTTGTCCGGTCGAGAACACATCGCGATATTGTACTATGCCTTACCAAGCATTGCATGATGTTTAAGATTATTAAACTAACATATACGCTTGATTAGATGTTTAACTAGCCACCTAAGTGTTTTCAAGTAAGCTCCCTCACATCTCCTACTCTCGCATTTTTAGACCACTAGACACGGACAAGCCCTAGCAATTACACGCACATCGATAAACTCTAGCTTATCGAAGCACAAGGCAAAAATCCAAAGCTTTCGACGGTCCCACACTTCGTCTTTTTAGGGAATCCATGTGGTGCCGGAACTAAACGCATCAAAAGCTAATTCAGGGCTTTGTCACGTAAGGTTAAGCAGTAAATATGCTATTATGGAGCTTTAAACACATAACAAAGGAAAACAAGATCAAACAGCGATCCTGTCCGGACGGATAAACTTTCGTCCGATCATCGAGAAATAGTCATGCGGATACACAACTCATCCGTGCGGATGGACCAACACTCGGTCGACCGAATGGATAGGCTCGGTCGACCGAGCCTCCTCTTGCACTGCTTACGCGCGCTTTTTCTTGCACCACGAGGACAAACTTTACGCACTCTGCGTTTACTCAAATTCAACCCAAACTCGACTTAAACGAATTAAAACCATGAAAAACAATCATACAAATTGCTCTACCACTTTACGAAACCTTAATCATACGATAAGAAAACCACGTTACCTTAAATTGCGTGGTACAACGATCCAAAGCTTCAACCCGTCAAAAGTTTAACCTTTAAATCCAAACGTTAATGGATTTAAGGATTGTTGATATCAAAACGATCCTCGTCTCGCGGTGATCCTTTCTCTCTTGATGAGTCTGATGAAAAGAACAATGGATTAGCCTCGAGATTGAAAGCTTCTTCTCCTTTTTTTTTTCAAAACTTGCGCCCCTTTTTCCTCTCCTGCGTCCCTCTCTCTTTTTTTTTTTGTCAAAAACAACTAGGTTAAAATTAAGATTAGTTTTCCTTTTATAATCCCAATTACCTAATTATTTAATTATTTTCCTTAAAAAGAAAATCCTTGTTTATCCCTTTTTCTTTTCCTTTTTTTTTTTGAAAATCCTGTAATTAAAAATAACATAATATTCTGATTTTTGCTAAAAGACCGAATTGTCATTTTTCAAAAATCGGGATATTACAAATAGCATGTGAACCAAAAAGGTCAAGATCAAAGCTAGAAATTCTCAACAGACAATAAGGAATTAGTTGAGCAATTCCAAATGGTTCTTCATATAGAGTTTATAAAATAAAAAGAACTCCGATAATACACTCATACAATAAAATCAATTATCAACTATGTGCCACTCTACACTCATTTAGCCATGATAAGTTAATATCAAATGAACATCTGATATAAAATTTTGATTTTGTTTTCGGAGTGAAGAAAGAAAAAAAAGATGATAACATGCATAAGAAGTGTTCGTCACATGCCTAAACGCAACGCATAAAAATATGAACAAAACACATTGCGTCAAAAACAATGAAAATTAACAAAACACATTACATCCCAAAAAAATACCAAAATGATCACACCAGGCAACAGAACCCCATATAGTCATTCTTCAATGCAGCAAACGAAACTTGATAAGATAAAACAACGCCACATCTACCTACAAACAGTAATTAAGCACTCGCCAGGTAGAAGAACAAATGGCACATGAACCATCAATAATAAATGGTTGATTGGCTACCACATCATACATTTTCTTTTATACAACTCAACCTGAACAAAAGGCATAAAAACATATAGCAATTTTGAGCAAGCAAACAGGTTATAAAAACAAATACCTTAAATCAACTTTTTGGCCCGAAAATGTATTAATTTTACATGTTAGTGTATGGATCCTTACAAAAAGCTTAAATAATGATCTCTTAAATTGAATGCAGCCTGCACAATAAATCATAAAAATGAAAGCGCACCGGACAATAGTGATTATTTACAAAAGTTGGGGCAAAAGAGAAGTCATATGGAAGTACATGACAAAATGAAAGATTAAGAGGTACCACTTGCAGTAGAATCTCTAAATTATGTAAAATCTGAATTTTAAGAGACTTAACTCTTCAGATTTATATAATATAACACTGCATTAGAATCTGTCAATTACATCTTGAAAATTCAGATTATGTGAAGCACTCTGACAGAGTCTGTACATCTACCGTAAAAGCCTTCAATCTGTACAAACGGAAATTTTTGTATTTGCAGCTCTCTTTTGACTTTTCTTAGCTTGTAATCTATGATTAGTTTTTTTTTTTTTTTTTTTAGAGAGATCTCATTTTTAGTGGCTACTCTATATTTTGATATATGCTTTTCTTCGAATTTTGTTAAAAAGTTTTTACTTAAATATCTAGGTTTTTAATAAGTTCATAAAATATGATTGTTACACATCTTCTTTATAAGGTGCTTAAGTAATAATGATTAATGACACTGGAAAATATTATAATATATTAGAATCATATATATAGTTAATATGTTAACATGGGGGTAATGAATAGTTCTATATTTCTTAGAGTGATTAATATTGGTCTATAACAAGTATTGTATTAGATTTATCTCCTATTAACTCATTATGTATATAAAATATTACCATCGCTATGAGATATATATATATATATATATATATATATATATATATATATATATATATATATATATATATATATATATATATATATATATATATATATATATATGATTTTTTTGTATAATTTGTAGTTATCTTAATGTTTGTATAATAAAGTAGAGATTCCGATGCACTTGATCGTGAGTATATATTCTATAAAATATGCAAAAATGATGTTTGAGTCTGTAAATTATAGAATATTTACAAATACACTAATGCAGATGCTCTAATTACTATAAATATTTCTCCAATTTAATGCAAATAGTTGAGAAAATTAATAAAGAATCTGTAAATAGAGATTCTAGTGTATTTTGTCATGGATAGAGAATTTCTAAGTTGAGATGCTGATGGAGTTGACCCTTTATAGAAATTCTGTAAAACTGGAAAAAGTGGTGTTTGAGTCTGTAAAATAAAGAATATGTTAGAAGACACTGATGCAGCGGTTCTACCCAATATGATGGCCTCTCTTGCACCCATTTCCTTTCTTCTTCCCTCCTCCACACACACACGCACAAACCTCTCTGCACCAAACAAATACAAATGGATGTTAGGGTATATAAGTGTGACGCCCCGTTCCCGGACACCGAGTCTTTATCCAGAAAAGAACGCCCGGCATGTATATTATCAAATAAAATCTAATATTATACATAAGCCTTACGTCATATATCATAAACACAATGCGGAAGCAAAACGACTCGGGAAAAATTTCCAAAGATCAACTAGAATACGAATCTATGCTGCACTAAAACCAAAACGGAGGGAAATTGAAACGTTTCAACATCCAAAAGAAACCAAACGATCTAGTCATACATCAAAGGCCTCTAAAAATGAGCCAAACAAAAGAACCATTCAATTGAAAAACAACGTTGTTTAAAATTCCAAAGTTTGAAATAAAATAAAGTCTTCGAAAGCAACTTCATATAAAAGCATCAAATGTCCTCATCGTTTTCATCATCTCCATAGACCTGTTCATCTTCTCAATATAAAACATGTAACGGGTAAGCACATACGTACTTAGTAACGAGTAGAAGCTATTGAATAATACGATTTATAATAAAAAGAGAGTAAATGTCGTCTTATTATTAATCCGTTATTAATGATCTTACACTAAGCTATCATATTATATTCATAGTATAACATGAGGTCCTTAATTAGGGTTACTAACTTAGCTTATCTTTGTTACAGCATGTTTGCGAGGGCACAACACTTAGTGAGATATATATGCACTAAGACAAAAGGCGCAACCCTATAGAGATAAATCTCTGGCGATCCGGTGATAGTCATTCCACTTTGTCTGGCCAACCCTAGAGAGCTGACCGGTGAATGTCTATCTCGTTTGTGAGTTTGTCCGGCGGAATGATCACTACTTTATCTGGCGGGTCTAGAATACGGCAGTGATCATCACCACTTTATCTGGCCAAACCTCACATTGCCGATATTGTACTGTGCATATCCAAGCTCTTGTGATGTTTAACCTTTTATCTAGTCAAATACGTTTATTAAGTGATTAGCTAGCCACCTAGGTTCATTCAGGACAAAAAGCTCCATACTCCATCTTCTTAGACTCTTAGACTCAAGTTAGCAATTACACAGACATTGATGCTAACTCATCAAAGCACATGGCCACTCTTACTCTTCCGACGGTCCCGAACTTCAATTCCCTTTAAGAATACATCCGGAGCAGAACCAAGCGCATGAGAAGCTTATTCGTGGCTTTGTAATGTTCATGAATGTTTATTAGTGTTGTTTAGATCATATTAGGAAGACCCCAAACCATACTCTAGTATACCACCACACTACAACAAATTAATTAAACACTTCACTATTCTATATTTTTTTTTCCATACATCTAAAGGACTTCAACCTGCCACAACATTAAATATACATATATCATACTGTACAAATCCCCCTTTTTTTTAAACAAAAGAAAAACCTTTACAGAATATGCAAGTTGTTCTATTTTATTTTTCCTCCCTTTTTTTTCGGTAATATGATCAAACAGAAATAAGATCATGAGCTTTCCAAAAACCCAAAAGAAATCATGTCCTCCCCATTCTTTTTCCATCAGCAGGAGTGTAGATCACCCAACATAATAAGAATTAATAATAATAATAATAATAATAATAATAATAATAATAATAATAAACAATAAACCCAGAACATGGGAGGTACGCCCAAACCTTCTGCAAATCTTAAATATGCATATTTTGCTCACTTTCAAGGAAGAACTCAACCAAACAAAGGTACATCGAATCTAACAACAATTATGCATCAAAACAAGCAAATAAACATACAAATTTACCATCAAAACATTATAAAACATCAATCATTCAATATGAAAACCCCGTTACCTTAATAGCGAGCAACAAACGATTCAAAACACCAAAAGAACCTAGCTTTCGATTCAACCTATAAATTGATCAAACTACGATTCTTGAACATCAAAGCAACCTAAACTCAGAACATCTAACTTATACTAAAAATTTGCAGCCATAACTTCTTAAAACCAAAAACAGGTGAAATCTTACCTTCTCAAACCAGTTAATTGTTGGTATCAAAACGATTCTCTCCTTCCGTAGAATATTTTCCTCTTGATACATCTGTTGAAAAGAGCAACGGATTAGCCTCGAAATTCGAAAGTCTCTTCTCTTCTTCTTTTTTTCAAAACTTGGGCCACTCTTCAGATGATTTTTACGTAGAACTAATTAGGTTAATTTAGGATTAGTTTTTCTTTTATAATCCTAATTAATTAATTAAATCCTTAAATACAATAAATCCTTGTTAAACCTTTTCTTTTCTTTTCCTTGAATCCTTTAATTAAATAACATAATATTCTGATTTTTGCTAAAAGACTGAATTGCCCTTTTTCAAAAATCGGGATATTACAATAAGTCATTGACTAATAAAATATTTTACATCTATAACAAATTTCTAAACCTTTAAATTAAAGACCAAGAAAAGCAGCAAAAAAATGAAATCACATCACTGTTGTACAATTTGAATTGATTTTAAAAGATTAAATTTGGTTATGCAGATTGTAGAATCTAATGAATCCAACCAAAATTTATTCAATTCAGATTTGCAAAAGCACAAAAGTAACATTTGAAGCATATGAATGTAAACGAATATCAAATATGAACAGCAAAACCAATTAGTACACTCTCTACACAACATAAAAGAAAAAACACTTGGGAAATAACCTGCATCACCACTTGGAAAATAACATGCATCATAATCCACCAGTGTAATACTAACTGGCAAAATGCTCTATTTGAAAAGTTGGAAAATAACAGTCAACAAATAATTAGAAGAAAAAACCATGAACAAATGGTAACCATGTAATATACCCGCTCATCGGTGTTCCAAGATTTAAATCGACCATGGATTCCTCCAAAGAAGCTACCAAAGGTATCCATATGAGTGTAGGTTTTGCTCATTAATAGACTTGAAGAAGTAGAGAAGTTTGATACTTTGATATAATCTATATATTGCATAAGAATATACGTGAAGAATTTTGATATAATCTAAAGCAAATTTCATGGTGCCCAAAAATATGTCGTTGGCTTCGACGTTACTCAGCAGTAATACTTCTATAACTATAACTTCAGTGTCACAGACTATTCTTTGAAAAGTAACGTCAGTGACACTGATGGTATTTTCACGAAATATAATTATAATGTTCAAAGTAAATTCTTTTAATACTTGAAGTGATCATGGTGACAGAAGTAAAAGTCGAGGTTCCAATAAACCCCTTATATTAGTGTAGATAGTCTATAGATCCAAATTCAGCCGATCCATGCCCCAACAAGCAGCTCACCCCAACAGTTTCAGCCCAGCCCGTTAAGTGTTCATCGGTAACCACAAGGGGTAATGGCAAATATAGTCTCTTTTGGAAAAGAAATGGTCAATATAATCATATCTTGTTTGTACTTTAAAAAAAAAAATTGACCGCGATTTTTCTCCCATTTTTTTCACAACGCTAAGACGATCTTAAGGCCCTCAAATCCCTATCGGGTTCACCTTCCCAATTAGGGTTTAGTTTGCATCAAAAAAGCACCTAAAACGCGAAAATTGACGTGAGAAAATAGTAAAAAGATTGTTTAGGCATTTTCTTGTAAGAAAAGATTAAATAAAGCATTTCTTTACCAACAAGACTAAATAAGCCGGCGCCCCTAAAAACAAACTCTGAAACCTTATTTTCTTTCTAACTTTATTTTTCTATTAAAAAAAGAATAAACAGGGAAAGGGAAAGGAAATGGAAAGGAACGGACACGAGGAGAGGAGCTTCATCTCTAATCCTTAATCGTCGCCGCTGCCGCCTCGACGCCTCCATTGATAGACGATAGCACTTCCTATTTGGCTATTTCCACTTTATTGGTAAGTTTCTTTATCAATTTTGTTGACAAACTAGCATATTTCTTGCTAGTTTTTCTTTAACTAAAACTATTTGTTGAATGTTGGATTGAGAAGTTCCTGGTTCCGCGCTGCAGCAGAACTGAAATTTTTTTTTTTTTTGGCTGTTCGGTCTTTTCCCAAATTCAAAATGACATTTTACCACGGATGTATTTTGTTCTTAGAAAGTATGATGTTTGATCAATTACGCTATTTCACGGTTTATAGTCAAATTGATATATGTTGGCAATGCCCCTGAAATTAATAGCCCACTATCTATTGGCACCACAGTTTTAATGCCGGCACTACAGTTGCTTCAGACACTCAAAAAATTACTTCGAGCATTACGATTATTTTTGTGTAAAATAACATCAGTGACATTGGCGTTAGTATTCGATAATAACGTCACTGGTAATGACGTTGATTTTTGGTAATAACGTTGATTTTTTGTAATAACGCCAGTGATACTGACGTTACAGTGATAAAAGTGTCTCGGGTGAAAAACATTAGTTCATTGACGTTAATATCGAAAGGACATTGACGTTCCCTAATGGTGCCGAAAAGTATGTGTGGTGCCGAAAATAAATAAAAATAATAAAAAATAGTGTCAATAGTAAATAAGTTGTCTTAGATAGTTTCATCTTTCTACATCATTTGTCAATATAGTATAACTTCCGTTTGGGGCTTGTAAGCTGAATTCGAAAATCGGCCCTCAATAGAATAGTGTCTCTCAAATTTACAACAGTGTCTAAGATGAATCGAATCAATTGATATAAAATGTTGATCAATATAGTTAAGTTATCATTTCCCTAAAAAGTTGGGAACCCTCACTGGCGGCCACCATCTCATTTGCTCACTGGCCAAAGGGGAATTTCTGCTACTGCAATCACAGGTGTTTTTTTTTTTTTTTTTTTTCCTTAGAATTTCGAATGAATCGAATGCAATATCCTGATGATGTCAACTTTGAATATTTTGAGGCAAGATTTTCAATTTCACTTGAATCAGTTTGTTGTATTTGGGCTAAATTACTGTGCTAATGTAGAAATAATCCATACCTAGTCCTAGGAACTTTGAATGGATTTTCACTTTGGGAGGAGACTAAGGAGTGTCCGGAGAGAAATACCCTATTTTTTAGGAAGCTTTTGAATATCAAACAAATTTTGGGATTTTCCTTTATGATTATTTGTTGTTTGTTTTTTTGATTGTTTGAATTTGATCAGTTCTATATCTATCGTGGAATCTATGGTTTCGGCTTGTTTAAATTTTACATTTTTCCTTTGGTTTTACAAATTTAAGGGCCCTGCCATGCCATGTCAATTTGTCTTAGGGCCCCAAAAACAACAGGGATGGCCCCGTTGTTACTATCCTGTTCGATTCCTGACTTGTTAGTTGTTATTGTTACTATCCTCACACAAAGAAATAATAACAACTGTTAGAGAATTAGCTGACTAAATCAATATGTATTTTTTCAAAGATAGGGGCATAGGCCCAAATTGGGTGTTTTGGATAAATAAAATCATTATATTACACGTGATTAGAGAATTAGTTTGCTAAATGAATATATTCCTTGTATCTATTCTGTGTGGTTTTTTTTTTGTGCTGAATTCTAAACTTAATAAAATTTGCGCTATAAACATTACAAATAATTTGATTCTAGCCCACCCCAAAAAAAATTCCTGGTTCCATCCTTGTGTGTCTTGTTGGGAATTCTGCTGCATTGTTGTCGAAAGTTAATGAGAAGCAAAGCTATAAATTAACATTACTAATTCGTTTACTTTTAGTAGCATCATCAGTTGTTGATTTATTCTGCTGAAGATGAGTTGCCTTTTCTTTTAATAGAAGTAGATGTTGTTTGTTTGGTGTGGGGTGGGAGGTTCTTTAAAAGATATGCAAGTGGTTTTCTTCCTTCTTTGTTTTTCACCATTATAAGTCGATTCTTAGAAGGGTGGGATGAAATACCGTGTTTTAAGTGAATTGAGAATTAAATATTAGTGCTTTGTGGAAATGATTCAAGATTTCAACTTCAGAAATGTTTTGTCCTTTTCTGGTCTTATTTCACTTGCACAATATATTCTTAATCAAATAGACAAATAGTATGAGCCAGGGGCGGACCCAGCCTTATAGGGGTGGGGTGCATGGACCCCACTCGAATTTCCGGACGAAGTTATTAATATACTCCTCTAATAATATTAAAGCTGTGTATGTATATTATTTCAGACAATATTTAGTGTAATTATCCATTTAGCTCAATTGGTTAGAAGTTTTGTTATTCATCCTTAGGTCATAGGTTCGAATCTTGGTTATTGAGGTTTTTTTTCACCTTTTTTTTCTTAATTTGGCTCCCACTGGAAAAATTTCTTGGGTCCGCCACTGGTATGAGCAAGTTTGTTCTTTTGGTAGTCTACTAAAAGATTATGCTCTGATACTCTAATTTTTTAGTAGAGGCAATATCCAAGTTGGAGGAGTATTTGCCTCTCAACCCTAGAAAGACCGGAACTCTGGTATATGGGAAATGGACACCCTTCCCATGCCTTCAATTCCAGATGAAGAGGAGACCATGGGTCACTTCGACAAAGCCACTACCAATTTTCATCCAGCATCAGATGAGGTATGTTTATATTCTTCACATACACCTCCACTCAGGGTTACGACGTCCTGCTACATTGTCCTCACAGTTTTGAGGCGTGAGAAATAATTGTTTTACATTGTCCGTTATGACGGCTTACTTAGAGGTGGATAACTTTGCCTCCCTGATTTATGAAGTACTTATGTATCTTGATCTTTAGTGTGCACATCCTCATTATGTAGTTCATGCACTTGTTTCATTGATGGATATTACTTTGCGGTTCTTCAACTTCTTTTAGATCTATTTTACTCTCGCTGTTCTCTTTTAGAATATACCCTTTTTTAGAAAAGCAGCATATTTGGAGGCAATGCCTTTTTTGCTCCATGAGATTACAAACATAATATCTTTTAGAGTCTAGGATACCCTTATCTGATGTTGTTCACTTTGCATAAGCATAGCAACTCCGAATCCTTAAATGTAAAAGACATGGTTTTCTTTTGTCCATATCTCTTTTGGAACATCATCAAGTATCAACTACTTTAGATGGAACACGGTTAGGTGTGTAGGCGGATCCTTTGAGGCCATGTCTCCAAAACAATATTCAGAAGTTTGCACATCTTATCATGGATCACACATTTTCTAACAAAACATGATTCCTCCTGATCTTGAGGTGGGAGGTATGGTTGTTTATTTTAGACAATATGTAACTGTTAGACTAAGAATTTAACTTCAGTGCATCATACCTGTTACATGGTAGAATGCGTGTGCTTTTGCTTGGGTTTATAGAACTGATTTTGTAGAAGAATCTTAATACTTATGATATTGCCTGAATTTTTGAATTGAAGCCTTGGACCAAAAAGATTGGTGTGATAGGTTATTGATTTAAGCAAGATATTGAAGAATGCTACGTAGCAATCCAAATGGGGAAGGAAAAAGAACTAAGAAAGCAGATTCTGGAAACGTGCAAATGTCAAAGGTTGTAAAGGACTGTTTTTGATCTAAAATGAGGAAAAAGGACAAGAAAAAAAGATAGTGGTCGAGAAGGACAAAAACGCGCATGTTACTACATGTGTTACTACATGTTGCTACAACCAAATGTAGTAACACATGTAGTAACAGGCGATGTCTGACAATGCTATTATTGCCTGAGATATATTACCTTTTTTGTTTCCTTTTTCATTGGCCTTTCTCCCATCTCTAGAATTCTGTGCTATCTGTTGATTTGAAAAGCTTCATTGATAATTAAGTCAAATGTAATTATTGATATGGTTGAGGGAAAAACGTATAGAGTTTGTGGAAATATGAGAATTCAAAAGATATGTCAATGCATTTGCTGCTGTTATGGCCATTTAAAAGTCTAGTCTATAATATTTCATAGCTTTATGTCTATTATGAGGCCAAGTTGTGTATAAGAACAGTGTACAACATTGGTTTGTGCAATTTTATACTTGTATCATATTTTGCTATGTTCACATTTTATTTTTTATTTTCTAGCAATTTTGAATTTAACTAGGATACTTTGATAACTTTTGTTAATTCAGTGACCACTGCCTTTTAGTATGTGTGTGTGTGTGTGTGTGTGTGTGTGTGTGTGTGTGTGTATATATATATATATATTATTGGTTGTGTTTATGGATCTTGAGCTTTTAAGTTGCAGATGAAAAGTGATGAAGGCAGAAAGGTATCTGATGAGATGATGTTTGAGATGTTTTCAAGTTTCATGGCCAGGTCACTTCTTTCTCTTGATGCTAACATACAACTTTTAAGTTTTAACTCTGTATACTTTATCCAACAATTTGCTATTGTGTTTTCTAATTCAGGTATGGATACTAGTCTCTTGGTTTTGAATGCATATACTGTGTGAAGTGTTGTTTCGATGCACATATTGAGTTATCCCTTCCTTAGGATTGCAGAATTGGACGAGCTGGTTGATGCTGCTTACAGATTTCTTGTTGGCTTTCAGCAGGCACTTGGTGTGTCTCCTCAATAATTAATTGCTAATATTGCTTGTAAATATTTATAAGTTTTCATCAGTGTTAATTTTGATATTGCTCTATCAATGATATTTTTCATTTTGTTATTGCTGATCAGAATTCATTAAACGACCCAGCATTGACATGAGCCACGCAGTTCTTGAGCACCTCATAACAGCTAACTCTACTAGACAGCTTTCATCCTATATTGAAGCTGGATGTTTTAGCCCCTGTGATATTAAAGAAAGTATAAGCAAGTGTAAGTGTTTTGAACTCAAATGTTTCCCTAAATTATTTATGGAACATCTTTAGGGGAAAAGGAGAGGAGTTGGCTACATGTATTAATTTGTTTATCCTAATCTATCTGTCACAATCTCCTGTATAAGTGATACTACCAACCATTTCACTGCTACTGTGTGTAGTCTTCTATCCTTGCCTGCCTGCCAAATGAAATAAACACAATGTTTGAGCCGGCTGATATCTAAAGACATTATATGGAAAAGGCATTCATTATAGATCTTCTAGTCGGAATATGCACATGAAAAATCAAAAGCATTAATGCCCTATATCATACCATTTGAGTTTCCTAATTGTTTTCATAGTTTCTGTGGAACAAAGGATTGACTTTTACCCTATTGGACTGTTAATGCTGTTGGTGTCTGCATCATACCCACAGAGCACTTTTGCTATTTTCCTACGTTTCATTCTTGAAGCTTAGCTATGTTGTTTTTATATTTTTGATTCCTGACGAGTTGAATCGCTTTGCTGCATGAATTTATGTTTTGCATACACAAGTACATACATGCCACCTTGGACTCCTGGATCATAAAATAAAAGGTACTTCGTTTCCTACTTCTTGATCTTTTTTTTCTTCTGTAAAACATGTATTGTTATGGACAATACCCACCTCTATTAAAACATAATGTATTGGGAATTGTAGGTTCTTATGTTCTTGGAGACAGATTTGAATAAGTATTAGTGGTTGTTGATGATGGTTAAAGTTATTGCAAGCCAAATGAAATTCATGTTTTTACTATATGAGTTTTATAAGGTTGTTGAATTTAATGTTATTACTTTTAAAAGTTTCTGCATGTCATCCTGGCACCTATTGAAGGTTTACTTGTGAATTTTTTTGTGGGAAGCATCCCTTTTACCCTCAAATTAATCACTGAATTTCAGTTCAAAGAGTTGTTTTTTGTTTTTTGTTTTTTCACCCTTAAATCTTGAAGTTGACAACCCAAACATATTGACTTTGTAACCTCTTAGGTAATCAAATCTTTAGACTCCAGGAACTTTAACGCTTCTTTAAAGTTCTTAAGATCGCTGAATGTTCTGGCTGATAGTTTGTGCCTAATGGATCGAATCCCAAATTTTTTTGGTTCATACTGTTTGGTGATAACAAATGTCTCAGTGCAAGTTCTTGTGAATGTAATAATATAAGAGTGAAAACCAGAGTGAGATTTGCTTTGAAGTGTAACTTGACTTAGATGTCTTTCCTCCAGTTATTTTTATAAATTCTTTTTTGTCCCTGTATGAACCATAATGTCACAAAAAAAAAGTCGATATTCGTGAAAATTGCACTATCAATTAACTACGGTATTAGACAATTTATTTTATTTATGTTTTAAAACCTTTTCCACCTCTATGTTAACCTAACGAGTTTCTGTTTTTACTCTGGAATGGATAGCAAAAAATGTGGTAAAGGAACTTGAAAGCATCCTTGACAATGCAGAAGAAGCAGTACGAGCTGACTTAGAGGATTCGCATCGTTCACAGGATAATATCGATGTCACTGATTATGCCATCTTGATGACATCTGTTTTTTGGATGGTAAAGAAAGACTATAAGATGCAGGTAACACAGCCTCAGTCAATATACAATATCTAACTAATTTATTTGGTATATATTTCTAGTTTTTCCCTGCTCGTTTCCTGTGGTAAGGTTGCAATGTACTCCTATTTGAGTTTGTTTTGCGTTTAAATGGTACCACACTCAACCTATTAACACCTGGCACCATGCTGAATATCGGCTTTCATGAAGTTGAAAATGCATACTCGATTTTTCAAAAGATGATGATCGTATAATGGACTGACTTTTTTGTATTCTCAACTTTGTGAAAGTTGTGTTTAATAGTCGGTTTGTCTTAATGCAGGAGAAGGTGGTTTCTGCTCTTAGTTTAAAGTCTTCCTCAGAGGAACTAGAGAGCTATTGCCTGATGTGGTCTTTACGGCCTTTTGTTGACAATGAAATTATCGAGAAAGCTTGGAGATATGTCCGATGATGATTTTCTTAACGCCTTCTTCCTCTGTGTTCTTTCTAGGGTAAACGCTTTCATATAACGTGTAATATACTCATTTGGTGTATGCTATCGCCTTTCTTTCTATTTATTACCAATGATCATGTATATCACTATGTTGTCTCGTGTTGTCGACGTTGTGTACGCCACATTGGTCATTTATGCTCAGTATGATACAGGCCGCCCTTGACCTCAAACTACGGTTACGCGCACTATTAAAGCAAGCGTTCCCGTGCTTCACGATACTTTACTTCACGACAAGTAACTGCTACAATTACAGCTTTGAGATATACGCTCCATTATAGCCTGTAGAACCATAACTGCTTTATGACAAGCTCATCAATCATGAACATGGTAAACATCTTTGACCACGGCATTACTGCACCATAACTAGTGTTGTTAACGAGCCAAGTTGAACCGAGTATCAGTTGTTCATATTCCTTTATCAAATTCCGACTTTAGCCTTCGAGTGTCCTCCTGAAGGCAAGCTCCAAGACCACTAACGTCTTGTGTGTTCTGTAGGCCTACTTAAATATTCACTACCGAAGCTACTTGGATGATCATCCATACGAGATCCAATTACCCGCACTACGGTTGAATTTTAAACCGGACCATATCCAGCATCGTCAAAGTACATTTCTATATCTAACATTCGGATCTCTTTCTGGTAATACAGTTGAATCTATTGAACACTTGCTATGCAGGCCAGTATTGAGCACGTTTGGAAGCTCTTCCCTGTGTTTTAGCTGTTTATATAGTTATAATATGCCATTTGTTTGCACCAGGATAATTAACAAATAAAAAATAATAAAAAAATAAAAAAAAAGAATGTCGAACCCTTTTTCAGTAGTTGAATTTGTCAATCGGACAGAAACAAAATAAGAAAAAAATAACAGTATTGAATTGAATGTATCAATGAAAATATTGAATAAAGTATAATTTAAATTTGGCGTCCTATTAATTTGAAAAATCAAGAAAAAAGATGCTTTGCTGGTTTATTTTAACAACAATTATATTATGTGATTTGGGGTGATTATAAATGGGACCAAATTTCTTGCCATTTGTACTGCAACAGCTAAAAGCTGGTGTGTGTGTGTGTGTTATAGTGGAGATTTATCACTAAAAGTCAGTAGAACAAACATAATACAATTGGATTTCAATCATTTTTATTTTTCTAGAGAAACTGTCAACATGCAACGAATTATTATTTAAAGATAAAAATAATCGAGAAAACCAAAGCAACTCTAATTAATAGAGTTTAATTGATTTAAATAACATATGTTTTTTTTTTCATAGAAGAAAATGCTTAGCATTAGTAAGTAGTTACCAAGTATTATCATAGCCATTTGCAATTGTCTCTTCGATTTGGTGTTAAATGCGAAATGAAAGAAAATGCTTTTTTTTTTTTTTTTTTTTTTTTTTTTTTGAGAAAAAGAAAATGTTAATGGAGACAATTACAAAGTATAAGAAACTCTACATGACATATTTTGAATAATTAAACTGTAAATTTGTTGTTTTTTTTTTTTTGTTTTTTGGGGACTTAAAAGCAGTAATAAACCTAAAATATATCTAGGGGTGTACAACGAAATTGAAAAACTGGACTGACCGATTGAACCGGACCGGAAAATGATGAACCATGGTTTTCCAATCGGTTTTTTCATTGAAAAAAAAACCGAACCGGAAATCCAATTC
Source organism: Gentiana macrophylla (assembly GCA_026214975.1). Taxonomy (NCBI): domain Eukaryota; kingdom Viridiplantae; phylum Streptophyta; class Magnoliopsida; order Gentianales; family Gentianaceae; genus Gentiana; species Gentiana macrophylla. Next base: position 73,016,954 of record CM047816.1, on the reverse strand, counting down.
AATTTTCGGTTTTATCTATAAAAACCGGTATGACCCGAACCGAACTGGTTATACTTCATTTTTAATTATATGTATATATATATATAATTAAATTTGTTCACTAGCTCCTACTATAAAAACCCCCACACACAACCCTAAATTTCTAAACCTTACACTTCTGCCGTTTCTACCTAAACCTAAACCTAAAATGCTTCCCAGCCGCCGATAACCGCCGTTTGAGTTCACCGGCCGTTCTTGCTTCTTCTAATATTCTTCATCCTTTGATCGTGAAAGGCTGAAAGCAACCTTTGAAATTGTCGTTACAACGACCACCCGCTGGCTTATGGTGCCAATAATGGTGTTTGTCTCATTTTTAGAAGAAAAAAATCAAAATTTTATGGTAAATAAAATACAGTCTGAAAACCGAAACTGAACCGAACCGGACTGTATTGGTTCACCCAATTCGAAAAAATGACCAATTCAGTTCAATTCGTAAAATATCAAAACCGTAACTACTGATTCGATTCGAGAAAATCGTAAAAAACCGACCGGACTGGACTATGTACACCCCTAAATATATCTGCTAGATATTCTGTTACGGATAATTTGATATGGATCCAAATAAATTAGATATCCATTCTAATGTTTTAGCTTATGACAATGTATAAAATCGTTCGGGTTGAATATTGGGTAAATGGATTTTTTTCGGGAATAGTCCAACTATAACAAAGTAGTGGTGTTTTTGATGATTTATAGTTGTGTCAGTTAAAACTATCTACGTACCCAATTGTCAGCTTTGGTTACTTGATCTCCAAACTGATAAATAATCTGATGGAACTAATCTGGAAAACTGAGACTGAGAATGATGGTCAGTTCAGTTAAGTATATTCAGTTCTGTGAAAGTCGGTTTGATGAAGTGCAACTGAGTTTCTTCTGAAGTCAACAGTCAGTTTTGGTCTGCTGAGTTTTGCTGAGTTCTACATCTGGGCAATTGGTTACAAGTCTGGAAAGTTAGTTTTGAGCTGAGTTTCGTCTAGTGGATAACAGCTGGAGCTGGGGTCCACATCTAGGGTATTTATGAGAATTCCGACAAAGATCTTTGGCGGTTAGGGTTTGTGATTTGTGTCTATAAATACCAATGTTAATGCAATGTGTGTCTTTTCAAGAGTGTTGTTCACACACTTGTGAAAACCTTGTAATTCTGTGCATAATAATATATCTCATTTTCTGTCCGTGGAGTAGTCGGCACAACGCCGGAAACCATGTTAAATTACTGTGTTCTCTTTGTTTCTGTGTTTTATCAATTCCGCCACACTTTATGTTTGCATTGCTTCTGTTTTATCTTTCTTAAACTGCAAGCTTCTCGTCTATGTTTACTACAAACTGGTATCGGAGCGTCAGGTTCAAGATTCAGGAGTTGCAGGTGAACAGAGTTGATCTTCACCAAAACCGGTGACCGGTGCTAGGATTTTGTGATCAAAGGTTTGTTCTTTAATTAGAAGGATGTCAGCAATGAACGTGAAGATTGATAAATTTACAAGGAGGGACAGTTTCAGTTTGTGGCAAATCAAGATGCGGGCCTTGTTAAAGCAACAAGGATTGTGGACTCCTTTATCTGATAAGGGGGATGCCAATTCTGCAGATTATGCCAGTCTGGAGGAGAAAGCACATTCAACCATCATGTTGTGCTTGTCTGATGATGTTATCATAGAAGTTGCTGAGGAAGACACCGCTGCCATGTTATGGTTGAAGCTTGAAAGCCTGTATATGACTAAGCCATTGACCAACAAGTTGCTGGTGAAGCAGAGGCTATTCAGCCTGAGGATGCATGAGGGGACTCAGCTGAGAGATCATCTTGATCAGTTGAACACAATATTACTTGACCTCAGGAATATTGATGTTAAGATTGAGGATGATGATGCTGCTTTGATTTTACTGGTTTAATTACCAGCTTCCTATGAGAACTTTGTGCAGTCCTTCATAGTTGGGAAGGATACAGTTGCTTTAGAGGATGTAAGATCAGCTTTACATGCCAGGAGTCGAGACATAAGGCAGCAGGCGGAATAATCAGTTGTAGGGGACTGATAGTCGAGAGAAATGATGGAAAAAAAAGCATGGTCGATCCTAGGAAGAAAAATTCCAAGAAGACAAGGTCCAAAGGCCCTAAATCCATAGATGTTTGCAATTCTCAGAAGGACCCGGGACATTGAAAGTCCAATTGTCCAAAGAGGAAGAAACAACAGGAGAATAGTTCGCACAATTTCTTTGTAGCACTTGAGCATGATTCGAGATGAGGACATGGTTCTAGTGGCAGGAGATTCAGCACATCAAACTGATGTGTGGATTCTAGACTCTGGAGCATCCTTTCATATTTGCCCTCACAGAGAGTGGTTCACAAGTTATTAGCAGATAGATGGTGGTCATATATCTATGGCAAACAGAAAGGTCTGCAAGGTAGTTGGGATTGGCTCAGTTCATTTGAGGACAGAGGATGGGAGATTCTGTAAACAAAGTGTTAGACATGTTCCACAAATGACCAAAAACTTGGTATCTCTCAGTTCTTTGGACAGCAGGGAATTCAGTTTTAAGGGGGAAAGTGGTGAGTTGAGTGTCTATAAAAACTCAGTTGAGGTTCTCAATAGAATCAAAAAAGGGACTCTGTATGTATTACAAGGGTCGCTTGTTGTTTGGTTACATGTTTGTGGCATCACCGAGATTCATCGATCCACACTTACAAAACTGTGGCACATGAGACTGGGTCACATGGATGAAAAGGGTATGAAGGTTCTTTCTCAAAAAGATCTTCTTGGGGGATGTAAGGTCAAGAATCTGGACTTTTGTAAGCATTGTGTGTTTAGGAAGCTTCATAGGAGCAAGTTCTCGAAAGGGGTACACAACACAAAGTCATCACTTGATTACATTCATTCTAATTGTCGGGGGCCATCAAAGGTGGAGTCATTAGGTGGTCACAGATATTTTGTGTCCTTCATAGATGACTATTCAAGGATGACTTGGGTGGTGCTGATGAAACACAAAAGTGAGGCATTCAAGAGCTTCATGCAATGGAAGGCTCTAGTTGAAAATCAGTTGGGGAAGAAGATCAAGAGGCTTTCGTAGAGATAATGGTCTGGAATTATGCTGGACTGAGTTTGATACATTGTGCAAAACTAAAGGTATTTCCAGGCATCATACAGTCAGGAATACTCCTCAGCAAAATGGTGTAGCCGAAAGAATGAATCAAACTCTTCTGGAGAGAGCAAGATGTATGCTTTCTCATACTGGTTTGTCAAAGAGATTTTGGACAGAGGTTGTAACCACAACTTGCTACTTAATCAACATGAGTCCTCACACAGGGATCAGTCTCAAAACACCAGTTGAGATGTGGTCAGGCAAGCCTACAGATTATTCAGTTCTAAGGTTATTTGGAAGCACATTTTACTATCATGTCAGAGAAGGGAAACTGGAACCAAGGGCCAAAAAAGGGCTATTTGTGGGGTATGGTGATGGAGTAAAGAGGTACAGAATTTGGTCATCAACAGAAAATAGAGTTATTCTCAGCAGAGATACAATTTTTGATGAAAATTCTATACTCTGTTCATCAATGAGAGGGACTACTCATCGAATCAAAACCAAGGCTGCGAAAACTGACAGTAATGTGGAGCTTCAGGTGGAGATAGTTGAAATGCAACAATCAACTGATCCAAGTCGATTTTCATCCGATCAGTTCTTGAACCGAGTGAATCCAAGCCGATCGATTGAGCGTCAAATCGAGAACGTGGGTCGTGAGTATAGGCGCCGAAGAGCTAGAAGATCCAATGTTGGGGTAACTCCTAAGAGGTATGGGTTTGATGATTTGGTTGGATACGTACTTCAAGTTGCAGAAGAAGTGGATGGTTTTGAACCTTCTACTTACAGGGAAGCAATGACATGTTCTGAAGCATCTCAATGGCTTGCTTCCTTGGGAGATGAGATGGAGTCATTACTGAAGAATCAGACTTGGGATCTGGTTAAACATCTAGCTGAAAGAAGAGTTGTTACTTGCAAATGGATCTTCAAGAAGAAGGAAGGGTTAACTGAGGCAAAATGAGTTAAGTATAAGGCACGTTTGGTTGCAAGGGGGTCGAGTCAGAAAGAAGGGGTGGACTTTGATGAGATATTCTCACCAGTAGTCAGACATACTTCAATCAGAGTGTTACTAGCAATGGTGGCACAACAGGACTTAGAAATGGAGCAATTAGATGTGAAGACAGCTTTCCTACATGGTGAGGTAAATAAAGAGATATACATGACTCAGCCAGAGGGTTTCCAAGTTCCTAGTAAGGAAGATCTTGTGTGTAAGTTGAAGAAGTCCTTGTATGGACTGAAGCAGGCTCCTAGACAGTGGTATAAAAGGTATGACAGTTACATGATCCAGCTGCGTTATAGCATAAGTCCTTATGATTGCTGTGTTTACAACAGTCAGTTGGAAGATGGATCATACATCTATCTTGTGTTATATGTGGATGACATGCTGATAGCTGCAAGAAAGAAGTCTGATGTTCAGTATCTGAAAGACCTTCTCAGTGCTGAGTTTGAAATGAAGGATTTGGGTGCAGCCAAGAAAATTTTGGGATGGAGATCTGGAGAGATAGAAATCAGAAAAAACTGTTTTTATCTCAGCAGGGCTATATACAGAAGATTTTGTCAAAGTTTGGCATGTCAGATGCTAAGCCAATAGATACTCATATGGCATCAAATGTTCATTTGTCAGTTTTTACTTCACAATCAACAGAGCAGAAGGAGTACATGTCAAGAGTTCTCTATGCTAGTGCAGTTGGCAGTCTGATGTATGCCATGGTGTGCACTAGCCCGATCTGCTCAGGCGATCGATGTTGTCGTCGAGTTTTATGGATCAACCTGGAAAGGAACACTGGAAAGCTGTGAAAAGAATGTTCAGGTACCTTAGAGGTACAACTGATGTTGGTCTCATTTATGGAGGTGATACTCGGCCCGATCACAGAGATCTTGTGATGCCGATTATGCAGGTGATGCGAACAGCAGAAAATCTATGACTGGTTATGTTTTCACATTGAGGAATTCAGTTGTCAGCTGGAAAGAAACTCTTCAGGAAACAATGGCTTTATGAACTACTGAAGCTGAGTTTATGGCTCTTACTGAAGCAGCCAATGAGGGTATCTGGTTGAAGGGACTAGTCAGTGATTTAGGGCTACATCAAGATCAAGCTGAGATTTATTTTGACAGTTTGAGTGCAATTTGTCTAGCTAAAGATCAGGTTCATCATGAGAGAACCAAGCATATTGATGTGAGGTATCATTTTCTGAGAAATGAGAAGAGGGTTGTAGTGAAGAAGATCAGCACCAAGGATAATCCTGCTGATATGTTCACTAAACCAGTTCAGTAGAGCAAGTTTCAGCTATGTCTGGACTTGCTGAATATTCAAAGCTTATAAACTGAAATCTGGATACTCAGTTGAGGGCAGATCAACTGAGTGGATTCTGAGGAGAAGTCTAATACTGTACATCCTGGCATTGACGAATGCATGTGGTACAAAGTACGTCTGATTATGCAATCTGGTGACGTTGAATGAGAGTTCAAGTCAAGGTGGAGATTTGTCAGTTTTGGTGACTTGATCTCTAAACTGATAAATAATCTGGTGGAACTAATCTGGAAAACTGAGACTGAGAATGATGGTCAGTTTAGTTAAGTATATTCATTTCTGTGAAAGTCAGTTTGATGAAGTGCAACTGAGTTTCTTCTGAAGTCAATAGTCAGTTTTGGTCTGCTGAGTTTTGCTGAGTATAGCTGAGTTCTACATCTGGGCAGTTGGTTACAAGTCTGGAAAGTCAGTTTTGAGCTGAGTTTCGTCTGGTGGATAACAGCTGGAGCTGGGGTCCACATCTGGGGTATTTATGAGAATTCCGACAAAGATCTTTGGCGGTTAGGGTTTGGGATTTGTGTCTATAAATACCAATGTTGTAATCAATGCAATGTGTGTCTTTTCAAGAGTGTTGTTCACACACTTGTGAAAACCTTGTAATTCTGTGCATAATAATATATCTCCTTTTCTGTCCGTGGAGTAGTCGGCACAACACCGGAAACCACGTTAAATCACTGTGTTCCCTTTGTTTATGTGTTTTATCAATTCCACCATACTTTATGTTTGCATTGCTTCTGTTTTATTTTTCTTAAACTGCAAGCTTCTCGTCTATGTTTACAACACCCAATATATATGAGATTAAGTCAATAACGTTGTCCTGAATTAGAAGACAGACGGTCCTTTGTATAGGCATTCCACGTGAGGAGGTTCCCAGATTTCGTGGCCTACAATTGAGAGGAAGGTACCGTGCATCGGTTATTGCTCGTGCTTTAATGAGGAGATATTATCATAGGGCCATAAAGATAGCAATTACAATTGTGGTGCAAAGTCATGCATAATGTCTGGAATTCTCATTAATAGAGAGTCCATGCTGTCTCAGATCGTGTACGCCTCTTACCGAGGTGAACATGGAGTTCGCGGTAAACCATGTACCAGGTCGGCAGTGTGAGGTCGGGTGTAGACTATGCCGAACTATAATGAAACCTGAAGTGGTCGGATGATTCAGAATCTAGAGTTGAACCAAGCCCATATCAATTGCGGTAATGGACTAATGGCCCAATAATTCTTTTATAAGTGCCACGTGTATGCTTCCGGGTCCTACACACAGCCTATTTTACAAGATTTAATGCAAATAGAGTCCCCAAAAAAAAAAAAAAAAAAAAAAAAAAAAAAAAAAGAAAAACAGTGCCTTATAGTAAGAACATGTTAACCTTAAGTGAATCCATTAGGTGCCGGCCTACTTGAAACAATTTGGAATGTTTTTGTCTGAATACTTGTTTGTCACGCCTATTTACCAACTTGTGAAGAGCCTAATTCAAACCGAGTCAAAAGGGTCACACTGGAACCGAGTCAAAGACCCACTTTTACTTAATAACTAAATCAAAAATGGTTGCACTTTGTTTTTTACTTTTTCAACTGTATCCATCAAAATATATCTAGCATCAATCTTGAATTAGCTAGCCGGTTACAAGAAACAAACATGTTACAACAATTTCTGCAGGCCCTCTAGAGTTTTCACTAATGGGGACTGCACCTTTAAATTCAGCCATTAGCAACATCAAATTCTTTCAACGAAAAAAAGCATTGAAAACTGACAGTAAAAAACAATGAGGAAGCCTAAGAATCATGGTCAGAAACAAAGTGAGGAGAATGAGTCTATGTTTTCTGGGGTGATGGGAAAAATTTCATCAGAAAGTTCAGAAATGGGGTGGGAGGATCAAAAAAATCAAGAAAACGACGGTACATTTATGGGACTTCTTGTCGGAAATCAGAAATGCAGAAAACGGTACGTTGGAGTAAGGCAAAGGCCATCAGGAAGGTGGGTAGCTGAGATAAAAGATACAATACAAAAGATAAGAGTTTGGTTAGGCACTTTTGATACTGCAGAGGAAGCTGCAAGAGCTTATGATGAAGCAGCTTGTATGTTACGAGGCGAAAATACGCGCACTAATTTTTGGCCAAGATCTTCGTCTACAAAATCGAAATCTGCTCTTCCTTCTAGAATCACGAATCTTCTTCTTGATCGATTACGAGCTAGGAACAATGCCAATGCTCCCCTGCCTGATTCTTTAATAGAAAAAAACGAACAAAACGCTAATATCCATTCGATATCTAATGCTAGGAACAATGGCTATGCTGCACTGCCTGATTCTAAAGTAGAAAACAACGCGTTTCACGAACGAAACGTTGTTCTCCATACGTTATCCAATTCTCGGAACAATGTGTATGCTGCCCTGCCTGATTATACAACAGAAAAGGCGCAGAAAAACGGGTTTTCTAAACAGAATGCTTCTCTACATTCGACATCCAATTCCAAGGCCACCCCGTCACATGTTTTTCATCAAGTACTTAATGATGATCATTTTTCAATGGTTTCTGATGTGAGTTGTACAAGAAGAGAGATTGATTTCGACATGGAAAGTAGCTGGATTAACTTTGATCATCATCAGGTTATAACAGGAGAAAGAGAAAGCGAAGAAGTACTGGAAAAGGTTAGAGGGTGCACGGATTTACGTTTTCTTGAAGCAATGAAATCATCCTCTGAAGAGAGTTCATCATCATTTGATGTTGCACAAGCAATGATGACGACGACTAAACAGACGAACGATGATTCGGGTGATGATTCTCACTCGATGCTAACAGAACCAATGGCTTATGAAAGATCATATTCAGAATCCCTTTACGATTTGAGTGGTGTTTCGGAGTGTTTGATGCTCAAACTTGGATCAAGAGACATCATTGACATAAACTTAGAGCCTGCAAACTCACCTCTTCAAAATGTAAGCTGGAATCTTGAAGAAAAACCAAGAGAAGAAGATAGTGAAGAAGCAGCAAGTGGCCATCTGGATGATGGGAAATCCACAGAAAAGCAAGAAATTAGTTCAGATGGTGATGATCAATCAAATTCATCCAATTTTGCTTCAACCATTAATGATGGGAATGAATTGTCCTTGTGGAACTCTTTGGATCTCCCTCCTATTACCGTCTTATTTACCGGCCAAGAGCCTTACATTTCCTTCTAGTTAGTAGAAGGGTCTGTTTCTCACGTTATAGAGTAAACGATTCGAGTCAAATCAAACATTTAGTTATCGAGTGCAGCAAAAGCATTTCTAAGCTTTAAACATGTTCTCGGGTCGTACAAGGCGTTTTACGTGGTCTGATTAAATGGTAAAGGGGTATTAGAGGAATATTTCTTCATCATTTCCCTTTGCAAATACTAACTGATTAGCATTACTGAAAAGATTGCAAACGTCCCTTGAAAAAAATTAATGAAAGTTATTGCAAATGATATCGTGTGCCTTTTGTTGGGGTAAGTTAACCAGTATAGCTTATGATCTTGGTGTACGAAAGTGAATAAGTGATGATGCTTAAAATCGGGTTGTGATTCGGATATGATACCGGTAATTTGATCTATTAGAGTATAATCCAACTATCAAACTGATGATGTTTTTGTGATTTATAACCGTGTCAATGGTGACTGCCTATGTACCCAAAGAAAATTGGATCAAGCCAATAACGTAGTTCTTGTTGTGAGGACGAAGAGTCCTTTATATAGATGTTCCACGCGGGGGAGTTGATTATGGAGCCCTGATTTCGTGGCATGTTATTGAGGGGCATTATGATGTAGTCATGGAGCAGTCATGCCACAATTAAGCGAGAATCAAGGAGTGAAATCAATCATGAGATCATGCCATTTAATGAGTTGTAACTGTTCTTTGAGATCGGGATGACACGCCTGTCGGCCGACTATGAACGACAAGCATGTCGAAGAACGTGGGACCGCCAACACCCCGTGTCATTCCGTGAGTCGTGGTAATATCTACTAAGGTTAGACTAAACCGAGCGAACAAATTGAACGAGAGGCCCAACACTGGGCTAAGTCTATATCAGCACATTTGCTAATATGATCCAATCAGGTCCATGAAAGTGTTACAATATATGGATAAGAGAGTGTTGGACACAAGAGAATGTGCACACACTCATATGCTCAGCTCAGCTCAATACTCAACTTAGCTGACTAAAAACTCCATTGATTTGAAGAACTCAGCTAACTTAGAATCCAACTGATTATATTCTATTGTAACCACTTTTTCAGTTATAAATGAATGTAACTATTGTACTGAAATATACTCTATAAATACTTCATGATCAGCAACATTTTAAACTTAACTTGTTCATTTTATTTTTTATCAATAAGAATTTTTCTTAAATATTCTCGTGTGTTTCAATTTCAACATGGTATCAGAGCATTACTTCCTCGGTTTGTGCTATCTATGATGTTTCGTAGAAGAAACTTGAGAGTTTTCTTCAAAAGTCCTACTGTTTTCATAGAAACATGAGAGTTTCTTTGTGATTTCTTCCTTGTTCTGGAGTTAGAATCCAGTTTTTGATCAATTCTTGATCGTTTTTCCTAAGTTTTCTATGAATTTGTGTGAGTAGCTATTGTTCTTGATTGCCATGGCAGAAAAGAAACAATAAATAAGTCCTAGTCCGTTTTATGTTCATCCCAATAAGAATGCTTCATCGACATTAGTTCAGCCATTAATGAATGATAACAATTATCATCCATGGAAGATATGGTGTTAATCATGAAGAACAAGTTTGGGTTTGTTGATGGTACAATCAAGAAACAAGAGGTGAATTATGTTGATTTTCAAGTCAGGAGGAAGTGTGACACAATGGTCAGAACTTGGATCCTGAATTTAGTATGAAAATACAATTTCATAAAGTTTGATGTACTTCAAGAGTGCACAGGCTGTATGGGTTTGCAAGTGTTAACGCTTTCAGATTGTCAGATATTCTGGAAGAGATGAATTCACTGGCTCAAAAAGAAGATTCTGTAAATCAATATTTCACAAAACATATGGTTCTTTGGGAAGACGTCAAGACTATCAGGCCAATTCATGTTTGCATATGTGAGCCTCTCAGTGCCATTGTGATGCCATAAAAAGTTTGTTGGATCATATGGAAGCAAAACATGTGATGAAGTTCTTGAAGGTATTTGGGTATGAATTTGAGCCAATGGTGTCTCAAGCCACGTTAATGGTGCCTTAGTCTGAAATCCAGTATGCCTTTCCAATGGCAATTAAGTTTGAAAAGCAGAAGACCTATGTGGCAAACTAAGCAAAAAACCAGGACTCTACAATCTTGATGGCTCAAAAGACTAGACAAATCAGAAATGATAAAGTTGATCAAATTGGGGCCAGATCCAGTCAGTTCAGCAGAGCAGAGCAGTCAAAGAATCTACGTGCAAACAGTTCTAGAGCCAAGAATCTTAAGAAAGTTCAATGCAGTTTCTGTGGTTTTAATGGCCATACTAAAGATAGTTACTACAAGAAAGTGAGCTAATATGGTAGATCAAGCAGGTGCATATTAGTCTGCTGATGAAAGAGATCATGATCTTGGGTCAGCTAAGTCATGATTTCAAGGTATTGCTGCACAACATCTAGAGAAACAGATGACCTTGTTGAATTCTGATTCTTCTGGACATACAGTTAACCATATCAATACAGTGAACCAACATTTTTCACCAGTTCAAGGATCATGTGACATTTGTTTGGTAAAACCTATTCAATGGATCTTGGACACTTGTGCCACAAATCTATTGTATATTCTCTAGAGAAATTAAGTAATCTCAAACATGTATGTAACGTGAGAGTAGAATTACCCAATGGCAATAATGTACAAGTAACACACAAGTGACGATAAATTTTCATCTTACCTTGCATAATATGGTGTACATTCCTGGTTTTAAATATAATATAATGTCTTTACCAGCATTCATACAACATTCTAACTGTGCAACTGTCTTCACTGTTAACTAGTGTGTTTTGTAGGACAACAAGAAGAACGTGATTGGTTCAATTGAGCTACACAGAGGACATTATATTTTGTTATAGCAACCAATACATAAGCTTAGTGCTAGATTTGTTTGTAACAATGTAGAAAATAAAACTTTGTCTGATAGGGTAGATGGTAATCTCTTGTGGCATTATAGATTAGGTCATCTCCCAGATAAAAGACTGCAGGTCATTAGTTCTACTACATCTGATGTCAAATTTTGTGAACATGACTTGTGTATTGTTTGCCTTAATGAAAAATTGAAGAAGAAACCTTTTTCATTAAGAACTACTATTGTTAATTCTGTTTTGGACCTTGTGCATGTGGATATTTGGGGACCTTTAAGGCATCACATAGTGAATGGCCAACAATTATTTCTAACTGTTGTAGATGATTATTCTAGATTTAATTGGGTTTTTCTTATGAGGCAGAAGTCTGAAACTTCTTAGCTAGTTCATTCTTTTGTTAGATTTGTTTCAAATCAGTTTAATAAAGTCACCAAAGTAATTAGATTTGATAATGGGGCCGAATTTCAGATGAAGTCCTTTTATAAATAGCATCCCATTATTCATCAAACCTCTTGTGTAAGTACACCTGAACAGAATGGAATTGTTGAGAGAAAACATCAGCATCTATTGAATGTAGCAAGAGGTTTGAGATTTCAAAGTAATCTACTCATTGAGTATTAGGGTTATTGTTCATTGCATGTTGTTTAACTTATTAATGCTACACCTACACCATCGTTGAAAGAAAGCACTCCTTATGAGGTGTTGTATGACACTAAACAAGATTATTCGGTGTTTAAGGTTTTTGGTTGTTTGGTTTTTTCATGTACCTTGGAAATTCAAACACCTCCAAGGGAGCCATTTTGCAAGATATCACCAACAAAGATATTATTGTTGCCAGAAATACTATATGTCATAAGACTAACTTGCCTCTATTTAAGCAAGTTCTAGGCAAAGCTCAGCACATTATTGATATTCCAGTACCATTACATGTCTTCAACAACTTTGATGATGATCACCGAGCGATTCAACTAAGGAATCCATCGATTGGAGCAAGATCACCGTGAGAGCCCAAATAGAGGATCAATTGCAGCTGAGTAGCCACCTGCACCAGTAGTATAGTTGATGAGTTCAACTAATCCCGGGAAAGCACATAAATTATATCAAGGATGAGCCAATGTTTTACAAACCCCTCATAAGCTAGATCAAGTAATGAGTCTCGACAGAATTTTAGCTGAATATGCAAAATTTATTTGTGCCATTGATGCAGTCACCGAGCCCAAAACATACAATCAAGCAATCAAACATGATGAGTGGAAACATAGAGGAATTGCAGAAGACAAACACATGAGAGATTGATATTTTACCACCCGGCAAGAAACCTATTGGATGCAAGTGTGTATGCAAGATCAAATATTAACCCTGATGGATCAGTATAAAGGTATAAGGCCAGACTGGTGGCGAAGAGCTATACTGAGACTTATGGAATTGATTATTAGGAGACCTTCTCTCCAGTTGTGAAGATCAAAACAGTCAGAACATTTCTAGCAGCTGTAGTAGCCAACAACTAGCACCTTCACCAAATGGATGTGAACACTAATTTTCTACATGCAGACTTACATGAAGAAGTCTACATACAGCTTCCTCCAGGATTTAGCTCTGACAAACCAAATCAGGTTTGCAGATTAATAAAATCATTATATGGATTAAAGCAAGTCATCAGACAATGGAATTGTAAATTGACAGAGTCTCTAGAGAGTCAAGGGTTTACTCAATCTAAGCATGATCACAGTTTATTCACCAAAGGATCAGGCAAAATTTTCATGGCCATATTGGCCTATGTAGACAATATCATTGCAGCAAGTCCTAATCTGGACCTCATACAACAAGTCAAAGACAACTTAAATAAACAGTTCACCACTAAATATTTGGGTAAGCTGAGATATTTTTTGGGCATGAGACTGCCAGATTACCTCAGGGTATTTTCGTTTCCCAAAGGATATATACCTTGTATTTTTTTTACAATAATATGAGTTCTTAGGTGCTAAACCTGTCAAGACTCCAACAGAATTCAATCAGACTTTTCAGCATGGAGATTCAGCTTTTTTAGATGACAATATTGCATACAGATCACTAGTTGGAAAAGCTGGTCTACTTACCTGCATTAGACCGGATATAGCATTTGCAGTTAATCAGTTTTGTCAGTTTTTAGACACACCGACTGAGAATCATATGAAAGCAGCTCACAGGCTTCTGAGAAAAGTGGAAGCAAATTTTAGTCAAGGGAATTTCTTCACAGTTGAGAACAAGCTCACTCTTAGAGGGTTCACTGATAGTGATTGGGTAGGTTACTCTGAAACCAGGAGATCTATATCAGGATACACGATTCTTAGGAGATGTCCTCATATCTTGGAAGGCAAAGAAACATACAACTATTGTCAGAAGCTCCTCTGAAGCAGAATATAGAGTAATGGCATATGCCACTTGTGAAAGTCAATGGTTTTTATACAACTTGCAAATTTGTAGATTCCAGTTTGCTCACAATCATGTGTTTCATGAAAGAACAAAACACGTTGAGATTGATTGTCACAGACAAAGTGAAATCAGGCTTGATCAAACTTCTGTATGTCCATTCCAAAGAACAACTTCCTGACATTCTAACCAAATCCGTGGATACACCTATATTTTGTTGTTTGCTGGATAATGATAATGCAGAGATTATCATGGTGTTCAAGTGGCGGTGTATTTAATGGATATCTGGCTTATTTGATGTGTTTGTATTGATTATGGCCGGTGGTGCACGGCGGCGATATAGAGGTGTGTATGAATGCTTGAGAGAGTGGATGTTTTGATAGAGTTTAGTTCTCTTTTTCAAATAGCATGTCCCTTTTTTAGTTACATAATTCCTTCTTTTATAAGGATGAGGGAAGCTTAGGGCTTAAGCAAAGACAAGTAGGCAAAATATCCAAAAGACAAGTAGACTAAATATCTTGGCGGCGCGGCTATATAGTTGCTAAGATCGCTATCCACAAGGTCGCCTAATCTTTGTCCCGTCTCAGCTAGCTCTTCTGTTGCTCCCTCCTAGGGCTTGTGCGGTCTCTTATGGACCTTTTGTTAAGGTCGCAGGTCGGCCCCCTGTGCTTCTAAGGACCTTAAAGGTTTGAATGCTCTTCGCGGGGACCTGAATGTAGCGACCTCAATTAGAATGACGTCGCGGATGCTATGGCCGTGAGCCTAATCCAACCTGGTGGCTAGATAGGCTGTTTCCGAGGACTCATAGGTGGCGGCACTATTTAGACATATCAATGGCCCTCTACTCCATGTCTTAGGCATTTTCATGAAATGTCAAGCATGGAGTAAAGTGTGCTCATGGATTGCCCACAACTGATGCTCTTTTGTATTTCGGTCTTTGGCGACCTTGTCGTTTTGTCAGACTTGTGACTTAGGACCGCGCTATCAAGCAGACGACCACCAAGTGTTTTTTGTCTTTGGCGACCTTGTCGTTTCATCCGACTTGTGACTTAGGACCGCGCTATCAAGCAGACGACCACCAAGTGTTTTTGGTCTTTGGCGACCTTGTCGTTTTGTCCGACTTGTTCTTGGCGAGGTGAGAAGTCAGACATGTGTAGGGGGGTAGTTGAAACGTCAGATCGTGGCATATCGTCAGCTTCCTCGGTAACCGCCCGCGTACTTACATGGGCATTGATTGCCTCCCCTTAATGATGACGATTTTCAAATTTCAAAATTCTAATTGACCGCGCTAATCGGGACCGTTAGATAAATCAATTTCCGTCCGCACGATCAATCTCCCCTTACCTATATAAGGTTCCACCCCCAACTCTCTCAACATTTTTCGCATATCACAGTTTTCTAGTTTCCTTTTTCTTTAAATCTTGTTTGAGTTTCTATGAGAGTGAGAGTTTCTCGATGAAGATTTGAGGATTCCGGTACCAAGCTTGAGGATTTCGGCGAAGACTTGAGGATTCCGGTGAAGATTTGAAGAGTCCGGCTGCAAGTTCAAGGTTTCCGGCCTATTTTCCTAGTTTCCGACTCGACTTCTACTCTAAAACAGGTAAATCCTCCTTCTTAAACTCCTTTTTCCAAGTTCGTTTTGCTTCCTAGCAATGTAGGCCTGATTAGGGTGTTTGTGGGGTTAAAGTTTGGATTTTTTGAGTAAGTGTTCTTGCTTTGTTTTGATTTTCTTCAAAAGAGGATGAGGTAAAATGTTTTTTAATATCAAAGATAGGTTATTGGATAGACTCACCTGGGCATTTAGCTTTAACACTCTTGTCATTCCTTTCTCTTTTTTCCATCGCGTTTTCCATTTCTCCTATAAGAACGGAGGGGAAGGTGTCGAGATGGGTGCGATCACCCATTCGGTTTAATCCTCATTATCCCAGGTGAGTAAAAGCTCCGTCCTTCACTCTTGTTTTTTCAGGATGTCTGACGATGAGCACACTTTGGGGGCAATTCAGATGAAGATCAAGAGGCATATGATTATGCACAAGATGAAGGGAAGGATGACCCTTCTAGCCCAGAAGTGCCCGCTAGGGATGACTTGCTCGACGAGTTGGCCAAGAGGGAGGCCGCTCTCCGGCTCCTAGATGACCCTTTGATTTAAGCAGTGTTATTCCTGATCCGGCGCCGCGACATAAGAAGAGTCGCAAAGAAGCCACTTGGAGTCAGGGCGAAGGAACCAGTACAAGCCTCGCTGAGGGCGATGAGGAAACTTTGGTTGAGGAACAGGCCGCTGGAGTTAGCACTAGTGATGCCGATGTGGGCGAGGAGGATATAACCTTGGCTGAGGACGCCGTTTTCCACGAGCTGATGGGGTCAAGTGAAGATGAAAATCTGTCTTTACCTCGCAAGCTCGTTTGGGAAGTCCCCAAGAAACCAAAGAAGAAAAGGGAACCAAAGCCTACAACTGCAGGCGATGCGGCGACAAAATCAAAGGCTCCTGCTATGATTCCGGAACGAGATTTGCCCTAGGATCTTCTAAAGGAAACCAATGACGAGCTCGAAACAACGATCTTAGATAATCCAATCTAAGAACGTTGGCAAGAACACCACAACGCTTGCTCAAGGCGCTGATAAGTTCTCTAAGGGGTGGAACTCTACAACGATGAGATCCTCACTCGTATGTGATAAACAAGTCAATAGACTCAATAATAATTTCACTCAAAATATGTCTCCGTTTTTACAATGACTCCAAATGCTTTTATATATGCTACAGACTCCAATGTCAATTGCTAAATTAGCAATGTGGGACAAAATAACAATATATAAAAATAAAAGACTATCTAACCAATGTGGGATAATAAATGACTAATGACTCAAATAAATACTAAACAGTTTATTCAGGCCAATATCGTAAATAATTGCGCCTCTTCTGCATCACCATGAATTTCTGATTTTTCTTCCTTCTGAAGCCCTTCATGAATCACATAACTCCCGGTTGGAATGGATTCGTCCTCGAATCAATAAGACGTCATAAAATCGAGCTCCATCACCATCAAAACTTGAACAAACACAAAAGATCACCAATCGAATACCAGGATTAAATGTGAGTCGAATAAATAAATTCTCATCAGTGGCATGCTTTGTTGCGTAGTCACGCTTCAAAAATGCATCATCATAATATTGGGACATTAATTTAATAAATCTGTGGATAACTTCCTGTGCCGGAGCAAAATAATAATGATAGCAAGTCCCGGAATAAGTGTCAATAAGCTCAGAAAATGGATCAGAATAAGTGTGCTCCGGTTTGCCACTAATGTGATCACAATCAAGGACCACCGTAGGCAACGAGCTCTCCTCGATTGGATTATCGCCGTGTACCTGCAAAGACAACAAGGAAGAACTCGAAGCAGTATTTATTAATATAGGTGCTTCATTTTCCTCCTCCACTTTCTTCTCCACAATCTCTGCAAATGTTGGATCATTCTCAATATTCATCTCCACTACACTCGTATCTTCATCGTTTTTCAACTCCTCCTCTCGAATGTTAACAATATCTTCATTTTTCTGTTCCACCAATTCTTTTTCTTTTTCGGTTTCAAGTTTCAAACAAGCTTTGTTTTCCATTACATGCTCCTCAAAAGTTTTAGCGACCCGAACCTTATCTTTGTGAGCCTCTTCGGGGGATAACCGAAGAAGTTTAAACCTTTTTCCCTTTATGGCATACGGTGTATCTGTCCATGGGGTCATTATATGCCACCTTTCTAGAAGTTTTCCATGGTTTCCCAAGTAGAATGTGGCTCTCGGGCATTGGAGCTACATCACATAACACCTCATCTTCATATATACTAAACTTGAACGCAATCAATGCCTGTTGGGTAACTCGTATCGTGCCCTTATCACTAATCCTCTACAACTCATAAGGGTGGGGATGAGGAATAGTGGGGATCGATAACTTAATGATCACATACGTACTAACTAAGTTAGCACAATAGTTCGGCTCAATAATCATAGAACATCGCCTTTCACCAATTAAACAACGTGTACAAAAAAAATCTCTTTCAACAACATCTTGCACAGTACTATCTATTTCTGACATTATGCAAGATTCGACCTCACGACTCTCGTGTTTGCATTCACCCTCTCTTTAAGTTGTAAAGTAACCCCTTTTTCAAACAAATCAGAGAATCGAGCAAAGTGTAACAATCGAAACCAACGATCTAGACTAGACAACTAAGAGGTAGGTTTGGGAATTGGGTAAAAAAAGTATGGAAGTGTGCGAAGAGACAATAGGTGCATCTAGACTAGACAACTAAGAGGTTGGTTTGGGAATTGGGTAAAAAGGTATGGAAGTGTGCGAAGAGACAATAGGTGCAAGAAATAAAAGCAAGAAAGGAGGAACAAGGAAAAAGCAAGGAAATTGGTTGACAGCAAAATTTCACAGGTGTGAAAACTTTTAAAACCTTGGGTGTAAAACCCACGTATTTAATGACCAAAATACAACGAATCTGGAAAAACTCAAAAGACAAAAGTTATAGAACAGAGAGTTTTCTAAAGGATGTCAAAAGTTAATATTTTTTGGACTTATAAACATCGCTCAAACAATCGTTCTTCGGAAACTGGTGCAATCTGTCAAAAAAATTCAGATAGATAGCAGTGCCTTAAAGTGCCGGTTCTTACCAATCTATAACGAATTTGGGAAAACTAAAAAGATAAAAGTTGTAGATACGAGAATTTTCTATAATATCACAAATTTTCAGGTAATTCAGAATCATCTAGACCACAAAAATTCAATTCAAACAATGATTTACGGCTGCAGTTTTTTTGGACTGATTGTTTTGGATTAATCGGTTCTTTTAGGCCAGATACGCGTTGAATTTGTATTGGGTGTAAAGAAGAAAATTGTAGATCGAGATGTTTTTGAGATGTAGCAAAAATTTCAGTATTTTTGGAGGTTGTTTGGTTAGGGAACGACCTAATACAAAAACGGGTCTGGAAAAAATTTAGGGTTCATGGGATGAAGGTTTTAAGATTTGAAGATCTTCAAGTTTTCCAGGTAGGATGGATGAAGATTTGAAGATTTTAGCTGGGGAGGGGACAAAATGAAAGGAAAACAATTAACAAATATTTTTTTTTTTGGAATAAGAACGAAAATTAAACAAGAAAATTAAAAACAGTGATATCTGATTACCTTTAGTCAACCGAAAGCTCTGATACCAAATGATATGATTCCGGAACGAGATTTGCCCTAGGATCTTCTAAAGGAAACCAATGATGAGCTCGAAACAACGATCTTAGATAATCCAATCTAAGAACGTTGGCAAGAACGCCACAACGCTTGCTCAAGGCGCTGATAAGTTCTCTAAGGGGTGGAACTCTACAACGAAGAGATCCTCACTCGCAAGTGATAAACAAGTCAATAGACTCAATGATAATTTCACTCAAAATATATGTCTCCGTGTTTACAATGACTCCAAATACCTTTATATAGGCTACATACTCCAATGTCAATTGCTAATTTAGCAATGTGGACAAAATAACAATAAATAAAAATAAAAGACTATCTAACCAATGTGGGATAATAAATGACTAATGACTCAAATAAATACTAAACAGTTTATTCAGGCCAATATCGTAAATAATTGCGCCTCTTCTGCATCACCATGAATTTATGATTTTTCTTTCTTCTGAAGCTCTTCATGAATCACATCAGCTCCCAAGCCCAAAAATCCAGAGGCACTGAGGGAGTTTGCTCTTTTAAACGAGTATGAAAAAGCTCTTGAAGAAGAGTGGGAGCAGCTCCGAAGTAGCTCTGATCTCGCTAAGCTTCTTAGGCGTCGATACAACATCGACACAAACATCTACAAATTCTCTTTGTTCAACTATTCAAAAGATGAAGAAAAGCTCAAACCTGGTGATTGTGAGGACCGTATTGGCTCTCGTCGCCCTGGCGACTCTTTAGTCCTTCACTTTGACCACTTCTCTGCGGGGTTCAGACCTCCTTTCGATCCATTTTCGGTACAGATATTTCAACGTATGGAAGCACTGCCAAGTGATATCGCGGTGGGAGCTGCGATCCAAATCATGTCATTTATCGTGTTGTGTCGGACGATGAAGAGGGAGCCCACCATCTCCCTTCTAAATCAATTCTATCTATTCTGTGGAACCTCTATCCCGGGGCAGGTATCTTAGAGGACCAATACTCCTCGCTTATTCTTCAGGTTGCCTAATAAAATTCATCACTAGGGAGATCGCGTGCTTAAAGTTGAATCAAAGGTTGGTTGGCCTTTTCCTAACGCTGCCGCACGCAGAGGAAAGTCTTCGACTCTCTTGTTCGAGGAACTTCTTGAAACTGAGCTCCGATTTTTCAAAGGAATCATGACCCTTATAAATTATGATGGGATTGAGCCCTCGGCGAGGAATGTGTCCTGGGTCGACCTTATTGGTGTGGGGGAGCGACATGCTTGTAGACCGGGGATCGTTGGTCCGCACAAAGTACAAGCCTTAGTTGCCATAGAACCTGAAGAAAGTGATATAGATTGGATTGGAGATTGCCATCTGGGCAAATGTTTACCCTTGGAGTGTACTGTATGCTTTGGCGATCCCAATAGACGACCTCACCGTAACTTTTCTCACTGCTTTTGCTTTCTTTATTTTTCGTACTTTATTGTTTTGCCCTGTTCTGATAAACTCTTTTTTGTAGTTGCCATGGTTGATGCCAACGAACGTCGGGCTTTGAAGAAGAAACTTGCTGAAGACGCCGCCAAAGCTAGGCAAGAGTTGTTGAAACAGGCTCCAGGGAGGGTGCCACGTCCTGTGGATGCCTCCATTATCGATGAAATCTACGACCCCAATCAACAGAATCAGCCACCGGCCCACATAAGCGCGGCTCAAGTCAAGCTGGCGGGGCTCAGAAGAGATCTCACGATGATGTACCTGCCAAAGAGTCTCAATATTCTAAACGGCCCAGAGCCTCGGAGAAATCCAAAACTCCTGGTGGAACTGATAAGGGTTCTGACCGTTTTGAGAAGCGACCTATTGAGAAGGCTGTCGAGCGACCTGTTGTGATAGCTGAGGGGGTCACCGAGGAGACTAGGACGTCACCCAAGGAACCATTACCTTGCAGATATAAAGGGAAAGAGGCTCTCTGGCTAGAGTCTGAGTTTATACAAGGTCCTCTCGGTATGACCAAGGCGAGCCAGATTAGGGAAGCCATTGCTGACGTTATTCCCTTGAACCGTCTTTCCTGGGATTCACCGCCAGGAGTTCAGATGGAAATTCGCAAAGGAATTACTACTCTCGTGGTGGTTCAAGATGATGCACCTGCCAAAGATGACGTTGATGAGCTTAATGACCTCGCCGGCCAATTTGGGCTCATGTCCTCCATGGTAAAGTTTACTTCTGTCTTGTATTTCCTCTTCACTTTTTCTGCGAGCTTACCCCTTTTTCCCTATTTTAGCTTGGAACTCGCATACATAAGGCCATTGAGGCCGCAAGTAAGCGCAAGGGCGAGCTTAAGAAAACGACTGCTGCCTTTGCCGCCTCTGAAAAAGCAAGGACTGAACTCGAGGCCAAGCATGCAAATACTCTGCGCGAGAATGGCCTTCTTAGGGAAGCCATCAAGGTGAGTCAGGAACTGGATGTTCAGCTGAAGCAGAAGGTGGCGACCTTAAATGAGACTACCCAGAAGTCTTTTGAGGAGTTGCAGAGCGCTCAGGGGGAGCTAAAGAGCGCTGAGGAGAAGATCGCCATTCTGGAGGATCAGCTCGCATTTGCTAAGAAAGCTGCCGAGGAAGCTGGTCCTGCGGCCATTGCTGAATATAAGCTTTCCGATGATTTTCTGGACATTCAGGAGGCGAGCTTTGATCAGGGCTTTAACCACTTCGTAATATGCCTCTGGATGAATCGTGGTAGAGAGATTGTCAGCCTTGAGGAGATGGCACAGTGGGTTGTCTTGTCCCAGCGAAGGCCTGAGCTCATAGCCCTTCATCCGGACATTCCCTACTCTGATGATCATATTGCCGATATTATTTCCGGGCAGATGAAGGATGGCGAGCCGGTTTGGGATCCTCCGCCCGTCAATGCCGTAAACTTGACTCTTCTGACCAAGGGGCCCCCTGTTGTCGTTGATTATCAGGCCGGTGATGAATTTCTTAGCTTGACTGGCGATCATACTAACACTCCCCCCGGCCAATGATGAACTATCACATTGCTCTGTAATAATCTTAACTTTTCTTTTTTGTCTGAACAATTTCGACATTTTCCTTCTTGCTGTTTTGTAATTTATTTGACATGTTGCAACTTGACTTGTGGCCGTTTTTGGCCCTTTGATTTATGCACTTGTCCCTTTCATTTGCAATCTTTTGTTCCTGTATGTATGCGGCCCCCTTTATTTTGGCGAGGTTGAGATTGTAACTCGCGAGAATGATATAATATCCGAGCTGCAGTTTGTTTTTTTGAATTTGAAAATTCACATACGCGGCCCCCTTGTTTTGAGCAAAGCCTTAACGGGATTGGTTGAAACAAAATTTTGAAATTCCAATTCGCGGGCCCCTTGTTTCAACCGAGGTCGCTGTGGAGTTGTTTGAAATGGCAGATTGAAAATTCCACCTGCGGCCCCCTTATTTTAAACAAGACTGATGGCGACCTTGTTGAAATATTCTAAGTCTACGTAATAAAGCTTGAAAATTTTACGTCGTGGCCCCCTTGTTTTAGGCTAAGCCCGAGGAGTTTTAGTCCATGGGCTTGCCGAAAACAGAATGGTTGGACTCATTTTATCGTAATCAACTTATAGTTGTCAAAACGAGCCTTTTCATTCGATGTGGCTTCCGGAATACACTTGCTCTTTTTCATGAAGTAAATAGGTTAGGCTTACATGTAATATTTTTTCAGGTTGTCGGCGTGCCAAGGCCTGTTGTATTCGCGACCTTGGTTATCCCTCAGGACATAAGTCGATCCCTTTCTTGACTATCCTTGCGACCTGAAGTGGGCCTTCCCAATTCTCGGACAACATTCCTTTCTTGGTCTCGTGACCAGTGGCCTGTCTTTTTCGCAAAACATAATCTCCCACCGTGAAGTGATGATCACGGATACACTTGTCATGGTGTCGTTTGGCCATTTTTTTGCAATTGAGCAAACGGCCATATGAGTTGATTCGTTTTTCTTCCAATAGATCGAGATCGAGCTGTCTGGTCAGGGGATTCTCAGTCTCGCTAAAATGTGCGACCCTTAAACTTGATAAGGCCATTTCCACCGGGGCCATAGCCTCTGACCCGTAGGTCAAAGCAAAAGGAGTTTCCCCAGTAGTTGTCTTTCTCGATGTTCTGAGGGCCCATAAGGCCTCTGGAAAATGATCCGGCCATTTTCCCGTTTTGTCGTCGAAACTCTTTTTTAGCACGCTTAGCACCTGTTTATTGGCGTTTTCGGCCTGACCATTTCCTTGTGGCTAGCACACTGACGATTTCCAATGCTTAACGTTATGTTCCCTGCAAAATGCGTCGAATTCTTCTCTGAATTGCGGCCCGTGGTCAGACACTATCAGCCTTGGGACTCCAAACCTGGTCCAAACTTGATCGAGCAAAAAATAGATTATATCTTTAGTCTTGGTTTTCACCAAGGCTTTGGCCTCAATCCATTTGGTAAAGTAATCGACGGCGACGACCACATATTCACACCCAGAATGACCCCTTTTGAGTGGCCCTATGAGGTCGATAGCCCACATATCGAACGGCCAGGCTGGGACTACGATGCTTTGTTCGACTGAGGGCAACCTGGGAATGTCCACAAATTTTTGACACTTATCGCATCATCTATGAGATTTGGCCATTAATAGCCAGCTAACAACACTTTTTGGGCGAGGGTGCGACTAGCGGGATGGCCACCACACACCCCTTCGTGCAGCTCCATAAGTATTCCTTCAACCTTCCGGTCGCACACATCGTGACAAGGGCTTAGAGAATGACTTTCTGTATAAAACATTGTCTAAGATGGTGTACCTGTTGGCTCTTCTGATTAGGGTTTTGGCCTCCTTTGGATCCTCTGGGAGCGCCCCCGATTCAATATATGCATTTATCTCATCGATCCAACACGGATTAACGGGTTGGAAGTCCATGATCTCGACCCGGTGGATGGCGGGCCCTGACAGGTGTTCCACCATAACTGCTAGATTGCTTATTTCGTCGCTGCTTGTTAATTTTGACAGGTAGTCCGCTCGTTTATTTTCCTTTCGAGTGATGTTGGTGAACTTGCAATATTTAAAGCCTCCCTCGAGCTTTTTGACGAGATCGATATATTTTTGTAGAGTCTCGCAATGAATCCCGTATGACCCCTACCAACTGTGAATCACAGAATACCTCCACATTTTCAACTTTCATGGCCTTGGCGAGCTCCAGCCCTGCTATGACGGCTTCATACTCTGCTAGATTATTCGACGCGGTAAAATCAAATCTCAAATCTTTTCCGATTTCTTCCGAGGTACCTGGTTCTAACAAAATGATCCAGCCCCGCAACCGCTGTGACTTGCGGATCCATCGACGTAAAGCTACCAACAGTGGCGCGGCCTTTGGGGCACGGCCACTGTGGTCACTGCTGGGTCGCCGATAGGATCTGAACTGGATTGTTACTCTGGCTTTTCTTCATTGAAGCTTGTTTCTGCTATGAAATCGGGCAAGGCCTGGGCTTTGATAGCTTTCCTAGGTTCATATCGGATATCAAATTCAGTGAGCTCAATGGCCCATTGCAGCAAACGACCAGATAAGTCGGGCTTGTGGAGGACTTGGCGTAGCGTCGGATAGCACAGTAACAGTGTGTGATGAAAAGTAAGCCCTTAATTTCCGGGCAGCTATGACAACGCAGTAGGCCAACTTTTCGATATTAAAATAACGTCTCAACGGGACTGAGAGCCTTAGAGACATAATAAACGAGTTTTTGAAGGGTACCGTCCTCCTTGACAAGTGCAGTGGCAACAGCCCGGTCCGAGGCCGCTAGATACAAAAACAAAATGTCTCTCATTGTGGGGCTGACCAGCAAAGGTGGGCTTGATAGATAAGCCTTGAGCTCTTTGAAAGCCGTTGAGCATTCCCCTGTCCATAAAAAGGTTTTATTCCCTTTGAGGATTTTGAAAAAGAGTAGGCTTTTTTCAGCAAATTTGGAAATGAACCTTCCCAGAGCGATTATCCTACCGTTTAGCCTCTGCACCTCTTTGATTGTTGTCGGCTGGCTCATGTTCATAAGAGCCTCTATCTTTTCGGGGTTTGCTTCGATCCCCCTCTGACCTACCATGAAACCCAAAATTTTCCCTGCCTAGACCCCAAAAGTGCATTTTGCAGGGTTTAGTTTCATCGAATGTTTCCTTACGTTTGCAAAAATTTCGTGAAGGTCCACCAGGTGATCCTGGCGACTTAACTTCACAACCATATCATCAATATATGCTTACATGTTTTTGCCGATCTGCAAGCTGAAAACCTTGTTCACCATCCTCTGATATGTTGAGCCCGCGTTTTTCACTCCGAACGGCATCATCTCATAATAGTAGAGTCCGCCCGCGGCCCTGAAGACGGTCATTTCTTTGTCATAGTCGGCCATTTTTACTTGATGATAGCCTGAATAGGCATCCAGAAAACTCAGCATTTCAAAACCAGCGATCCCATCTACCATTTTATCGATTCGTGGCAGCGCATAAGGATCCTTTGGACAGGCTTTATTCAGGTCGGTGAAGTCGACGCACATTTGCCACTTTCCGTTATGTTTTTTTACCATGACAACGTTAGCTAACCAAGTCGGATACTGAAGCTCCTTGATTATACCCGAGCCAAAATTTTTTTGACCTCCCCCTTTATAGCAACCTCCTTTTCTTCAGAGAATTGACGTGTTTTCTGCTGGATCGATTTGAAGTTGGGATCGACGCTAAGATAGTGTAGTGCGACCTCAGGCTCCACACCCCTCATGTTTGTTAAATCCCAGGAGAAGGCATCCATATTTTCTTTCAAAAGCTCGATCAGCTCTTCTCTTTCTTTTTCTGTCGAATGAGATCCGATCTTTACTTTTTGATCAGGATACTTTTCATTTATGACCGCCTCGGTCAGCTCGTCATCGGTTGTGAAATATGGTTGATCCTAGACCTGTAAAGTCTCGACTTCCATAGTTTTATCCGTGACCTCTCTCATCATGGCGACCTGGCTCGTGCCCATACTGAACCCTTCGATTCTGGGTTTTTTGGAGTCGACCCTGTTCTTGGTCATGTACTCGAGGAAAGACCCCAATATCATCTCCCGCATGAAACTTGACTCTTTGGTGTGGAATGGACACCACCATTTGGAACTTTTTCAAGCCCGGGATTCCCAACATCATATTATAATAAGAGGGAAGATCAATGACCAGAAAAGTTATTACCTCAGTTCGGCACGGCTCGTAGTCACCTAGAATGATGCTGAGGTCGATCGTGCCTTTGACCCTTACTGTGTCATTGGTGAAACCCTCTAACACTCCGAGGTAAGGCTTCAGTTTGGCCCCTCCAAATCCGATATGTTTGAGATAGTCAAGATAGATGACATCGCGGCCTGCTCCGGTGTCGACTATGACTCGATTGACCCCATGTTGCTCGTTACTCCGACCTTGAGAATAATCAGTACTGCTATGACACCTTCCACAGTTGTGAGCTCACTTTTAGTGAACATGATTCCTTTCTCCGACTCTCCCAGAACTATCTGCTTTTCGAAGCCGTGCGTGTTAATCGAATGTATCTGTGATTTCAGCTGATTGTTGCTGGGAAGATTCCCGTTAATGACCTGAACCTCCCTCTGATAAACGCGAGGTTGCCGCCCTTTATTGGTGCCGGTTTCTCCATCGCGTTTATATTTGGCCGCTGGTCCCTCTTCGATCAACCTTTCGATCTCCATTCTCAGAGTGAAACATTCATCGGTAATGTGACCATGATCTTTATGATATTTACAATACTTCGACTTATCACGAGTGTTGGGTCGTCTTTCATGGGCCTCGGTCTTTCAAAGTGTTCCCGGATTTCAAAGAGTATCTAGGATGGCTTGGTATTAAACGGGACGAAGTCACTCTCGTTGAATTTAAATGGCTTCTTGGTCTCGCGATCTTAGTTCGCGTCCCGGCCGCGCTCTTTCCTACGATCGTCCCCGTGATCCTCTTTCTATGAGTTTTGCTCTGGTCTAGATTTTGATTTTCCAGAGGGGGACGGCGCTTCACTCACCCCGATCATTCTGGCCCTTTCCAGCATCTCCCTTAGGCCTGATTTAGGTGGTCGCAGGTTAAACTCCGTCTTCATTGGACACTTGGCTATTCCCGTAAGAAAGCAAGTTATGATGGCGTCGTCAGGAATGTTCCTCGTTTGATCGTATACCCTGACAAACCGCTCGTAGTAGTCTTTTCCCAACTCATTTTCTCTCATGCGGACCTCATAAAGGTCCTCAATGGTCCTCTTCAGCCTGCTCGCTGATTCAAACTCTTTCACGAACTTTTCAGACAGATCCTCCCAACTTTCAACCGAACCCCGAGGAAGTCCGCGGACCCAAGAGACGGCCCTGTCTTGCATGCTACCGACTATAGCGATGCACCAGGCTGACCTGTTTTGAGTCGCTAAAGTGATGCGACCTTGGAACGCAATGAACCAATCATTTGGACAAGTGTTCCCATTATAGTATTTGTAACTGGGATAGTTAACCTTTTCCTAGCTGGTAGGCAATGTTTCGGTGATTCTCCTGGAAAGCACATCAATCCCAGAGATTGGGACGGCTTTTTCAGCAGGCCTCAACTTTTTCAGCTCTGCGATTTCCTTCCTCATTATTTCAATTTGCTCAGCCATGATGGGATCAGATCTCTGCCTGGGCGGAGGCGGATCAGCCGCTCGCTCAGTCCTGCGGTCTGAGTCAACGTGATTCCGTGAGTCCTCTTGTTGAGCCTGCATTTCCCTTATGATTAGGCGGGCGTCTTTTTCGTTCCTCCCCTCTTGCCTGGGGGTTACGCCTCTCTTTGGGAGACTCAGACGGCTTAGGTCCGGAGCCCTTTCCTTTTCCCCTAGCCTTTTCAGAGCGGATCCTCTTTCTCCGCTCTTTTCTTTCTGATTTTCACGACTAGGATAAGCTGAAGTTTGGGCGACCTCCTGATCTCGCGACCTTTGCGGCTCGATGAATGAACACTTTCCTCAACCTCTATTCTTTGAGGCTGATTTGGGCGACCCCTATCTGGCGCTCTTGGGTTGAGCTCGCTCCTAGGTGGGATCGCTTTCCTGGCCGGCAAGGGTTCCCGGCCCAGAGCTACTAGCCGAGAATTGGTTAAGTACATTCTCTCGGCGTACTTGGCATACTTCCTCATTTTGGCGACCTCAGGATCCTCTTGGAATCCGGGTACCCTTTCTGGTACTATCTCTTGACTGCGTTGCGGTCTCGTTGCCCCGATAGCGATATTTTCCAAGCGAACCAGCCTCTTTGGATTTTGATTTTTGGCTCAAGACATTTCTAGCGTCGCCAGCGGCTAGAACCTCTTTCTGTGACCTGTCCCAATCTGCCGTAGGATTATCAAGTGTTTCTCCTCTGCCCTCGGCGTGGTGTTGATTGGATGCGCCCCCTTTTTGTTGGGGTTTGAGGTATTAGCGGTGAACCTTACTCCCTGCCATCGCAAATGACGCGAGCTGATTAGCTTAGAGATAAGATCGTTAATCTGGTCGCCACCGTCTGTCTGACAACCTGCTCTTTTCTGACACCCTCAACTACTTCGTACTTTCTTATTGACTTTTGGGAAGATAATCAGCGATATTTTGGATGGTCTTTTCGAGTATGTTGGAGGGAGATCTTTTAGATAGTGACAGCTCAGATGAGGGTGGCCAGAAATATGAATCTCAGGGGAAAAATGTGATGATTCAAACGCAATAACCCTAGAAATTTTTCCAATATGACAAGAAAACAAAGGTGATATATGGACTTTTTCTGGGAAGATGATGAGGCTGAACCTTGAAGATACCGAGAGAGGTGATTTCTCAAATGCAAGCTCGGTATATCCAGGATTTTTAACACAAACACGAGCGCACTGCTCCTCAAAACTGTGATGGCTTAACTAAAAACACGAACTTGAACGAAGAACACTACGAGAGAGGTGATTTCTCAAATGCTAACTCGTGAGTTTTGTGCAAGCTATGTTAAAGTTACCTTCTTTTGTTTCTTTTTGGTGAGATGAACTCTGAGATCTTTCCTTCGTAGGAGAGAAACCTGCCGGACTCAGAAGATCGATAAGGATGACACTCCTTCACTCTGCCGTGTGAAGGTTTCTTGGACGATTTCCACGTCTGAAAGACCGAAACGCTTGCTCCGTTCCCGGTAATGGAGCCAACTGATAATGCAGAGATTATCATGGTGTTCAAGCGGTGGTGTATTTAACGGATATCTGGCTTATTTGATGTGTTCGTAGTGATTATGGCCGGTGGTGCACGGCAGCGATATGGAGGTGTGTATGAATGCTTGAGAGAGTGGATATTTTGATAGACTTTAGTTCTCTTTTTCAAATAGCATGTCCTTTTTTTACTTACATAAGTCCTCATTTTATAGGGAGGATGGAAGCTTAGGGCTTAAACAAAGACAAGTAGGCAAAATATCCTAAAGACAAGTAGACTAAATATCTTGGCGGCGCGGCTATGTGGTTGCTAAGATCACTATCCACAAGGTCGCCTACTCTTTGTCCCGTCTCAGCTAGCTCTTCTGCTGCTCCCTCCTAAGGCTTGTGCGGTCTCTTATGGACCTTTTGTTAAGGTCGCAGGTCGGCCCCCTGAGCTTCTAGGGACCTTAAAGGTTTGAATGCTCTTGGAGGGGACCTGAATATAGCGGCCTCAATTAGAATGACGTCGCGGACGCTATGGCCGCGAGCCTATTCCAACCTGGTGGCTAGATAGGTTGTTTCAGAGGACTCATAGGTGGCGGAACTATTTAGACATATCAGATAAGTTAGGCATTTCCCAAATTTTCCAGCCCAATTCCAGTGGATAAGAGACTATTGGAGCAAACAGGATATGCAAGTTGATCCACTCACCATTCTCAGCTTGAGGGAGTGTTACAGTACATGGATAATGGAGTGTTGGATGCAAGAGAATGTGCACACACTCATATGCTCAACCCATCCCGTCTTAATACTCAGCTCAGCTGACTTGAAGAACTCAGCTAACTTAGAATCCAGCTAATTATATTCTTTTCAAACCACTTATTCTGTTATAACTGTTGTAGTGAAGTATACTCCATAAATACTTCATGATCAGCAACATTGTAAACTTAACTTGTTCATTTTATCTTTGATCAATAAGAATCCCGCATTATATTTTGTCGTGTTGTTCAATTTCAACAAAAAAAATGCCACGTGTATGACTTCTAGGTCATACTAATGTCAATTAGTTTCTAGCTAATTGTAACAAACTTTCGATCTTTATAAAGACCGTCATTATAGTGAGCACGGATCCTCTCAAAGTGAGAATCAACTGGACTTTCAAGTGCATGTGTTTTTAAACATTATCAGCAAAACGATGTAGTTTTGGAGAAAAAAAAATGGTTAGTTCATCTTCACATTGTGAGTGTGGTTTAATCATTTACACTTGAAAATTAATTTGATCATCTAACTTGAGTGAATCCTAGTGTAACGCCCCCAAACATGTGTCTGGTAGCGCTAATTGAGTTATAAATGATCTGATCAACTGATTAGATCGTTGTCCTCACTTGGTTTAAAAGGGCTAACCCGAGTTGAAAAGACATTCATGTCTCACACTTATAAGGATGTGATGTTTCTCCCACCTTAGCAATGTGTGATATTATATTCTCCCTTCCTTTAAGCAACAAGCATCCTCTCCAGGACTTGTCCCAGTCTCGTCCCTACCAGAGGTAACTAGAGGAGGCCCTTACACCATTTTTTACGGTGACCTTACACCATCTCTTATGGTGCAGCGCATAGTTCCGTCTGGTAGTCGGCTCTGAATGCCAATTGTAATGAACCCAAACCCCGGGTCTAGTAGCGCTAAGTAAGCCATAAAGGATCCGGTCAACTTCTTAGACCGTCGTCCTCGCTAGGTCTGAAAGGGCTGATGGGACTAAGTTTGGGATGATTCTAGGTAAACACAAGCAGCACTTAAGTTTGGATCCACAAGAGCATTAGATGTGGATAATGGAAGGTCGTGATGTCAAGGGCCATGGAAGTTAAACTGCTAAAGGATATCTGACGCTTAGATTTGGTAAGTAAAGATGTTAGACACATAGGTTGGAAATGGTGTAAGTGTTGGCAATTTTTGAGGATGAAACTTTTTTGAAGGGGAAGAAAGTACCCTTAATTTTTTAGAGCAAGGGTAAAAGAGTTTTAAAAAAAGGGATTTTATTTATTAAGTATATTAATATGTAGATATACTTATATTTATTCATCCAATTAGAAATTAAGGGAATTAATTGGGATTAATATATTAATGAGGATTTATTCCATTAAAAACAAAAACCCATCCCCATGGGCCATAATTCCCTCACACACCAGTTTATCAGGAAAATAAGGAGTTGAGTCACTTTGGAGAAAATTGGGAGAAGGAAGAAACAAAGAAGAATCTTCCAATTTCTGATTAATCCGTTGATCAATTGTGCAGACCTCAATAGAGGAAGTTGATCATCTCGTCGCATGGATTGTTTTGGTACCAACAATTCTTTGATTCGAATCCGTAGAAGTTTGGAAGAATTCACAAAATTCAGTGTTCATAAGCTTTGATTTGTCTTTTGGATCCTTTCTGCTAAATACCAAGGTAAGGGGGGTTTTAATCGGGTTGCGTTATGTGTTGTTGGTAAATTGGTGTTTGGGATACTTTATCTATTTGTTTTGCAAGATTTTGTGATAGTTTTGGAACCATAAAGGTACCAATGTTTGGTTGGAATTGTTACAGCATTCGTAAAGGGAAGAACAAGCGGAAAAGTGCAGAAAAACGACCAAAGTGTGAGCCCGGCATGCCAAATAGTGAGCAGGGTGTCTATTGGAAATTTAGGCGTGTGCCCGGCCACGATCAGGCGTGCGGCTGGTCTTCCTGTACGCGAACCGAGGGTCTTACAGAGACATCAAACATGGGCCCCGGCCCTATCAGGCATGCGCGTGACCCTTATTTTGTGCAGAATCATGTTTAAGTGTGTTTTAAGCTATGTTACATGCTTATACGTGTTATGCTTGTACTATTGAACAATAATTGGAATGTGGCAAAGTCTAGCACCTGATTTCTTATAGCCTTGGTTCTACACCACAACTAAAATCCTCTGCGATGAGAAGGTGGGAGCACCGAAAGGCGGTTGTCTAGACCTTGCAGGACATTGTCTTACTAGTCAATGATCCTTTTGTTATGTGTTCAGTAGCTAATTTAGAATATCTAGGATTAGATGTCCTTAGAAAGCCTATACCTCAATAAACCTAGACTATTTGTTTAACTTCATAACAAACATATGTAATGTGTCTAAAAGCTAAAAACATATGTGATGTGTCTAAAAGCTAAAACGTTATGGTTAATGGTAAGACACGTTTCCTTTTCACAATATGAAACAGTCCACACGGAATACTCCGGGGCCATATGAGGTACTGACTCTCCCCAAAACTCCTGAACACATTTTTAATTTTGTTTTTTGTTTTTCTTCTTTGTTTCAGTTTTTCCATAGAAATGTTACAAGTCATGATTTTGAAAATTGAATATAATTTGACAAGCTTATCTGTTTATTGTTGATAAATAATCATCTTTTACAAATTGTAATATTTTGAAAATAGGGCGGGTGCATCAGGAATTTTCAACCCGTAAGAAAATAAAAGGGGATAGGCAAAAGGGTCGGGGAAGAAAATTAGGCTTTTTGGGGATAGAGGGACTTGAAAGAACAACACCACGAGGTATCAACTTGGATTGGCTTCTGTCATTAGGTAAATCAAATCCAATTTTGCGATTCAAACCGGTCATGAATTCGCAGTCAGCAATCAATAGTTCAGGGTTCAAATTTGTCCTAATCTTTTAATTTTGCGACTGAATCAAAGAATTACGCAGAATGATATGAGTTTGTGAAAGATGCAATTTTAGGTCATCGAAAGGATCTCGGAGACCCACCAAAGTACGAAAGTCTGGATCTTTACGAAAATGGATTCCTATTCGAAGAGTGCATAATCGCATGGATAAGCTCACACTAACCCGTCAATTTTGGATCCAATTCGAGATTTTCCTTGGGGGTATTGGTAAGGAATTGGAATGGAATAATATCGATTCATACAGAAGAAATTTTTGAAATGAAGAATTCATAAAATGAAAACTTTCTTCAAGATTTCGTGTATTCTAGAGTTATTTATAGTTTCAATTTTCAATCCTTAGTTATATCATTTAATGATCTTAGTAGTTTGTTAATACACTCGATGCCAGCTAAATTGAAATAGTCTAATCATGGAGAGAGACTCTCAATTGGTGATAAATCGGCTTCAAGCTGTGGGGGATGACCTTGGCAAAACAAAATTTCATTTTTTTCTTTTTTAATCACATAGATCTCAAATATTTATTTTAGATATTCAGGAGTTTATGTATTATATACCTTAGTCTAGTTATACAAATTTCTTTGAATTTTATACGTGATCTAATTTAATTTTTACTATGTATATTTTTAATTTTTACTATGTATATTTTTAACATGTGTCAGTGACGTTTCGTATCCTTTTAATCTTGAAATTAGTTGTGCCGTCGTGTCCATGTCATACTACGTGTCCGTATCTATGCTTGTGCTATACCCCATAATGGACTTATACTCCGTGATAATACTGACCACTCATACTTTTACCACATTAGTGCGCCATAAGAATGGTGAGATAATTATATGCTCTAGTGACGATCTAGAAGAAGAACAGCTAGATAATTATACACAGAGCTAGAAGATCTATTCTGATACACTACCTACATCCGAAAATTTCTTCAGAAAAAAAAAATAATAATAAATAAATAAATAAATAAACCCGTTAATGTCCAATAGTGTTAAAAAGTTGATGCAACAATTACAAAAGTGCTTGAAACAAATGTTCCATAAAAGAGTATCAGCAGAAAGTGGAGAAGTTTCCCTTTTTGTGCTTGAAACAAATGTTCCATAAAAGAGTATCAATACAAAGTGGAGAAGTTTCCCTTTTTGAAAGAACCCTGCACTTGAAATCACGGGTGATTCTGATGCAGGAGTAAGATCATTAATTTCAAATTGTCGGATTCGGATCACGCGTGTATATAAGATAAAACTCTTTTTGTCTTATATACATGCAAGACACATCCGACTACCGAAATTCAACGGCGACTTCCGCGATCGAATTACCCTGAAATCACATGCAGAGGGTGATTTTTTTCCTCCTAACTCCACATGGAGTGATTGAACTCCACATGAAGTAATTCGAATCACACGATTTGAATTCAAATAGACGGTCTCAATTCTGCCACGTCGTACCTCTCCACATATGGAGGGACCGACTACCTAAAAATCACCCTCAGAGTATAAAAAAGAAAAGACTCATTCGTAACAGACTCTTATACAAGTACAGCCTACAACTTATAAGGATAACCAAAAATTATTTCATCTTAGAGAAAAACGAAAAAAAATATATACATATATAAATAAATACAGCCACATTCCCACAGTCGGTGCCCAAGTGTTTTCTCAGACAATTTTTCTGTGGCAACATTTTGCGCAATTCATGCGTTTCTGTTTTTATGACCAAAAATTTTCTCTTCCTTTCTATTAAAAATTGTACTCTGGACTTATTTATCAATATAAGGTGATCGTAACACGCTATACAAGACTCGTGATTCGGGCCAAAGTATAAAACAGCGAGTCAGGATCATCACTAATGAAAAGTTTCAAGTGAACTCTTAAGCGCGAGTAATCTAATCACACACTTACAATGCGAAAGAACAAACCAAAACAGTGTAGCAAACAATTGAATGGACAACCAAAAGATTAATGAAAGTGAAGTACAATATTTACTAAACTGCTTCAACAATTCTTTTTTTTCTTTTTTTTTTTTAAAAGGCCAGAATTTAAATATTCATTCGATCACACTTAAAACACAACCCTTTTAAAAAGCTAACTGGGTCTAAAAATTCATAACTAAATACTTCACCCCACACTAACAATCCGAAATTCACTAACTCAACATAAAGGACCAGAAACAAACCACGGGGAACAAAAAAAAACAACTTTAGAAAACCTGCTGGCTTCAATTCAACTGCTCGATCAACCAGGAACCTTCCTTGGGTGTCTTCTCTCAGTAGCGGTCCGAACGCCTACAACAGGGAACCCCCAAAAAAATAAATAAAATTTCTAACACGTATCAAAAAATAAGAAGAGAAATTAAGGCTATGTATGAGAATTATATAGAACCTGTGGCGATCATAATCTCTAGAACGTTCCCGTGACCTAGAGCGTGACCTCCGGCGGCTCCGCGAGTCATAGCTACGTGACCGTTCTCTATCACGTGCACTATCATAACCTCGATCCCTGCTCCTACGGTCTCTTTCACGACTGTCACCTCGATCCCTATCTCTACTTGATTCCCTGTCAGGATCCCGGCTTCTTCTGTCTCTTGATCTGTGCATTGTTAAAGATGTTCTAGTCCTCTTTAAGTTTGTTGAGGGAAAATGATTCTAGATAGGATGGAAACAATAAAGGACGTAGGTACACACCTTCTCTCTTCTTCGTATGCTTTTCTCTTCTTGTTTCTTTCTTCCTGAAAATTCATCACCAAAGCGGTGCGATGAAACACCAAGCCCATCTAGATGTTCTAGTAATATGATATGGTCACTATTACACTGTGCCACTACACTGATAGGCTATAGATCATGGTGAACCAATTTATGAACATTGGTCCTGCTCATTGATCGATGCTCTACAAGTGTGTGGTCGCACAGTGTGGTAAAATCATTTTCCGAGTGACAGGTGGAAGTATAACGCTCCCATAAAGCCAGGCCCACCACATACGGTCATACCACAAATAAATTGGATAAGAATAACCAGTAACAAAAAAAATTATCTGGAATGCTTTTGTCTACCAAAGTGATTTCTCTTATGCTCCACATCCTTATAACCCAAATCGCTCAACAACACAGATCATGATTTTCACGTTCACTAAATTCATGAAAATGGCAAGATGAAAAGCCACCACAAGTTCAAAACACCAAATTTTGAGATAAAGTGCAAGAGAAAATAACTACTACCCAAATTGAGCAGACAGATGGGTACTTTTTTTTCATCAATGAGCTGAGCACCCGGTAGTAACTGAACATTTTCATTCCTCTTTTGGTCTAAATAGTTCCAGGCAGACGCTAGAAAAACTCCTATTGTTTTTATAATATGTCTCAATCACCAAATTAAGAAGGACGAGAAGCATATGATTTCAATAGGGCAGCAGTAAAACAAAAACCAAGCCTTCTTCTGACTAGGAGGAAAAAGGGCAATTTTTAGTATTTTTCCTTGAGTAATTTCTTTTGAAAATTTCTTGTAGATCCAATCAGGAATTAACAAAATTCCACTAGATTTTATATAGTCTCAACTCCAACCAATCAAAATGGGAGGAATGAAGTGGTAATGGTAAGTCACGAATGCCTAGGAAGGTCACCGGTTCAATTCTCTTCTGAGGCGCCATGTTGAAAGGGTTGTTGGCCAGGCCTTACCCCTGAGTAAGAGTCAGACTCTACAGGCATGACCCGGGCCGAACTCCGGCTCAGTCAGGCCAATTGGTCAAGGATACCGGGGGCCTTAAGCCAAAAAAAATTAAAAAAGTTGGGAGGAATGAAGCCTATCACTACCACAGAACCAGCAGCATACTGGTACATGTTAAAATAGTTCTAGATATAATAATTACCAAACATCTTTCTCACAGTTTTGTGGTAAAGTAATCTCTTCTCAGCACCCAAAAACAAAAACAAGAAACTACACACGCACACCCCAACAAAAAAAAAAAATACTTTCCTCTTAGGTGAGAGGACAAGCAAAAGCCAAACTTCACCTCCTCAACTTTACCACCAAATTGCCAACACAAATGGTACATTAGCGCCTTTACTAACAGAAAAGGTCATATATTAGTTGTTTGAACTTAACTTTTCTTCCTTTGATATCCCAAGTTTCCAACAAAGAATAACACAAATGTCAGATCACAAGTCATAAAAAAAGGATTGGAGGCAGAGTATTGATCGACTTTAATTGATGGAAACCAACTGTATGTAACATGTGCTCTTTTCTTCAAGGATAGGAAACTCACAGAGGCATGTAAACTGAGAATCTCTATAAGTGAAACATTATACCAGCACCTGAATCACAAGTTTGGAAGTACCCAACTTAAGGCATCTACTAAGAACATTCACGACAAGAGCCATCTAGAACATCCAATAGAAACATCTCAAAATATGATGCTGAGAAATGTTTGCAGAAGTTTTGTTGAAGTTAAGACATATCAGAATCACTTTCAAAGCGATCAAGTCGTAAGGGGATAGGGGGCAGAAACTAGGAATAGCTCTAAACAATAAGTGAAGGAAAAATAGAGGAGAGAAAAGAAAAACTGTCTCACCTGAAGCTCAGCCAACTTATCCCGAATTTGCATGTAGCCCAAATGAAGCTTTCCACCAAAATGATCTGCTAGACGACGATCACTGAAAATAAAGAGAAACCAAAGAGAGGAATAACAAAGAGACAATTGTTATTTACACAACTCTGCATGTACCAAAGAAAACAAGAATTGATAAAGCTACACCAGAATATTCTAGACAATTATAGCATGACCAACAATCACAAAACAGAAAATAACGCACATTCTTTAGCTGCAAAAGTTTATCCTCGTAAAACGGGGCCCAAAAAGCCTGCTGGTAGAAGGAGGTGTAATTCCCAGGTCAAACAATGAAGTGCTACAATTTCTAAAAAACTAACTCTTCAAAGCCTCAAAAGCCATGAATGATGGTTGAGAAAAAGGCAGAACAACACTCACCTGTCATACACACTTAGAAAGGCACCGCAAATGTCACATACACGCAGCTTCTGATCAGTCTGTAACAAAAAAGTATGACATCAGAATCAAGAACCCTTCTAGCAATAATACTTCGAAACATTTATCCAGAAGCAGACTAAATTGACAGATTGCTTTAACATGCCAAGGAAGCCTAATAAGCCAGACAAGACCTTACACAGACATGCCGCACAGCATCCTATGAAGGGTGGTCCATTGGGATATGAGATTTTTCAAGAGAGATAAAGATTACATCATGTTTTGTGTAAGCTGTTGGGTGTTGAGTATTGTGAGGAGAAAAGATGGAGAGAAAAGTACTTTCACCAAATGAGAAGAATTGCTTTCAAATGAACAAATTTTAAGATAAGGGCAGAAGTCCAGGGTCCAAACAGACCCCACGGTTTTCATGTCTAACGTACTATGTTACCACATCAACTTTTTCCTCTGTGGACCTGGTTTTTGTTCCCTTTTTGGTGTGTCGGGGAAGTGGGGGCAACACAGACCAATGGTTTAAAAACAGACGGTAAAGAAAATTTCAGGGTAGAACCACCAGCAATTGTAAAGTTACTCGAAAACAATAAAGCAAACTCTTACAATGCGAACATCCGCAGCAGTGTACTTGGAAGAATCAGCAGCAACAGGCTCCGGCCGGCCAGGTAACTGAAAATAGTAAAAATGTGGATCTAAGTAGCAAAGCTCAGCTGCTTAACAGAAAGGCGGTCTTTTTTCCCACTTATATTTTAGAGAAGAGCCAAAAAAAGGTAGGAAGGAAAGAGAGAGAAACAGTAAAAACCTTCTTAAGTGCCTCGGCCTCTTCCAATGCTTTTTGAGCTTCATCAACCATTCCTTGCTCCCCTGGTTAGAGTTCAAAACTTCTCTTTACCAACCATGAAAGAATTAACTTACACAGGAAGAACGAATCATCATACGTTAAGTTGGAGGGGGGAGGAAAGCGCAGGAATATGCCCCCCAAAAAAGTGAGAAATTAAATGTAAAAAAATTATATTATAATAAGTAGAAGTGATAGTAATAATAATAGTAGTAGTACTGATAATATAATAATAATAAAGGTTTCTTGGTTTTTCTAATATCAGTAACTCTTTAACTTTTACAGGAAGAGCCCTGGTGTGCACGCCTAAGCCATTTACATGCCACAACCCCAAAATTACTTCAATACTACAGAGCAAAAACACAATTTTTATGTGGACTTCTGTCAACGGAAAAAATAACAGGATTACACAAATTCTACCATGAGAACTACAAAGCAATCCTTTCCATAACAAAAACAAAAACAAAAAAACTACAAAGCAAAAGGAAGCAAAGAGGAAGAGACATTGTTAAGAAGGAGAAAATGAACACAGAAAGATATACAGACGTGGCAAGATCTAAGTGAAGGTGGTATATTTGGGATCCAAAACGAATTCAGCATTCTCAGCAGCTAATTATAAGAGAGAAGATACTGAGACGAGCAATAGCAATCAGTGCTACCAACAAACTAACTCGGCAGTGAAAACTATGAGACTGATGAACATCCTATACATAAAAGGCAAAAATTAGTAGTCTTAGCAAAAGGATCACGACACCTACACTATCAGCACCTATTTTGAACAGTCTGCGTAACTTTGAAATTCCATATCAAAATAGATTAGATTTATTCAAAAAAAAAAAAAAAAAACTAAGCACAAAAATCATCAAAAAATGGGCATACCAAGATCCTCAGCTTTCTTCAGCTTTTCATTTATCATCTCCTGAACACGAGGATCGGGATGAGATGCAGGTAAGGGTGCCGATTGCGGAGGATTTGCCAGGGGCTGAGGTAGTAAAGCTCGATCTTTGTTAAATGCATCCAAAAGAAGCATAGACTGGACCAAATAAAAGTGAATCAATAATATATCATAGATGCCAAAAACAAGGAGTTGCACGCCACGCAAAGGTAAAAACTATTGCTCATAATCCAGTATAGCACCTAGTCTATGCATTAAAAAGTGTAAAGCACCTGCATGTCAGCTCTTCTAGTTCTTAGCTCTTCCAACACTTCAAGAGCTCGAATCTTCATATCAGTCTTGCCTTCAAAATCTGAAGCAGCATTGAATTTGTTATTACAAAAGATATCAACGACCGTAAGCAGTGTTCCTCATCTATGGAAGACTTTCTATAGACACTGCTTGTATTCCTCACATATATCCATCTCTGGATATGCCAACACAAATATAAAGCTGGAAATGCATTGGTCAAGTTTCTCCTAAAGTATGTCAAAGAATGAGTTAAGACACATGCAACACTTAATCAAAGCATAAATGAAAATTACAGTATGCAACCCAGCAACCCAGCAACTCTTAACTTCATTTCTTCTACAAGACGCATACAATGACTATTTTACACAGAACCAAAATCAAGAATAGGTGTTAAATCATACCAATAAAAGTATATCTATCCATCCCCATACAATGTATACAAATATCAGATAAGAAATTCATCCTCAAAACGTTTATGAGGATAACCTTGGGGGCAAAAGCTTAACAAATCCCTCCCTCTACAAATCCACACAAGTACAAACAAACAAAAAATTGCAAAATAAAATCATTCACAAGATAAAAATAAACAAATTGCAAAATAAAATCATTCACAAGATAAAATAAACAAATGCTGGAAAAGCATCAACCAAAAGTGGACAACATACGATTGACTACCATCTCTGGGAATCAGGAATGCGCATTTACAGGATAATATAAGTTGTTCCAAATAGATCCACCGACAAACCAGACGACCTATATCCATCTACACGTTTAAATTTTCATTTTATCACTCCTATGAATGCAACTCCTACAACTAATTAATTGAAAACTTGATAGACAAGACAAAAAGAACTTCCACGCCCTATCAAAACAACAACCTTATCAACTAAATGTCATTGATAAATCAAGAACGAAGATTCCAGCTCTAAACACCATCCATACATGAACTACATATTAATTATAAATATAAATTGAGAACCTCGTGATTCCCTGAAACAATAAGAATCATTCAAGAGGGTACATGATTTCAAAGCCATAAACAATCAGCACAAACCTGGAGGAAAAGAGAGGAAATCGAAGCTACATCATTAAGAAACTAATCAAATCATGTATAAAAAATAAAATTGTATGAGCATAATTTAGAGGGTGTACAAATTAGGTAACAATGCATAATACATAAAATTGTATATGTTTTATGCATTGTTAAATGATATCTAAGGCATCAGGAGGTAATGAGATTGCTTCGAAAAACTTCCAGAAGAATAAACTATAAATGCAAAATCAGCCATACCACAAAGATCGGCTTCTTTCTGCTTTTCCTTGATTTGCTTGGATAATTCTAGAATCTCCGGTGACTGCACATAAGCAGTAAGCTTAAGTAATTAAGACAGAGACAAAAACGTTAAAATAAAGGGAAAACCAGTCATTACCTGAGTAACTTCGGATACTGAGATAGCAATAGCAGCTTTAGCATCTTCTTCATCAAGCCTCTTGAGAGCTCTAGCAATTTTGCGATCACATTCAACAATAAGCCTATCTATCATATCCTCCAAATCTCGGTCATAGTTATCAACACCTTTAGCTTTAGCTTCCTCATATCTGAGAGGATGTTGAGGAAACAGAATACAAAAAAGGAGAAAAACACAAACCAATGCATACAACCAGCATGTCACCCACTGAATAGTACCATATTTATGTACATACTATCCATTGTACAGATTTAAGCCAAATCAGAAACAGCAAGGAAGAGAACCCTCCATGCACAAATAATGGTTGCAGTAGACATTTGAAAACATTAAATTTAAATTCTTGTAATTATATTGACTATAAAATAAATGATTCATTTGAGCAACCTAAAAGCGCCAAACAATAAAAAACAGAAACAAAACCAGGTAAATACAAATCAGCCCATAAACCTTGTAAGAAGGATACTCTTTCCTCAGCTGCAAAGAATGCACCTTTGGACAAGGGCCCATATCCATTTTCTGCAATACAGAGAAGAGAGAAGCAAATAAGTACCTTAACAAGCCACTGGATTCACATAATGTAGCATTATCAGGCTGAAACTTAATAACTGTCAGTTCTACTCCCATATGCAACACTAATGAAAATTAAAACTTGGAAAAGCTTTTTTTTTTTGTTTACAACTTAGATGTAGTGTGATTACTGATGGAAATTCCAGCTTACGCAAAGGCAGTATGTGAAGGCTACTAAGAAGGCACATCAAAACTGCATCAACTGAAATGGAACCCCCTAACCATTCATGCAAGGCCCATCGGATTAATTAGTTTATTATATTTTATTTAATTATTCCGTTTCATGTTGGAGTAGTCTTTTATTTATGTAGAAGGTATCGTTTTGCTAAAGGGATGGGTATTTAAGGGTTAAACCCTAATTCTCTAGCAGATAGAATATTTTCGCTGTGACTTTGTAAACTTTGAGCCGTTTGCACCTCTTTTCCTCTCTTCAATCAAAAGACTCCTATGTCATATTGGTAATCAGAGTAAGGATTTCCCTTGGGTTTCTTGATGACTGATAACGATGGTGGGTGCAGCCGGATTTCAGACGATGATCTAAGGGCCTATGGGACGCATTAGTGAATCTGGAGTTGCTAATCGAAGGTTTTAAACTAGACCTGCACAGTGCAGTTCAAGACATGAAGCGAGAGTTGGCAGAGGTGAAGCTGAGTATTCCATGAGCTGGCCGAGACCTCACTCGGACACCGGTGGAAACTCAAGGAGGACCCTACGTACATCAAAGAAACGGTGGGAATAGATTGCAGCAGCCTGAACTCAGAGAAGATGCCGTAAAGACACCAGAGGCAAAGAACGATGAGGGAGATGACGATGCTGACGTCATTGAGTGGCAGCACTTAGTAGGAGAGCAGGCCCATCCTCCCACACCGACCAGAGGAATGTTCTACAAAGAGTACGGAGGGTTTAGACTGAAGATGGAGATGCCCGCTTGTTAGAAAAGGAAGAGAAGTATTTTATTATTCTGGAAAACGTGTTTATTACAATGTGCTGAACTCTCCTTAAATAGGAGGTGAAAAGAGACTTGACTGATTTAGATTCCCTGATTTAAGGATCTAAATCAGTCACCTATTATTACAAAATATTTTGTCTTAATGACAGAATAACTATAAATCTGGAAAGTAAATCAGCCGCCTTATTTACCCTAGGATTGACCATATCTATTACACTTGACTATAATACCCTTATTATTCAACACCCCCCCTCAAGTTGAGCATAGATGTCAATCATGTTCAACTTGGATACATAGTCATCAAACTTTTGCTTCATCAAGGCTTTAGTGAGTCCATCTGCTGTTTGCAGTGCTGAAGGCATGAAAGGAATGCAAATTAGGCCCTTCTCTAGTTTCTCCTTGATGAAATGTCTGTCTATCTCCACATGTTTAGTTCGGTCGTGTTCCACAGGGTCATTAGCAATTGCTATGGCTGCCTTGTTATCACAGAAAAGTTTCATAGGCATTATCAATGGAAGGTGTAGATCACTTAACACTTTCTGAAGCCACAATTCCTCACAGATGCCCTGTGCTATTGCCCTAAATTCAGCTTCAGCTGAGCTTCTAGCAACCACATCCTGTTTTTTGCTTCTCCAAGTGACCAAGTTGCCCCACACAAATGAGCAGTACCCTGTTGTAGATCTACTATCCTTAGAGCCAGCCCAGTCTGCATCAGCATATAATTCTACATGCCTCTGATTCACCTTTTTAAACAGCAACCCCATTCCAACTGTTCCCTTTAAGTACCTCAAAATTCGATCACAAACTTGATAGTGGGACTGTTTGGGAGAGTGCATGAATTGACTCACTACCCCAACAGCATACGAAATATCAGGTCTTGTATGTGCTAGGTAAATCAGTCTACCTACCAGCCTCTGATATTGTTCTTTATCAACATTTTCTTCACCTTCACTTTTACCTAGCTTTACATTCTGGTCCATAGGAGTACTAGCCGGTTTGCATCCCAACATACCAGTGTCTGTCAGCAAGTCTAATACATATTTCCTTTGGGACACAGCTATGCCTTCTTTAGATCTGGCTATCTCCATTCCCAGAAAGTACTTGAGGACTCCAAGGTCCTTGATTTCAAATTCCTGCCATGTCCATTTTCACTTGCTTGATTCCTATTTGATCATCCCTGGTGAGGATGATATCATCCACATAAACCACCAAGATTACCTTTTTCCTCGCTTTAGATATCTTCACAAACAAGGTATGATCGAAATGCCCTTGTTTGAACCCCATGTCTTCAATAAGAACTGCTGCAATCTATCAAACCATGCTCTAGGACTCTGTTTTAGTCCATATAAAGACTTCCAAGTCTCACACACCCTTCCTTTAAACGATGTGTTAGCCGGAGGAGGTTCCATATACACTTCTTCTTTGAGATTTCCATGTAAGAACGCATTTTTACATCCAGTTGGTAGAGTTGCCAATCTAGGTTCACTGCCACAGAGAA
Source organism: Gentiana macrophylla (assembly GCA_026214975.1). Lineage (NCBI taxonomy): Eukaryota > Viridiplantae > Streptophyta > Magnoliopsida > Gentianales > Gentianaceae > Gentiana > Gentiana macrophylla. The sequence continues at coordinate 72,972,572 of CM047816.1, read as the reverse complement.
CACAACCCTTATAGTGTTGAGCTTGGCCACCGGTGAGAAAGTTTCAGAGTAGTCTATGCCATAAGTTTGGCTATAGCCCTTTGCCACCAATCTAGTTTTATATCTCTCTATCTCTCCATTGGATTTGAACTTGATGGTGAATATCCACTGCACCAATCGCCTTCTTTCCCATTGGTAACTTTACTACTTGCCAAGTGCCATTCTTTTCTAGGGCTTTGATTTCCTCTTGAATCATTGCCTCTCCACTCGGGTATGGATAGAGCTTCTGAATGTCTTTTGGTATTGGATGTTCGATTACCTCGTGAGGAAGGCTTTGTGAGGTGGTGATATATTTTTGTAGGTTAAGTAGTTCTCGTATAGGATATCCGGGATTTTTAGTACATGTCCTTGGTCACATTTTCTAATGGCAATGGGAACATCAAGAAGAAGGTCCGCCATGTCCACTTGTGGTTGGTCTATCACTACAATGGATCTTGAATCAGTGTGGGAGGTGGTTCGTAAGGTTCAAGGTTGACTCTTACACCGCCTGGATTGTTCAGCCGTAGGTTCCAGATCTTGAACAATGTTAGGTTGAGTTTCGTGCTCTGTTTAGATCGTGGATAGGTTCGACGATATAGGTCTTTTCCCGCAATTTACGAGTGGATCTGGAGTTTATAGGTTGATTATCACTTTTAGTAGGTGATGTATCTCCATGTCCTCCCAGATCTACTTCAGTAGCCTGTTCAGCCTGTTTATCCAATTCTACCTGTTTATTAATTTCTTTTGTTGGCATACTAAACTGGTTTTCTGAACCTATACTGTATAGAAATTCAAAGAAAGATCTTCTTGAGTGATCATTGACCCCTCAAGATGATGTCGGGTCATAATACTGATGTGTTTTCAAAAAGGTGACATCCATAGTTTCTATGACTCTCCTTTTTCAAAATCAAACACCCTATATCCCTTTTTTGTTAGCAGAGTACCCTACAAACATGCACTTAGACGATCTAGGATCTAACTTTCCTTGATTGTAGGTGTGTGCAAAGGCTACACACCCAAATATCTTGAGGGGTAGATCCTGGATCACCCTAGTGCTAGGGAAGTGTGATTTTAGTTCACTTGGAGGTGTTTTAAAATTCAGTGTGTTAGAGGGCAGCCTATTAATTAGGTAGGCTGCTGTGAGAAGAGCCTCACCCCACAAGAATTTAGGGCATTTAGAGAACAACATGATGGATCTTACAACTTCCAAAACATGTTGGTTTTTTCTTTCTGCCACACCATTCTGTTGGGGTGTGTTTGTGCAAGAACTTTGGTGAATCATGCCTTTTTCATCAAAAAAGGTACTTAATACATTGTTATAGTATTCAAGCACCATTATCGCCTTAAAATTTCGATTTTGTTTGAAACTGAGTGTTGACCATGTTGTAAAAAAATTTGAAAGCTTTTTCAACCTCGATTTTTCTTTTAAGAGATAAATCCATGTGACTCTTGTATGGTCATCTATAAAGGACACAAACCATCTTTTTCCAATCATAGTTAGGTCTGAGGGACCCAGGACATCACTTATGAACTAGTGCAAATGGTTTGGAGGTCTCAGTGAGACTTGTGAACATATGTACTTCTCTTGTGTTTAGCCAACTCACAAATTTCACATTGAAAATCTAAAACATTCTTATTTTTAAAGAGACTGGGAAACAACTTGTTCATATACCCAAAACTTGGGTGTCCTAGTCTAGTATGCCAAAGTATTATTTCATTATTAGAAGGCAGACTTAAAGAGCTGAAACAGGGGCATAGACTCATGTCTTGAGCCATCTTTGTCCTCCAGAATGTACAGTCCCTCATATACCCTAGCATTGCCAATCACCTTCGCCAAACTCATAACCTGTATTTGACAGTCAGTGGAAGAAAAAACAACCTTGCAGTTAGATTCAAAAACTAGTTTATGGACTGAAATTAGGTTACATGATAGTTTGGGGACATGGAGTACATTATGGAGGTAAGGTTGGTATTGAGTTTGATGGAACCCTTTCCGACTCTCGAGAAGGATCCATCAGCCACCCTCACCTTTTGATTTCCTCCACGGGGTAGGTATGATACAAAACAAGTAGAGTGTGGTGTCATATGATCTGTGGCACCTGAATCAATGATCCAGTGTGCATTTGTGTGATGTAAAAAAGTAGAAAAAGCTGTTGAGTTACCAGATTCAGCAAGGGTACATTGGGGGTTAGGATTAAAGATTTGCTTATGGCTTGCCAAAAGACTACTCAGTTGCTCAATTTGCTCCTGTGTGAATGGCGTGACCGCTGATTCTTCCGACCTGATCGATGGTACGTAAGTTGCTTGATTTCCCTTTATTTCCCAAGACTACCACTGGTTTCTTGGTTTCCAATTTGAGGGCTTTCCATGGATCACCCAAAGAATTATCTCTGTTATGTCCTTGCTTCCTACAAAGTGGTCACACCATAATTTCTGTTTCCTTCCTTGTTTTCTCCTTTGGCGATACCAATGCGAGATGCCTCCAGATCTTGTCCTCCAATTTTCTGATTTTGGGGCAGATCAGACCCAACATTCATCACTTTCCTTCTTGCCTCCTCCCTTCGACCTCGAAAAAGACTTCCTTTAATGAAGGAATGGGCTTCCCCGCTTAATACTCGCTTCTAACTTCATCTAGATCGAGTTAAGTCCTGCAAGGAAAGAGTACACTCGTTCATTTTCTTCCTTTTATTAAACTTAACGCTATCTGCTGGACATTCCCATGTGTCTTCATGGCACAAGTCCAAATCTTTGCCAAAGTGGTGACCACTTCATTGTAGTATGAAGTCACATCCTTATTCCCTTGCTTTAAACTCCAAAGTTTAGTCTTCAAGTAGTAGATCTGTGAAGAGTTTTCCAGATCAGAATACATCTCTTTCACAGCATCCCAAATGTCTTTTGCAGTGCGGAGTAGCATATGAGGCCTTGCTATGCCTGGTTCCATTGAGTTTAATAGCCAGGCCTTGATCATGGAGTTTTCTGATCTCCATGTGCTGTGTCTGGGATCATTTGCAGCCGGTTCCTTTTCTGCCCCAGTTAGGAATCTGAGCTTGCTCCGCCCATCGATCACCATTTGTATGGTCTCGGACCATTCCAAACCAATTTTTTCCATTCGGTTTGTGTGAGACAAGAAGGTGGGCGGGAGGATAGTTAGATTCCTCCTTGTTTGTGCCGGAGGATTGACCATGGTAGTGTTAATCAATTCTCCGGTGAAGGCGGCCCGGTAATTCATGATTGTAGGTTTGACGGAAATCTTCACATCGAGAATTTTTTGGAATGGATAGATGCGGTAGAAAACTATTTTGAGGGCATGAACCCCCCTATGCACATCAGATGTAACACGTTTCTTACAAGTTGAAGGGAAGCGCACATGCGTGGTGAGGCGACTTCAAAAAAATTAGGGTGCTAAAGGGAAAGGAGAAGATCAATTCATGGCCTCACATGAAGCTATTACTCACTCAACAGCCTCGCCAACCAATTTTGCTAAGAAATTAGTCTTAGACATTTACAATCGCAAGCGAACGGAAGAAGTGTTGGGGACTACACAAATGAGTTCTATCGTCTTGGGTCCAGGACTACCACTACCAAAAAAAAAGAAAGATTCAGTCCCGTTGTGCGGGTTGAGCGATGAGATACAAGAACGGTGAAATGACTCCCGTTTGGCGTTTAAACGAAGCCGTTAACATGGCTTGCAATTTGAACAACAATTGCAAGAAAGGCGGTCCAGGTTCAATTCTTCAAGAGGCCAAGAGGTCATTCAATAGCACAACACACAAACCTCTCGTAAGCAATTCAGTGATTCACATCCTAAAGTGCAAGAGGAAGAAGGGTTAATCGTCGAGAGAGTCATTAAGGTGAATGAACCTAAGGCTCAGACCGAATGATAGGCCTCTTGGGGTGAAATGTTTCAAAGGGGGAACAAGGGCATAGATCAAATGTTTGTCCACAGAGGAAGCGGTGAACGTGGCGAGGCACAAGAGGTTGTTCAAACTCATCAAGGTAATGGCGATGAGGACGAGGTTGAGGTAGTGTGATGCGAGCCTTTGTGCTAATATGGGGATGCATATTGGAGGATGCGAGCATATTAGCTAATATGGGGATGCAGAGCCTTTGTGCTAATATGCATTGTGGAGGATAATTCGCAGTCGAACACAATGACACTCAACACAACACACCGTCGTCGACCCGATGTACTATTAACAAGAGGTGTGTGATCTTATAGAGGACAATGGTGCAAGTGACAACCTCATTTCAAAGCTGCGATTAAGGCCACTGGTGCAGAAATTAGAAAACACCCACATCCATATAAAATGGGGTGGATCAAGAAGGAAGCGAGCGAAAATAAAGTCTCCGTCACATGTGGAGGTGCTATTTCACAAGATTTCAAGTGGATTCGTGTAGGTGGTGGTGGTTGTGTGAAATTGTGGTGGTGGATGGCAACATAAGTGGTGTTGTTGTTTGTGTTGTTGGAATAAGATGTTGGGTAAACAGAGTTACTTACAACTACCAGATATCTATATTTCAACGGGGCCTCCTTTTCAAATGCATCTAGAACCTAATTCTTTGGACCATGTACAAGCTTTTATCTGAATACCCTCTAATTCGAACTTGCCTCCTCAATACTACTACCAAAATACTACTAAACCATTTTCAAATTGGATACCTTGGGGCAGGCTTTAATAACTTTAATTTCCTGTAGAACCTATCCAGATCATTAGTACCTTCCACCTCTTCTTTCTATTATTACATTAGTATAATGAGATTGGGAATGTTCAAACCAACTCATTTGAATGACGAAAAATGAAAAATAAAAACTCTGTACAAGCATTGACCTCTAAGTTTATTGTTAGTAATCCTAAGGCATGATCGGATACACGGTGCCTGAATATTCCTCCTGGTGTGTTGAAACATGTCACTCCATTCTGCTGCTAAGAGCATCCACTCTCGCCTCACCTCCCTCTAATTAAAAAGTGTTTCTTTGACCCCTAGAAGGAATACCACAAATATCAACACCAATTAACAGGTTTAAAAGTGGAGCACACCCGTCTAGTCAACACATTCCCCCAACCGATCATCTTAATGCATAGCAATGCTAAAATCTCCTTCCAGTAGCCATAACAACACTTATATAGTCCTCATGTGCCTCAACCTGTCCAACAGCTCTACCTAATCTCCTTTTTCATTCATCCCATTACCTAGTTACAAAAGGACAGTTGCTTCAGCTTGGTCGCCTTGCAAGTTAGGGCAACATGTGTCCTTAGGTCAAAGTTGTTTAAGGCTCTAAGCATTTATGTGTCCTTGTCATTATGTGCTGCATCTTTTATTAACTGTCAGGTTGATCAGGAAATAGGACCTAGATTTAAGCACACCTCAGCATCCGTGAAGGCAGATTGATTATTTATCGCCAAGGTATCACATCTGCACATACTTTCTGATAGTTGGTTTCTCTGATTTGTTCTTCTACCAATCCTACTAAAACACATTTTACTTTCTAACAAAAACTGCTACATTGCCAGATGCTTAAGTATCATCTTGCCCTTCTTCTTCCTGTTTGGGCCTTGTCAAAAAAACAATTTACTAAATATGTGCACAAACCACCGATATATAATATTCCCTAGTAATAATCAGCTCTAATTACTTTTGTCTTTTGCAGGAAATTAAGAAATAGTTGAAAAGACATCTTTAAACAAATAAAGACAATGAAAGAGGAGTACTTTATTATTAACAACAAAATAAATACCACAAACAAATGTTGAAATTAAACACTTAACAGATAACAAAAGGTTTTGTCCGAAAAGCAAGATGCACGTACAGTAAGTTGGAAGAGTTCGTGAGGGCAAAGACCGGAAAGGAAGAGCCGACAGACATCACGGTCGTTGTAACGACGATCAACCTCTGTAACGTCGCCGTTCCGATTCGCGCCCATTAGCGCATCCAGTTGCTTCCTTATTGCGTCCATATTGCTCTGAATGCCACTTCAAGCAAAGCTTTATGGTAAAGCTTGCACTTTGAACGATTTGAGGAATCTGAGGTGGGGAGCGAGAGCGAACCCTCTTAAACTCGGGGTTTTCGTTGGATTTGTGACCGGGGACAGATGTTTGTTTTAGGGGAGGGGAAAGAACTGATAATATAAGGCGGTATCTATCTACGCGAAAATCTGTACAATTATTTTGGTATCTTATAAATTATTTTTGACACTACATTGAATACTTTTATTAGACGGTTTTTATCGGCATCACGGTTTCGCTTCTGGCACCACAAATGCTTCTGACACCCTATTAGTTACTCTTGAAACCAAATTGAATATTTTTATTATTTTTTTACTCCAAGCATTACCAAAAAAATGAAAAATGTACTTCTCATACCATGAATTTTATAAAATACAACTTAGTCCTTTGATAATTAAAATGAAACAGTATAATCCCCGAACTTAATTTTCACTCAAATTTATCTTCATCTTTATCATCAAAAATCATCTTCATCTTCATCTTCATCACCCTCATAAAAAAAATTCTCCAACCTTCTTCAACCATCTTCATCTTCTTCAATAATCTTCATCCTCTTCAACCATCTTCATTTTCTTCAACAACCTTTTCCATTACATCGAACTTATCACCCAAAAAATTGATATTCTTGAGCATTTAATAAGATAACACTTAAACATCATTCTTAATTGTTTGAAACCCCATGAATTATAGAAGAAAAAAATGAAGATTTTTAGAGTTTTCCGACGCCTATTGGATTCTCCGGCCTACATCCTATAAAACGTCAGTACGGCTGACGCTCGTGTGCAAGTTAAACGTCAATTGTGCTGATGTTTAGAATCTAGAATTTAAAATGTCACTGTTTTCAGAACGCCAACAACTTTGACGTTTCTTCAGCAAATCAGCGTCATGGTCGGTGACGTTATGGACAATGACGTCAGTTTCATTGGCGTTTCTATTAAAATCAAACGTCGCCTTAAACGACGTTTCTCAGAACGTCAGCAGCACCGACGTCAGAAGACAATGTTAACGACATCCACACTGATGAACAACTAGGTTACCCTAGTGATATTTTATGATCAACACGCCGTCTCATCTGACGTTGTATATGCACCGACATGTCACTGTAAGCGACGTTTCAAGCACCCGGTCGTCTTCCTCATTTCTCCGATCGGGAAACGGCCGGTTTATCGAAAATACCCAAAAAAACCTCTGATTTCAACCCTATATCTTCCATATTTCAACCGAAAACGAAACACACTACAATGAAATAATTTGAAATGCAAATCTTCGATGATTACTCCATTTAAATCGAAATAAATTACACCATTAAAACCTTCTATTTCTACCAATTTGCAACCGAAATATAAACAAAACATGATACTTAGACGAGGAGTTAAAAGCGATGTTTTTTTCAATGTGAATTTCCGACGAATTTTCCTACCACAAATCCTGCGGTATTCTTAGTTTTGTAGAAGAAGTAACGAAGAAGAGTTGTAGAAAAAGTGGGGACTGAAGTGTTTATTTTTTAAAACATGAGGGGCTAAAATGTATAGTTTTTAAATGGATTGTTATTAGGTGGTGCCTTGAGTGATTAGGTGGTGTGGAAAAGTAAATGAAAAATAATAAATTAAAGAGTGCTGATAGTATTTTCGTGGTGCCGATAGAAGCCGTTTTTTATTATTTTGAACAACATAACGTCAGTGGCACTGGCATCCGTTTGCGGTACGAGCGTCACTGAAACTGACGTTGGTTTTCAATCCAAACGTCAGTGACACTGATTTTGCAGTTATAAATGTGTCGTTGATGTAAAACGTCAGACCCACTGACTTTTTGAGCGAAAAAACGTCAGACCCAGTGACATTTGACACTAATGCGCGTAACGTGGTGCCAAAAAGTGATTTGATGATGTGAAAAAGTAAATAAAAAGTAATATAAAAAAAGTTTGAATAGTAAAATAAGCGGTCTTAATTGGAATCGCTTAATATAATTAGTACTTCTCCATTGAATTGTTTTTTCACTTATATTGGTCGTTTTAGATTACCAAAATATCACTTATATTATTTTTTCCACTTATTCCTTCACATTAATTAAAAGATTAAACAAAATCTAAAATTTTTAAATAATTAAAAATACATTTCAATGCATCAAAAACATCAAAAGTCATTTAAAACTCCAATAGCGCTAGTATCAATGTATATTTACATTTCCAATATACTCCCGTCATCCCATTTTATTTGTCTCGTTTGACTTTTCACACAGATTAAGAAAACCGTAGTTAATGGTTTGAATTTCATTAAATTATTCAATATTTTTACATTTATACTCTTTAAGTAGCTGTTGGAGCATTTAATGCTACACATTTTTTATCGTAAATATTGTAAAGAGTGAAAGACATTAAGAAATTTGACAATTAATGCACAAATTGGACACTTATTTTGGGATAAACTCAAAAGGAAACATGTACAAATAGAATCGGACGGAGTGAGTAATATATCTAATGATCGCAAATATATTCAAAATATTAAAGAAGATCAATCTAGTTATTTCATACACATGAATCACTTGCGTAGTCTCTGTGTGCCTACGCAAAAATGACTAATAAAAAAAACGGAGGGAGTATAGTATAGAAGCTTTAGAAAGGGCAAAGTTTTTCATCGGCTCGCCTTTGGTCGTAATCTCTTTTTAAAACCCTGTTTGGATTGAAGTAAACATGTAGAAAAGAAAACAAAAATAATAACAGGAAAAAAATGAACAAAGGAGAATGAGAGATTGTGAACTCGACTGAGCGTTTTTGGATTGAAGTACACAGAAACGAAAGGAGAATGATAGATAGTGCAGCCTATTTTTCTAAAAATAATGGTTTCCTTCCGTTTCCTACCTATTTTAAAAAGAAACATGTTAAAATTGTATTGGGCCTTCTCCTTTGGTTTTCCCTCTTCTCCCTCCATTTCCTTCATGATAAAGTTTACAAAACAGACAAAATTAAATCCCTCCAAATCATCTCTTTTCTTTTCATGGCTTTTCTGTTACTTACTACAAACCCAAAAAAAATCGCATACCGAATTAACCTTTTAAGATATTATTCTTCAAGAAAATTGTTGATGGTGTTCAATAAATCCTTCCCTACCAAATTAACCTTTCAATTTTTTTTTTAAAAAAATTCCAGAATAGGAACATTTGGTTACCAAAATTGACTAAGGATGGACTTGGTTGTGATTATGGGTGCTCTAAACTAAACTTATTGAAACTTTCTTTCACCATGATTTTTGCTTTATCTTATTCTTGATGTTGAGAATTACTTGTGATTGGATAAAATGGTTGTTAATAAATAAAAAAAATCTTCACCATAATCCCCCTCCTACATTGTCTATATGTTTCCACTGTATTTAAAAAGTTTAAAGGGTCCTCCACCATGTTTTGTTCATGATGAACATGATTGATTGCTTGCCTATTGTGGGATATTGTACATTGTAGTTATTAGGACCAATTGCTTATCTTTTTTGAGATATTATAGTTGTTACGACTGAACAGATTAATAAGAGATATGTCTTGGCTGTAATTTTGTGGATTAGTCCTTCTTACTATGCTCTGCAAAATTTTACAATGCTAATGTTGATCTTTACCTTTATGCTATAATAATGTGAAAATATGGTTTCTTGCAAGTATTTTGTATCACCAATATATTCCTGGAACTTTTGCATTGTGGTATAATAAGCCTCTCTATCGGGCTTGCAGGTAGCCATTAGATTTTTTTATTTATTTTTTTTTTATATTATTTTTTATGAAACTGTAGTATTTCTTCTACCTCTTTTATTTAGAGGGACATACGAAGGTCTACTTGGGAATATTTGATACAATGAAAAAACATCTTTTAATTATGAAAAAAAAAAATAATGCTCGATTTTTTTCTTAAAAATTATACGATTGGTTTTGCTGGAAGTAGATATTTTAGTTAATTGATCGCGATTATTAATGAATCGGGGTGGTCATTGCATCCTGACGAAGTAAATTTCGATTTTCAACAATTAATTCGAAAAAGAGGACGAAAAAATATAAATTATGGTGAAAAAATTACGATTTTCTGAATTTTATATCAAAAGATATAACCGGTTGAAATATTGAGTATATAAGAGAGAAAATTACAATTTTTTCTCAACTTTTCAGGGTCCAGAAAAAGAATTTAAAAAAAAAGAACCTTTTCAGCGCCTGTTGCAAAAAGAGGAGAAAAAAAAAAAAAAAAAAAAAAAACCTCCCATGCGCCTGTTCCCTTTTTTTTCTCACCAAAAGTATTTTTGTCTAACTATTTAATTTGTGTCCATCTAACAAATGAAATGTTTAGTTTGTCCTATTTATCTAATTAAGTCTACTTTGTGTCGTTTTGGACCCTTTACTTTAATTAATAAATCCAATAACCCAATTAAGTCTATTTTGTGTCGTTTTGGACCCTTTACTTTAATTAATAAATCCAATAACCCAGAACAACTATAACTATAAATTTTCCGTTATAAGGCAAAATCAGAAGTCCTTAAAAAAAAATTCCTCAAAAAAAAAAAGAAAAAAGAAAAGGTAATGGTAAAAATCTTATTAATACTCTTTAATATAGATAACAATAAATGAGAAAAACTCAAATTAATCATGGTTTTTTTAAGATCTCTCCATATTAAGCATTATTTTAGAAATTGAAATTATTCATGATTTGAGAAGAATTTTATTAATACACTTTAAATAGATAATAATAAATGAGAAAAACTCAAATTAATCATGATTTTATTAGATCTCTCCATATTAAGCATTATTTGGTGAAATTGAATTAATCATGATTTGAGAAGCACGTACTAATCATTCCAAGATTTGTTTCTATAATAAAAACCTTTTTTTAAGGCTTTGAATCCCAGAACATAGAGTTCAATAAATAAAAAATTTAATTAAACCTACATGTGGTTCAATAGAAATTATATATTTACATGTAAAGCAAAAGAGTATCATGTGTTCAACAACAACTGCGGATAAGAATGATGAAGAGAAAACAGAGGAGAAAACGGCCTCCGAGAAGGAGAAATCGAAAGAAATGCATGTGGCGCTGCCTCGGAAGTTGGTTGAGAATCTGAAGAAAACAAGAAATTGGGGCAATAGGCTACATATATGGAATTATAATGAAGAGGAAATCCGGCAGAAATCGTTGTGTTGCGATTATGAAACAACGCTCCGCCATCTTTTGGCGGAGGAAATTGTGTGGGATGATGATGTTTGGGGTTTGCAGCTGATTACAGATGTCCCCATGCCTCCTGCAAAGAGACTCAAACCTAGCTAACCATATGCATAACTAAGTAAATTCTTTTTGTTTTTTCTAAATTTTTTTTTTTTTTTGGTTTTTGTTTGGTATTTTAGGGGGATCGATGTATTGAAGGGGAGAGGGAAAATGACCTTTTATTATTAGTATAATAAGAAGGAAAAAAAAAACAAAACAAAAGGTTAGGATGAACTATTAGTCATCTAATGAAACATTTGTTGGCTTACCATGTTTTAAAAATATATTAATTTAAAAAAAAAAAAGAGTATTCGGTGTTTCTTTTAGGGGTAATACTCTGCGTTCTTACCCAAAAAAAATAAAATCTTAATGAGCTTTGATTTATTTATTTCTTTATTTGTTGTTGTTGTCGTCGTCGTTGTCGTTGTTGTTGATGAGAATGATATTTTTATCATATAAAGTCGTCACTTATAACCCATATATTTCGGACACTTATAACCATATATTTTGGCGAGACTTAAACTTTAGTTGGAAGGCCTCGGTAGAACCAACCGAACAAGGATTTTCTCAAGTGAGAAGTTCAAGTAATTTTCAAATGCAAGTGATCTAAACACTCGTAATTTTTATTATTATTATTATTATTATTATTTATTTTATTTTTTGGAGAAACGAAAATACAATTATAAACGCACACAAATTTTTTTTTGCCCCAAGAGAGGCTTGAGGCTGAGACCTCTTGGTCTTGAGGCCGTAGCTTTTACCCCTAGGGTAATGCCTCGTCGGCTAAGCAAACACTCACAATTTGAGTATTATCTATCTACGATGTATTGTTAATAATGACTAAAAACACTTGTATTTGAGAGTTATCCAACCATTGGCATGCTTCAATTGTCTTCTTGAGCTTTGAATCATATGATTGTAGATGTACAAAAGACAAGAAACGTGAGTTAGTTATTGTAAAACTCTAAACTTTTAATTAAGAGTTGTGAATGTGTGAATTTATTGTGTTGGTCCACAGAAAAAGCTGGTCAAGTTTAGAAGGGGGGGGGGGGGATTAAAATTGTCACTTAAAACCATTTTCTTTTAAAAGATAGATAACTTAGCTGATAAGATAGTCAGCAGACTTATTAACTCAGTTGTGTTATATGCAGCACTAATTAAAACCTTTTAAGTATGTTGTTCTTATGTTTTATGTTTGGTGTTGATGTATGTCAACCGGATGTATGTTTTATGTTTGGTGTTGCTATGCATAACTAAGTAAATTCTTTTTGTTTTTTTAATATTTTTTTGGTTTTTTTTTTTTTTTTTGGTTTATTTGGTTTTCTTTCTTTTTTCTTTGGTATTTGAGGGGGGTCGATGTATTGAAGGGGAGAGGGAAAATGACCTTTATTATTAGTATAATAAGAAGGGGAAAAAAAAAAAAAGACAAAAGGTTAGGATGAACTATTAGTCATCTAATGAAACACCGAATTTGATTTCTTAGGATAGAACATTTGTTGGTTTACCATGTTTTAAAAATATATTAATTTTCATAAAAAAAAAGAGTATTCGGTGTTTCTTTTAGGAGTAGTACGCGGCGTTCTTACCCCCAAAAAAAAAACAAAAAATCTTAATGAGCTTTGATTTATTTATTTCTTTATCTGTTGTTGTTGTCGTCGTCGTCGTTGTTGTTGATGAGAATGATATTTTTATCATATAAAGTCGACACTTATAACCCATATATTTCGGCGAGACTTAAACTTTAGTTGGAAGGCCTCGGTAGAACCAACCGGAAGGCCTCCGTAGAACCAACCGAGCAAGGATTTTCTCAAGTGGAAATTCAAGTAATTTTCAAGTCCAAGTGATCTAAACACTTACAAATTTTATTTATTTATTTATTTATTATTATTATTATTATTATTATTATTATTATTATTATTATTATTATTATTATTATTATTTGCAGAAACGAAAGTACAATTATAAATGCACACAATTTTTTTTTTGCCTCAAAGAGAGGCTTGAGGCTGAGACCTCGGTCTTGAGGCCGTAGCTTTTACCCCCTGGGTAATGCCTCATCGGCTAAGCAAACACTCACAATTTGAGTATGATCTACCTACGATGTATTGTTAATAATGACTAAAAACACTTGCATTTGCAAGTTATCCAACCATTGGCATGCTTCAATTGTCTTCTTGAGCTTTGAATCATATGATTGTAGATGTACAAAAGACAAGAAACTTGAGTTAGTTATTGTAAAACTCTAAACTTTTAATTAAGAGTTGTGAATATGTGAATTTATTGTGTTGGTCCATAGAAAAAGCTGGTCAAGTTTAGGGGGGGAGGGGGGGGGGGGAGACTAAAATTGTCAGTTAAAACCTTTTTCTTTTAAAAGATAGATAACTTAGCTGATAAGATAGTCAGCAGACTTATTAACTCAGTTGTGTTATATGCAGCGGAATAATTAAAGCCTTTTAAGTATGTTGTTCTTTTGTTTTATGTTTGGTGTTCAATACTTAGCAGCTGTTGTGTTGTTTGCTAAGTTTAGTGAGCAGTGCTGCGTAATTGGTAAGCAAACAAATATAAATTAAATACTGAAAGTAAATTGCAGAAAAGTAAAGACATAAATTTTTTTTATGGCAGTTCGATGTGGTGTAATCCTCTACTTCTCCCATTCTCCTGTGATGTTGGAAGAATTCACTATTGTTCTTGAGGTACAGTCACAAGATACAACAGATCAAGTAATTGTCCTTCACTGAAAGTCCACAGCTACACAATCTTGAACACCCAGTCCTTGGCAGGTGGGATTGTTGCTTCACTGAGTCTGTTCCACTGTTCATTTGAGGGTAGGATTGCCTCTTCAACAGCTCCACCACACTCACAACTCCTTCTCAGATCTATCTAATTCAGCTGTTTCAACAGTCCTTCACACCCATCAGATGCTTCATCGTCTAGAAACCTTTGTTGAAAACGAAGCAGAGATTGAATCAAGAAAGTGATTCTGTTTGTTGAGCTTGATCTTTATGTGTATGATTTTCTCAGATGCTTAGGTTTTCCAAGGGTTGAAATACTAGATGGATCTTGATAGATTGTAGCACTTGAAGAATTCTGGATTTTGTAATTAAGTACTTCAGCAGATTGCAGTTCTCAGCAGTGTAAACTAGATAGCTTTTCATTTTACCCCTTATTTATTTCTTTTGATTTCTCATATAATTCAAATACATTGCATTCACAACACCACTCTCAGCTGCTCTTGTATGTCAACTCCTCTATATATAGGTGGAAATCTAACGTTCAAATTTGAATTGGAATAGTTGTTGCTTGGATATTTCTGAAAACAATCTTACATCCTATGTTGTCTGCTCTGATGTTGTCAGTGCTAGAGTCCTTGTAACAATGACATGCTGTCAACCAATGGAATTCTTACACCAATAAAGCTCTATACAATATAAATGTTACTTGTACTTTTTCATTGATTGCAGCTAAGAGTTTATGATCCTTTGAATATTCTTTGTAGGTGGGTCAATATCCTCAGCATAAAAAACTCAGCACTTCAATTGTCATGCACTGCTGAGTTGCATATTGCTCAGCTTGACTATGTCATATTCTTCACTCAGGTGACTTTATCTTGATCATCTGTTTTTATTTGCTTGAGGTTCTTCATCACATGTCATTTGGAATCTCAAACCTTCAAATACAATGTCTATAAAGCTAGTCCAAACCATCACAGACTTACCTAAAGTCTAACTTTATAGCCTCGGCTCAGTCTTCATCACCAAGTCTGAAAACTCAGCCTTAGGTCTTCAATCTTCATAACCGAGTTTGATCCCCCAGCCTTCATCTCTATAGTTCTTTGATTGATCAGCTGAGTCTGAACCCTCAACTGATAGACCGACTCAACATGTGCTTGGTTATTCAGCAGATGTCCTAGACTCCACTAAAACCTATATGGTTTCTATTACAAAGCTTGTTTGATTGAACCTATACAATATCATATTCTAATAAAATATATACATTCAATTCTAGACATCTTTTTGCTTTGCATCTATAACAACTGGTCAGGAACTCATCATCAAGGCTTCATCATCAAAACTTAACCAATTCTAAAGGTACGTTTGTTAGGATGGAATGGAATGGAATGATTTTTAATTCCATTCCAATGTTTGTGTATGATTATGAGGGAATGGAATGTAATGAAATTTTATTCCAATGGAATGAAAAAGCTCCATTTCATTCCTTCCAAAAATGGATAGAATGCGATGGAATAAAATGAAAAACACGCGGGTGATGAGGTAAGAGTGCGTGAGTGGTAGGGTAGGTTAGGGTAGGTGAAGTAGGGTAGGTAGGGTAGGGTAAGGGGTAGGGTAGGGTAAAGTATGTGGTGGGGTAAGGTAGGTAAAATGCGTAAGGTAGGATAGGGTGAAATAGGGTAGAGTAGGATATGATGGGCGGTGGTAAGGTATATGGGGGTAGGATAGGTAGGGTAGAGTAGGGGTGGGTAAGGTAGGGTAAAGTAAGGAGGTGGGTAAGGTAGGGTAGGGTGTGGTGTGTTAGGTGTAGTGCCCGAAAGACAATTTGTGTAATTGTTTTTTATAACAGAATTTATCTCACCTTATTACTTGCTTTGTGCTTGTAAGTAATACATCTACAAAACCCTAAGTATATCAAGATGTAACCGTTTAACTCGATGTATGGCATGCACATGAGGATTGAGTTAGTGGTGATATACTTAAATCGTTAGTCCGTGGTGAACTTAATCGAGTTTAGGGTCTCTTGATTAAAACACCAATAATGCGCCCGAAACACCTTAGGGTGTGATAGTCTTATCCGGATTGTCGGTAGAGGTACTACGTGGGGCATTTATATGATGGCATTCATATAGGATGGACCGATTTAATCTGAATTTCTCGATATAATTCCGTAATCGAGGAATCTTATTAAATCATTAGATGATCATATATGGATCAACCTTAATCTGAGGTGATCACGAGTGTCTTTGCTTGTCTCGGGTAGTGTTTGATGTGTTAGTTACGGTTCACTTGAATATGTGTTCCAAGCCACTTCTCATTGGCACTATCCTCTCACGATGAGTGAGTAGTTACGATTTTCACAGACATGGACTCCATTCCTTCCTCGGGAAGTAGAGAGACGATCCCTTTTATTTATTAGCCCTAAGAAAGTGATCGATCCGGGAGTTCACATTTGACTAATTAGCTACTAGTCGATATGTGTACTAATTGGTCATCGAGGGTTAATGGTAAATAAGGATAAGATATTCGTAGTCGGGTTTACGGAGACATCCCACACAGTGGGGACGATCATGGAGGGTTAATCCGTATGTAGTGATTATATCAATGGACGCTTATTCACTCTATAGGTTGAGTATAAGTATATATCGATGGTTGGTAGAGTTCGATTTGGGTTTATGGTGGCGTGATCCGGAATTAATAATTATATATATTTATTACATTCGATGAATAATATATTTAATTATTGGAGCTACTTAGTTATAGGTCCATGATCCCGTGTGCGGCTTCTATAATTCGGGCTAATATTCTTATTTATTTGGGCCTCGAAAAATAATTAATTGGTGGGTCAATTAATTGATATGCTTGAATATTATTTAGTTTGGCTAAATAATATAATACACATAAAAGACATTTTATGTGGGCTTTTAAACCCTAGGGGTGGCGCCATTTATGTTCTTTTTAGCTCAAGAATTAATTTTCTTGTGTATGGAAAAATAAAAGATATTCTTGTTATGTGATTGGTTGGATGACATGTTATTTAGTTTCCTATTGGTCAATGACATGTCACAATTATTCATTAAGGAAAATATCTTTTTATTTTATTTAATTATTTATTTATTTAATTAATTAAAACTTGGAGACCAATGATTTACTCTCCTATAAAAGGAGAGTTATTCCAAGTGTAAAAGACACTTGTATTTTTTCGCCCCACACACCAAAAAGGGGAGAAAAAAATTAGGTTTCTTGTCTTGAGTTTTTGAAGAAGAAAAACTACAAGTTTTTCTTGGTGTTGCATATCAAGGAGGTTCTCATATCGAGAAGGGTGTCCACCAATCACCGTTTGGAGAACACATTGGAAGATCAAGGCTTCTCATCCTAAGATCTTGGCTTCTCTTCTTTCTATTGGTATGATTTTCTTAACCTCCTTGTAGTTGTTAAATCCTTTATTTATGTATTGTAATATATAAATCGTGATCCATCCACTGCGTATAGATCTAATTCGTTTAGATCTGAGCTCCTACATCCTATATGGTGGTGGGTAGGATAGGTAGAGTAGGGGTGGGTAGGGTAGGGTGTGGTAGGGTAGGGTATGGGTGATGATGGAGTAGAGTAGGTGGTGGGGTAAGGTAGGTAGGATGCGTAGGGTAGGATAGGGTGATGGTGGAGTAGGTAGGATGGGTGGGTAAGGTGGGTAGGGTAGGGTAGGATAAGAGGTGGGTGGTGGGTAGGGTGGGGTGATAGGTAAGGTAGGATGGGTAGAGAGGTAGGGTGCAGTGGGGTGTGGGGTAGGGCTACCCCACCCCACACCACCACTTCCACCATATCCTACCTTTTATTCCATTCTTTCACATCTCAAATGTAGTAATGAAATTAATTTATCCTATTCCATTCCTATTACTTTATTCCATTCCATTCCACTCCCGCATAACAAACATGCTATAATAGTTTCCCCTTTTTGATGATGCCAACACCCTCAAAAAAACATAGCAAAAAGCTAAACACAAAACTGAAAAATTTCTTAATATTATTCATTGAAACTTTGATTACAGATGATTACAAAATTGTTCAAATAAAAATTACAACAATCAGAAGATAAAACTTTAAGTATTCTCCTGCTGCCGTCTTCTGAAGTTGTCGTTGTTCAACTAACATCTTGTTCATCTCATCATATGCATTAGCTGGTTCAACCATCTTTTGATCTACAACAACAATGTAATCAATAACACCTTCCACATACCCCACGAGATTAATTTGCTCAAGTTTCCGAAGAATTTCTTCATGAAGTAATCTTCAAACTCTTGAAGATTTGATCTCATTGAATCATCTGTTGTAATCTTTCATATAAACTTCCTTTGAGCAGATCTTTTAACATCATCAACAACTTCTTTACCAGCATTATTTTCTTCTCTTGCTTTCTTCGATTTCTCTTGGTAAAACAAGGTGGATTCTTGCCTTACAAGAAAGAACTCATAGCTTCCTCTCTTATGCAGTTCTTGGGAATATTTAGCAGATTAAAATCTTAAATAAGTTCTAGAGTTAGGGTAACCTTGTCAGCTTGCTAATTTTTTCTCACAGCTCCTTGTCATTCAGTTCTTTATGGGATTCCCCCTCAACTACTGCTTTTCTACTTCCTTCCACATGAGTTGCACCTTTTGTATCTCTTTCATCTTTATTCTTTTCTGCTGCTTTTCTTTTTCTTTCCCACTTATTGGCATCATCTCTTGAAAGATGTTTGATAAGAATAGCATTTAATGCTTCTTGAGTGGATGCCATTGTTAGCTGTTCTTGAGTTGCATGCCCAGGGATACTTCAATATTAGTGACCTTGACATTAAGGTCTTTAGCAAAATTGTCAAATCTGGCCATAGAACTCAAGTTGCAATTAACCTTTACACTCTCAACTTGACTTTCATATATTTGTATTCTTCCACGAGGTATGTGATTGCATTAATAACATTTGCTTGATGTTCTTGTTGTGCCATTTGTGCATTTAAGCCGTTTCCGATATTCTTTAATTCAGATGGCTTAGGCTCTATTGACTTTTCTATTGGAATAAGACTTTGACATAGATTATGATGTTGCAGATACACCACAAACGTATTTTTAGTGATTAAAGAATCAAGACAATGAATACGTTGGTATTGAATTCTCAATTCGATTTTTTCATCCCCTGGTATTGATTTCACGAATTCAATGTCCTTGATTCTTCCTGATTTGATTCCTATAAATTTCGTGATCTCTGTCTCTGATTTGATTTGTCCAACGTTTCTCTATGATTTCTGTCCTTGATTTCCTCTAAATTAATTGGAATGTCGTTCCTTAATTCTCCATGTGATTTTAAGATATTCGTCATCAGTGGACTAGATTTTCATCTAGCCAGCTGACTTGACTTACTCAGTCGACTGTTTACTTGACTCAGCTATGTTTTAGTCCGCAGATTGGATTTTCTTTTCTATGATCCTTGATTTAGGTGAGATCAGAGTACACCATATTTAAGAATTATATTTCATCATATTTATGATAATACTTAGGTTTATTCAAGGTCATCACAGACTTTCTTGATTATAAACATGCTCATAAGTCTTATTCACTGAGTTTGATCACTCTACCTTCTAATTTGCTGATACCTGATCTGGTTGATACTTCACTGAGCTGACTTATCAGGCTACTATTACAGCTCTTAGTCTGATAAACCTATTCAAAATCAGACATATAGTAAGCATATACAATCAGTGATTTCTAGACTCAATTAGGCTTCTATAACAGCTGGCCAGACCATCATCAAAACTGAAATATTCCTAGCAGACTTTAACACCCGCGTTATGGCCGAGCGATAAAGGAATTACATTAATGCTTGAACCCTAATCACATAAGCTAGTCCTGGGGATTCATCATTAATCAATACAGCTAACCGGAAACTACCGGGATCACCAAGCTTTTTAACCTCCTCAGGGGTTGACAGCTTCTCAGCCCTGTTTGGTTTTGGGTGAGGTTGGATTCATTTGGATTCAACTCAATATTTTATTCATTCCACTATCTTATTTACCATTATTTTATAATTTCTTTCGCCAATTATTTCACCATTAACAAATAAAATAATATTAATCAATTCACTTTATTCACCCACTACACTATTTAACTATTACTTTATCAACATAATAATTCATTAAAATTTCTCTCACCAATCATTTCTTTATCTACATAAATTTCAATACAAGATTTCAACTTTATAATCAGTATTTCACTTTATTATATTTCATCAAAAAATTTCTCACCGATCATTTCTTCATCTAAACAAATTTCAATATAAGATTTCAATTTTATAATCATTATTTTACTATATTTAATTTCACTTTCTCTCTCATGAATTCATTCAACCCCAACCTAACCCGAAACCAAACAAGAGGTAAAGATTCAAATGCCAGGTTATACTCCGACTCAAAATCGGACGAAATTTCAATAATAGAGATCGGAGGCTTACATTGTCTCCACCTCGGGTAGTCTTCTAGGATGGCTTCTCTAGCTCCCATTGAAGCATCAACAACTTCCTTCATTCTCTTTTCCTTATTTTGTTCCAGCTTCGACTTTTTCCTCGATGTTCCAAGATTTACCGAAAGTGGCTTGGCATCAAACAAAAATTTATCCTCAGGTTGCATGGTGAAAGTTCAGATTATGCAAGAAATCTAACCACTGAAGATTGGGTGTTGCTCCTGCAAAATTCTGCAACATAAGAGAAAAGAAAACAAAAACACGGTTAGAAACTTCCGTTGCAGCTAGGCGTGTACCCAAATTCAGCGGACCTACTAACTTAAATGAATAGAGAATATCACACAAACAAAGCGAAGCACCCAGAAACACAGATTCCCTGGCTAGCAACGGCCTAGCAAAATTATGCTTTCTGGTGGCAAACAACGATACAGGCCCCTGCACAAACGACTCGACTCTAAAAAATAAAATAATAAAAAACTTAAATCCTAACCACGCTTTAGCAATTATATCCAAGAATTGACACTCGTATCCCCGGAAACGGCGTCAAAAACCTTGATCGCAGATAACTCGCTTGTACTAGCAAGAGGACTAGGTCAATCACAGTATAGTAAATGAGCAAGGGTCCATCACCACAATATGATTTTTTTAACAGGTCTATGCATATACGTAGTATTTTTAAGTACCGTATGTTTTCTGGTAATTTGTGCAAATTGTTTTTATGTATATTGTTACAAGTCGTGGAGATAGGTTGGTTGGTATAATGTTGCTATGGACCTTTGTATGATCACATAGGTTAGAATATGACCTAAACATGTCTTTATGTTCTTAATGTGATCTTACATGCTTTAAGTGTTTGTCGGATCTTCGTAGTAAGGCACAGTTACTTATCCGCGTCGTATTTCACCAAATACCATGATTTTCGTATCACGTCGTACGTATGACTAAATGGATTACCCTTGTTGGAGCTCAATGTATTGTACTCAATATCGTGATCTTATATGTCACGTGGGATGTTGTGCTAGTCGTATTACGCGTGTTGCACCATGCCCTCATACTACGTGGTAGCTTGCGGTGTACTATTTACTTTATGGTATTTTTTGTTGAACAATAACATGCAACATTAACATGATAGATAGAACAAGAACATGAACATGCTAAGTAGGTTAATAAATAAATTGAACAAGCACGTGCAAGATGAACTAAAGTAGTTAATAAAACGTGTTTTTATGCATCGTTTCTAGTATGTATTTAAAGTAGTTTCTCTATGATTCAAGTTTATGCATTTAACCTGTTTTGTAAGCCGTGTGAAGTAGGTTCATGTCATGTCTCCCGAAATTTTGACAAACATGAATTCTCTTTATGATCTTCTACACCTTATTAAGCTTATGCATGAGCTTTCTCCTTTCTTTTAGAACAAGAAGATAATTAGGTTAAGGAAGAGTATGATGGTGAGCTGAGTGTGTAGGCTTGGGATGAAGCAAGGAGTAAGGGTGTACACGGTTCAATTCGGATCGGTTAATGGCCGTAACCGAACCGAAATTTTCGGTTAATTGAATATCCGAACCTTGGTTAACCGAAAATCGAAATAAAATCATAGGTAAATAATCAGAAATAACAGAATTGAACCGAACTGAAATAACCGGTTGATTAACCGAAATAACCAAATTTCATCCAAATTATACAATTACAACAGTTTCACTATATGGTTATAAACGGTTTGCTTTTTGTATTTAGTTTCGGTTCAGATATAAACGGTTTGGTTTTCGGTTAGCGTTCAGTTCGGTTTCGGTTCGGTTCGGTTTCGGATAAGTTACAGCACTAACCGTAACCGAACCGAAAATTTCTGTTTTTCCATTTTGATAACCGAAAACCGAACTGTAACACTTATTAACCGAACCGAACCGAACCGAACTGAATTACTCCGGTTCGGTTTGGTTCTCGGAATATCCGTATCCGTGTACACCCCTAGCAAGGAGTTTTTTTTTTTATATTATGTTTTCCTAGTCTATTTTTAGTAGTTTTTTTCCTTTGAATAAGGTATGTATGCCTGTTAGTTTCAGTAGTTTCAAACATGTTCTTTATGGATTTTGTAGTTGCTGATGTATTTGTGAATATAGTATGACAACATTCATGTTCTATTGAGTTGAGTGTTTATGACATCTTAAAGATTCGTTGAAAAGTGAAAACTATTAAAATGTCACCTTAGAGCCAATGAACGAGAAACTCTATTTACTTTATTTGGGGAATCTGGAATGCACAAATTTTTTTTTTTTTGGATCTTTTAGTAAAATTGTTTAACAGCTCATATTAACCAGTTCTAAATGATATCTGGATTTTTGGGAAACACTGGTATGAGTTATCTTTTCACTATGTAAATCGGGCTAAAAATACGGGAATATAGCCTCATTATGGCCTGTTTTAGTTGTAAACTTAAAGAAGAGGTTTTCTGGCCCTCTTTGTTTTTCGTATTAGCTTTTTAAGACCGTTCCATGTGTTTGTAATGATATTTCCTTTCTCCCAAATAAAAATGTTGACATGTGCATGAATGTCACTAAAATCGGAGGATATATAGCTATGAATTTAATTGAGAGAATGTTGAAGATTACAAAAGACGACATTAAATGGGAAAGAAAAGACGATCTTATACCGGGATAAATAGCATGTAAAGCCTCTCATCGGTAAAATAAAGTCCTGCTCATCTCATATAAGTGTGAGACATAAAAGTCTTGTCAATTCGGGTTAATTCTTTTGATCCAAACGGCGACGGCTATTTATTTAAGCGATTGGCCAAGATTATTTATGACTATCTAAAAGAAATGAGCACCAAAGTGCTGGAGGCGTCACATCACAACAAAACAAAACTAGGACCACTAGGAATGACAGCTGATATGAACATGATGATTTTTGTTAAATACAAGGCAAATGTATCTTTTTAGCGACATAATTTGTATTTTTTAGCGACACATTTGCCCTGTATTTACCAAAAATCGCCCTGTCCATACCGTGAGCCCTAGGAATAATCTCGAAACACACTCACATCCACATGTGTCTTTACTTATAGAGGTACAATTTTACCTTAATACCCGATAAAACCTTAGTAACTACTCCCTCCGTTCCTAATTATAGAAAAAGATAACTTTTATTTTTGGATGAACTCGATTACTTTTAATCAAAGGTTAGTCGTTTTTGAATGAATCGATCAATTACTTTTTCTTTAAATGTGACGTATAATTAGGAATCGAGAGGTAGTAGTTGTCTGTGACTAGAAAAGAAATTAAGCATATCATAGCACAAAATTATAACGACAATGCCAGTTGAATTCTCATTCTCTTGGCCATAATTGTCGGTGGGCATTTGCAATTAGGTGGACAGTACGGTTTAGTTGTTATAAATGGGATTTTTATCCCGTGACTAAAATATACGTCTAATGTTTTTATCGACATGCTAAGTTTCCCCTCAGTGGTCTTTCGAGTTGGTTTGCACCGATCCGTATGTCTTTTGTCCGACTGTAAAATCAAAAGACATTTGTGTAATTAATACTTTTGTCCTAATTCGTAAGAATTTCATTTATAAGAGGGGCCTAAAATTACATTTTTAATAATAGTGTAAGCTAATCTAATAAATATGCAGCGGTTATACACTCCAATTGATGCTAGCACGATTTTCGATCTTGACATATTTTGGTTAATTTATTTATTTTAATGATATGTGAATTTATCATTAAACCCTTGTACATTAAAGATACTAATGAAAAATCTACCCTAGCCGACCGCCCAATGCCAATGAACTGAGTGATGTGTTGGACAATATTTTTAACTATGATGCTGTAATTGATGATTTTGCATCTAAAAACGCAAATAGATTTTTTTGTCATGATCAATTTGTTTGCTTGTTACTGTAGTGATGTTGTCGATCGACGTTTCGCAATCTGAACATGTTGGTTACGATTGCGTTGTTTTAAGACAGTTAGTGATGTTTTTTGTTTCAACTATTGTTATTTCCCCCCCCCCCCCCACCGATCAATAATTTTGTTGTTTTCACATTTGTGATAAGTTGTTTGATACGATGTTGGATCTCGTATGTTAATCAATCCGGGCCAATTACCTTTGTGACAATGACCTTAAATCCTATGAACCCTAAATCGTGTTTAATGGGGATGTGTTTTTGGTGTATTTTAGACTGAGCTCGAGAATTATTTCTCTTGAGTTGCCTACGTATCCAATAGTTTAATTGGAATCAAGTCTTTCGTAGTTCCTTAGGGTTGTTTATATAGGGAACGTATCATCCCTTTCCTTGTCCAGCAAGGGATTAGGTTATTATTATTAACATTATTTCCCTAAGGATATACACGCTGACGATACGGGGGCTTACTCCTCCACGTGGAATTATTTGAGTGGTCCAGCTGGAATGTGGAAAAGTCTGTTAAGTACAGCAGTGTCGGATCGATACGATACGCACCAGCAGAGACCACAGTTACCGCCAGATTCTACAGAGTGTCCCACCTCGATCACCCATGTCGGTATGCATCGAGTCAAGACTCCAGTCCAAGTTCCCTGGCCCACCGCCCAATTGGTTACTTGGACAAGGGGTCAAGGCCCATTAAAGGGTATTTGTGTCAATAGACCAAGCCGCCCTGAGATTAGGGCAGAAGGAGGACATGAGCCTATAAATACATAGCTCCAGGAACTACGTAAGGCTTGATTCCTGGACATTACACAGGATACGTAGGCAATCCAAGATACATTCTTGGACTCAGCCATAGAACACCAAAAACACCATCTTTTACTCATTCTTAGCCATTCTATCCATTTACAGCTCACCCTTAGATTACACGTGGCCTGGATTTACGGGTGGTGCATTATTTAGCATCGTCATTTGGCGCTAGAAGGAGGGCCTTCTACCGGTGAGTGGGTAAAGAAATCGCAATGGCACCACCAACAAAGAAGAAAGCAACGAACAGCAAGAACATGCAGATCGAGGAGCAAGCAGATGTAGATCCGGCAGGAGCTCCATCTCAGATTCAAGAAGTCCCCACGGGATCTGGGCGGCATTTGCAGATCCACCTGCACCTCGGCTTCCCCACAACTACGGTGACATGGCCGATCACTTGGCGCCTTTAGACGAAGAAGCCCTAAAAGGGTGGTGGCGCGGCATTTATTGGTAAAGAATCAGTAATCCCCCGAGAGAACACTTGTTAGACCCACCGGGTCGTAAAGAAATCGGTAATGCTAGGGGAAGAGGCCTGTCGACCCACAGGAGGAATGTGAGGAAGGTGCGATTGAAATCAGCGTGACTAACGCCCACAAGCATCCTGGACAAGAAAAGCATCAGCAGCAGGTCGAAGACAGCATTCGAAACGAGTTCAATCGCATCGTTGGAAAGGAGCAGGTCACGGAATGGCTCGAATCGCCATTTAGTCCCGAGATCGAGATATACACGATGCCCGAGTCATTCAAACCACCCAAGATGGAACCTTATGACGGTACAACAGACCCAGAGGACCATCTATATCGATACATATCTTTGATGAGATTGAGAAACGCCAATGACGCCATGAAGTGTCGGGCTTTCGACACGTTGCTCACAGGTCGAGCCCGGGAGTGGTTTCATAAGCTACGGCCCGGGTCGATTTCAAGCTTTTTACAGTTGGGACAGAAGTTTAGAGACGCTTTTATCGGGAACAAGAAGTTCCACCTTAGTGCTACCCACCTTATGAACATCAAGCAGGAGAAAGGGGAAACCACAATCGATTTTATGAGGCGTTTTAATCTCGAGGCCATGAAAGTGCATAATGCCAGTGATGCATTGCAAGTTAATGCTTTCGTCGGAGGTTTGCGGAATATGAAATTGTATGACAAGTTGTCTAAGAAGATGCCGAATGACATGGACGAATGTGTGAACATAGTCCATAAGTTTTGCCAAGGTGAAGAGGCAGTGCGTTTGCACACCATTTCACTTGGCCTCAATTCGAGGAACGACTCCCAAAGCCAGACAAAGGGTCAGCCTAGGGGTCGGAACGAAGAAAGCAAGACTAACGTGTTTGATCGACTGGCAGCTCTGATATCGGATCGACTTGGAAAGAAAGGGAATCTGAAAGATCGAGATTTTATACCCCTCAATCGGTCTCGGGGAGAGGTGTTGGCAATTATGATCAAGAAAAATATTGCCCGAACACCTGCCGATGTCCAAGGACCCGGAGAAAAGGAAGAACACTCATAAGTATTGCGACTATCACGAGACGCGTGGGGCACGCGACACGGAGGAATGTTTCGATCTCCGAAGAGGGATATCGACGCCGCATTCGGGAGGGTCGATTGGATGAGGTGATTGATGGTCGAGAAAGGGCGAGCCAAAAGGCCGTCGAGTACCGAAGGAAGACTTATAATGGAAAGAAGGATCGATCCCCGCGTCGTGACAATCGAAATCGTCGAGACAGGTCAGTTGAGCCGGCATACCGAGATAATCGCCATGATGACCATCGAGAAGATCAGAATCGAGACCCCCACCGTGACAATCGCACTGGGTATGACGTAAACACGATTGTTGTAGAGCATGAATCAGATAGACCTCGATCCAGCCGACATTCTTTAGATAAATCTAGAGAATCGAAGAAGCTGAGATTTACTACGGAAGTGGGCTACGGGCCAAAAGACGATATTCTGAGTTCCCATAGTCATAGCGAAGGGTTGGTGATCGAAGCAGTAATAAGTCGAGGTCGGATCAAAAGAGTTTGTGTCGACAGTGGAAGCGCCGTAAATATACTCTACTATTCGGCTTTCAAAGCTATGAAGTTGAAAGATGAAGACATTATACCGTTGTCTACTCCTTTGTTTGGATTCACGGGGCAGGCCACCCACCCTCGTCGGATCGATTAATTTGTTGACAACAATGGAGACGGAGAAAAGGGCGAACTATGGAGATGACCTATGTCGTGGTCAAGGCCCCGTCGAGGATATAACGCGATACTAGGTCGCCCCGCTTTATACGATCTCGGGGGCCATCATCTCGACGTTCCACAACAAAGATGAAGTTTCCCACCGGTATGGAACCCATGAAGTAAAAGGAGACATCGAGGTGGCGTAAATTGTAGTTTGGTCACGACAAAGGGGAAAGGAGTTGGACAAGTTTTGATTGAGGAATTGATACCAGGAAGAGGAAGAGGATCGGTCGGATATCTGCCGATCCGACGGAAGAGGTTTGTGTCTGGAAGGAAGATGATGACCAGGGGTCCGGATCGGAAGTGGATGCCACACCCCGATAGGCAAGCCCTGGTCGACCTCTAGCGGAGTATCGAGACGCTTTTGCTTGGAAGGCGATGACATGCCGGGTTTGTCGGCAACGTCGCGATTGCATCGCCTTAACGCGACGACCAAAAAAGAAGCCGATACGGCAAAAGAAGAGAAATCTTGCGCCTGAAAGAAAAGAGGCAGTGAAGAAAGAAGTTGACAAGTTGTTGATTGCTGGAATTGTGAAGGAGGTATTATACCCAGATTGGTTAGCCAATCCCGTGTTGGTCAGGAAGCCTGATCAAAGTCGGGCGGATGTCGTCGATTTTGAGATCTCAATAAAGCATGCCCCAAAGATTCATATCCTCTTCCAAAAATTGATCGCTTAGTCGATTCGACATTGGGCTTGAGGTTTTCGGTTTTCTCGATGCGTACAGGGGATACTATCAAATCTTTATGGACCCTCAGGACTCGGAGAAAACCGCGTTTATCACTGAATTTGGTACTTTTTGTTTTGTAACAATGCCGTTTGGTTTGAAGAATGCAGGGGCTACTTATCAGAGGGCCGTCAATAAGATTTTTGAGAGACAGATAGATCGGAATATGGAGGTTTATGTTGATGATTTATTGATCAAGAGCAAGTCCATGGGACAATTTCTTGTCGATCTCAGGGAAGTTTTCGAAGTGTTGCGGGCAGTAAAAATGAAGCTTAACCCGAAGAAGTGTACCTTCGGTGTTCGATCTGGAAAATTCTTGGGCTATATGATATCAAGGGACGGGATTCTTGCCAATCCAGATAAGATCGAAGCTCTGAAAAACATGCCCGCACCTCGTAACGTAAAGGAGGTACAACGATTGACGGGTCGGATGGCCGCCCTCAATCGATTCTTGTCGATATCAGCCCAGAGGGCCTTGCCCTTCTTTAAGATACTGAAAAAGGCGAGTCCATTCCAGTGGGATGAGAAGTGTCAAAAAGCGTTCGACGATCTGAAAAGGTATTTATCTGATTTGCCGACGCTGTCCTCACCTCGAGAAGGAGAGAAGCTCTTGGTTTATCTGGCAATCTGCGAAGAGGCTGTGAGCGTGGTGTTAGTTCGAGAAGGGGACCAGGGGCAAATCCCGATTTATTTTGTAAGTAAGGCATTGCATGGGGCCGAGATCGGATATACACCTGCCGAGAAATTGGCATTGGGTCTGGTTCATGCGTCAAGGAAGCTGAAGCCATATTTTCAAGCGCATCCCATCGTGCAGGTGATGATCGACCTTTAAAGCAAATTCTGGCAAAACCCGAGACATCAGGTCGGTTAGCCAAGTGGGTTGTCGAGCTAGCAGAATATGATATCGAGTTCTTACCCCGTACCGCCATCAAGGGTCAGGCCCTGGCAGAATTCCTAGCCGAAGGTCTGTCAATTCAATTGGAGCAAGAAAATCAGTCGTCAGAAGAACAATGGACCATCCACGTCGATGGTGCCTCAAGTAAAGAAGGAGCAGGGGCTGGATTATTACTGGTTAGTCCGAAAGGGGAAGAGTTCCCATATGCACTCCGATTCGAGTTCAAAGCTACGAATAACGAGGCCGAGTACGAGGCCATGATCACGGGCTTGAAACTAGCATAGAAATTGGGAGTCGAGGATCTTTTGGTGTATAGTGACCCTCAACTCGTGGTAAATCATATACGAGGAGAGTATGAGGCTAAAGAAGAATCAATGAAAAGTTATTTGAAAGTTGTACAGGGATTAATGTCGAAATTCAAGACAGTTCGCATTGAGCAGGTGCCTCGGAGCGAAAACAAACGAGCCGATGCTTTGTCTAAGCTCGCGTCAAATTTTAAATCTAAGAGGAAAGTTCTGATTGAGATGCTAGCAGAACGAAGCTATAACGAGGTCGACGTGCAGCCAGTGATTCAAGGATCGACATGGATGGATCCGATAGCGTTATTCTTAAAAAATGGAGTTCTCCCATCTGATAAGTCTCAGGCCAGAAAAATTAGACTGCAAGCCTCGAGGTACGCCCTATTCGACTATGTGCTTTATCGGAAATCGTTTGTAACACCTTGGTTTCGATGTGCGTCGGAAGATGAAGGGGCGTATCTACTCGAAGAATACATCGAGGAATTTGTGGCAATCATTGCGGAGCTCGGATGTTGGCAAGAAAATGCAGACTGGCAGGCTATTTCTGGCCGTCCATGCAGAAAGATGCCAATCGTTTAGTTATGAGTTGCAGGGCTTGCCAAGTGCATGACGTGGTGACTCATCAACAAGCGCGAGAGATGAATGCCATCGAGTCGGTATGGCCGTTTGATGAGTGGGGGGTCGACATAGTCGGGCCTTTACCTCGAGCTCCTGGGAATTTCAAATATGTGGTCTTTGCAGTTGATTACTTTACTAAGTGGGTCGAGGCCAAAGCTCTTACAGACATCAGAGCTCAGACCATCAAAAAATTTCTATGGGAGAATATTTTATGCAGGTTTGGGATTCCAAAGTATCTGATCTCGGACAACGGGACTCAGTTTTTTGATGATAAAGTGCAGAATTGGTTGAAAGAATTCAAGATCGAACACAGAACGACATCGGTGGTCCGACCTCAGTCCAATGGGTAGGTCGAGCAGACAAACAGACAAATCAAGTTTGGGTTAAAGAAGCGGTTGGAAGACGAAGGTCGAGATTGGGCAGCTCAGTTGCCCAGTATACTGTGGGCATATCGAACAACACCCAATTCAGCTACCCAAGAGACTCCTTTTGCCATGGCCTATGGATGCGAAGCAGTGATACCTGCGGAGATCGGACTAGCGTCACCTCGGGTTTTAGCTTACAATGTCGAAACCAATGCTGCTGGTCTAATGGAAGAAAAAGATAACGTCGAGGAGAAGAGAGAGATGGCGGCATATCGAATGGCCAGTTATAAAAGGAAGATTTCACAGTATTACAACGCAAGGGTGAAATACAAATACTTCCAAGTAGGAGACCTCGTGTTGAGGAAAAACGAAGCCAGCAAGCAGGACCCAATAGGCAAGCTAGAGCCGAATTGGGAAGGTCCGTATAAAGTCTTAAAGGTGCATCCTAAAGGGTCGTATCAGTTGGGGAGATCAGATGGCAGCACAGTACCTCGGACCTGGCACGCCACCAATCTCCGGAAATACTACGTTTAAGATTGTTCAATTTACGACATTCGCAACTTCAATTTTCAGTTACTTGTAATGTAATATGTCGATGTGACAGTTGCTTCTAATACCTTTTATTCAAGCAATTTTCTTTTCTATATTACGCTTAAGATGCTCATGTAAAAAAGAAATGGGGGCTGGAAGAAAAAGACCAACAAGAAACCTCGACACGAAGGAAACCTTGACACGAAGAAAACCTCGACACGAGGGAATTAAATCGGAAAAGTGAATAAAGCCAAGTCACTGACAGTGCTTATATCACTCCCGACATGCCAGTAAGCCACGATGCTAAGAAGTCGGAAAATCCCATGATGGATACCCAACTCGACCAGATCATAAGCACCACGATGTGCGACAGTTGAGTAGGGACTTCTTAATTCGATATCCGTATAAGCCTGACAAGGTAGGAGAGTCGAATCGAGCTCCGACCCAAAAGCCAAGTCAAGCCAATAAGGCAGTACAATGCTAGGTCGACTCATACCCAAGTGTACCACGAGTCGTATACTCGTACTACACTTCGAGGGGCCAGCAGGGGAATTAAGTCTGAAGGACTACACCCCATAAGGCAACATTTTCGAGGGAAGTAAGTTCAAAAGGACTACACCCTGAACAACATAAGGCAACATTTTCGAGGGAAGTAAGTTCAAAAGGACTACACCCTGAACAAACGATCAGTAAGAAACAAAAGACATTCAATTAAAAGCATAAGATTCAAATCTGAAGATCAAAATGCAAAATTAAAATGTCAAAGTTTACAAGATCGAATGGACAAAATGAAAGTTCAGACAAATAATATCATAAAAGTTGTTACAACCAAATCGAACGGATTTTGTTAAAATTATTCAACAAGAACACTCAGGCGTCGGGGGGGATCGAATCGGAGGCATTGGGATCGGCATCAACATCCTCCTCACCTTCCTGGTTCAAAGCGAGAACCACGATTTCTCATACAAAGAGACACCGGATCGAAGGTCGCCGAAATAGCGCGGCCATATCGAGGGATAGCCTCCACGCCATATGATGCGCCTTTCCGATCTTTGGATACTTGATTGGAAAGACAGCCTTCACTTCATTCAGAGCATTTGTGAAACCCCCCTTCATTGCCTGAGTCATCAATAACATCATCTCATTCTTAAACTCTTGAGAAGCCAGATAATCTTTCTTTACTGTTTCCACACGAGATGTAAAACTGTCGACCTCAATCTGAAGGTCATCCCGGCAACTGATAGTCGCAGTCAATTCGGTCTTGGTCGAGTCGAGCTCTGACTTTATCTTAGCCAACTCCGCATCTCTCTCAGATAACTGCTTCTCAGCTTTTGACATATTGAATCGAGCAGCTTCGAGATCAGCTTCGAGAGTCAAGCGCCGACCATCTAGCTTTCTCACAGTGGTCTCCAGCTTCTCGATTTTCGCAGTCTGCTTCTTTACAGTCTCTTCTTTTTCCGCCAAGACAGCAGACGGGGACTCCATTCTATTTATTGCCACCTCGGCGGCAAGTCGAGCTTGGAAAGAGATGTCCATTAATTTGAGTCACAGCCAAATATAATTTCTGAGTGTTGAGAAAGAAGACTTACAGCTTGGATAGACTTGGAAAAATATTTGTTCAATTCGCTAGAGGCCATGGCCTCCAAATCGGCGAGGGAAGTCTCAGGGATCATGTCGACAGTGTGTGGCTTCGGGGGAGCAAGGTTTCGAGCCTCCTTTCCAGTACCATGTCTCGGCTCGATTATCTTGAGACGCTTTCGGCGTTACCTTCCTCGTGGGCTCTCCCACCAAGGCATCATCAGGTAAACTTCTTAGAGCGTCGGATGTCGATACGGGAGTAGGAGGTCGAGCGGGAGTCTTTTGACCCCTGGAAACTATCGAGCCGGATACAGGCTTTTTCGACTTGACCCCCACCAATTCTTGGATCTTTTTAGGATCCATCTTTTTTGGGTCCGGCATCTTGGTAGATGATTCCATTTCTGAAAAATATTCCACTGCAATGATGAAGGTCAATGTCAATACATAATCGAGATGTAAATAAATGAAACAGAAAGAAGTGTAGCAATTGATAAAATCAATGAAAATCCTACCACGTACCCGGACTTCTTCATCAAGTTCGATATAAGCACCCGGGCCTGCCGTCTCGAGATCGGCATAAGCGTATAGAGGGTGCAAGTTCCGAGTTGCAATATCGGGATGCACTTGCTCGAGCTTTCCGCACGTTGCAGGAGGATCGGAATCAAGCCTGTCGTGCCATTTCTTAGGTCTTTTATGCCAGGTGTGTATATCGAGGTCACCGAGACCGTGTCGGATAAAGAAAAAATTGGGTTTCCAATCCCCATGAGACGATATGGACTTCCGTACAAAATCAGAGACCAGTGGACGCTTCTGAAAGGTATACCACCCCACGTCCTGCAACCCTTGAATCACGTAATATTGCCGAAATAGACGGACAGTAAACTCGACACGCGAGGACAAAACCCATGAGGCTCCTAATGCCGTTTGGAGCCAATTGCGTGACACATATTCGATAGTGCCGGAGCACCTCGATAAGACACGGATCGAAGGGATATCTCAACCCTTCCTTTAATTACGCCTCGTATATGGCGCAGAAACCGGGGGGAGGGTCGCAAGCAAATTGATATTGGCCCTGAGGGACTTGCATATTGTTGGAGGAGTATGGGATCTCGAATCTTTGGCATAAAGCCTTGATTTTCTCCTCAGTAAGGGCAGACATACACCCGTAAGGTCCCTGACCTTTCATCCTGGTCTGGCGTTTTGTTGCGCGGCGAGAAGTTGATCCTTCCTCCCCTTTTTCCTCCTCCTCTTCTTCTCCGGCAAGGTTCTGGGCGGATGTATCAAATTGTTCGAAAACCGTCCTTTCTTGCGATTCATCTTCCACTTCCGCGATGTCTTCCGGATTTTGGGAATCGCTCTCACTCACGATACATGAGAATAGAAAAAGCCAAGGAATACAGAATAAAAGAAACAAAAGCGAAGAAGTTCAAAGCTTACTTGTGGTTTTCGTTTTAGACAAGAAGAGTGGGGTAATGAGTCTTCACCGGCGTGGGCTCTTATATTCTTGCAAATCCTCTAAATGATTTGAAGGGACAGACTTTGGGCAGTTATAAGGGAAAAATCGCGTTCATTAAGGAAAAAGATCATGCATAAACCAATGAAAACGTTTCGTTTCCTGCGCCCATTAAATTCTGACATAGTATGACGTCAGCCTGACAACGCCTACATCGGCTAGCGTGGCGGTACCGCTTTCCCTTGAAAGACCACGTGTCGGAAGGGTTATTCAAATTTTCAGATCCGACATCAGCATCTCAAGATGAGCTTCCCTCCGATCTGGGGGGCTTATGACGATACGGGGGCTTACTCCTCCACGTGGAATTATTTGAGTGGTCCAGCTGGAATGTGGAAAAGTCATTAAATCAAATGATGTCGGATCGATACGATCGCGCACTTTTAAGAGAGACCGCAGATTACGGCGATTCTACAGAGTGTCCCACCTCGATCACCCATGTCGGTATGCATCGAGTCGAGACTCCAGTCCAAGTTCCCTGGCCCACCGCCCAATTGGTTACTTGGACAAGGGGTCAAGGCCCATTAAAGGGTATTTGTGTCAATAGACCAAGCCGCCCTGAGATTAGGGGCGAAGGAGGACATGAGCCTATAAATACATAGCTCCGGAAACCGTATAAGGCTTGATTCTGGACATTACACAGATACGTAGGCAATCCAAGATACATTCTTGGACTCAAATGAATAGAACACCAAAAACACCATCTTTTACTCATTCTTAGCCATTCGATCCATTTACAGCTCACCCTTAGATTACACGTGGCCTGGATTTACGGGTGGTGCATTATTTAGCATCGTCACACGCCTAAATCCCTATAATTTAGGAATAATTATGGACGTATTAAATGTTAAGATCACAGTCTTTATGACTTAGGGTTCTTCCCATATTTATCTATGGCTATCCAGCACGCGGAATAACAACCGGGTTGCTCTGAGCGTCCTGCACTGAGCCCCCAAGGCCATTATGGCCGAACTGGGCAGCTCATCTTCACCAGGCCTTGACCGACCTGCGGTGGCTGGAGGAGGAGTTTCTGCCGATCTCCCACCTGGGGTTATGGACCTACCCTTAGGTACATCTTTTGGGGCTCCTGGCCCTTACTACTCTTCATTTAGAGGTTAGTCATTTATTACACATCCTAAAAGGATGACACGTGACGTAATTTGCCGTGATTTGATATATGTTATTTGTGTACAAAAATTATAATTTTTATAAAAAAAATGGAAGGGGGGGGGGGTGTTTCAAATTTTGCCCCAAGTCCATTAAGTGTCACGAATGGCTCTGAGAAGGAGATGGGGGACACGTAACATTGAATCTAAGGATGGTTATTAGAGTTGGTTTTATTGTAGATTCATGGTGATTTTTTTTGAAAGCAGGTTCTGGGAACTTTGATCCCATACAAATTCATCCCCAACCATAACCCTTACGGTGATTCTAAGACCATAATGGTTATGTCACAAGGAATGACACACCAAACTTTTGTATCATTGATGTACATCATAATCAATACGTACTACTTTATAATCAATGGTAAAAATGTGTGGTCTATCAAGATTTGTGACACAACCATTGTACCGTTGCATTTCACTAACATTTAAAACCCCAACCCTTTATTCTAACTTAAATAATGATTCTCGGTGAATACATAATATTATTGGTGCGGGGGTGGGTGAATGCATAGCATTATTGGCAGGGCTAGCTTTCAGCGTTAATTGAAACAAGGCTCCTCACTGCGGCCTTTTAATTGAAGTTTTTTTTTAAAACATACTTATCGTGTTTTTAACATCCGTAAATACAAAAGTCAATTTAGTGATAGCCTCAAAACATGCCTACAAAGTAGTCTTTTCTAGCACATTTGAAACAAAAACCAAATTC
The DNA here is from genome assembly GCA_026214975.1 of Gentiana macrophylla. Classification (NCBI taxonomy): domain Eukaryota; kingdom Viridiplantae; phylum Streptophyta; class Magnoliopsida; order Gentianales; family Gentianaceae; genus Gentiana; species Gentiana macrophylla. The sequence continues at coordinate 72,936,774 of CM047816.1, read as the reverse complement.
ATACGTACACACAAAACATACTTTTTATTTTCTTTGTGTGCTTTTTTTTTTTTAATATATATATATATATATATATATATATATATATATATATATATATATATATATAAAATAATAATAATAATAATAATAATAATAATAATAATAAAAATAATGTTAGATATTTTTCATTAAGTAAATATTTTATAATCGTTTCCATACGAAAGTTGCATGTGCAATTAATGTTATCGCAATGAAATGGGGTTCGCCTCAAAACCTAAACCAATACATCCATCGATTCATGAAAGGATATGCATTTTCGGATTTTCAGATATATGCATTTTCGAACTGATATGTACTTATCCTTTCGTGTAAGGGTTGCATGCTTTCATCTGGTGAACATTGACAACCCTACCCTTTCGTGCAAGGAGTACCTCCCTTCATTCATGGGGTACTTGCAACCTATAAAAGACACAAGTATGCATTTAAAATTCATAAGTTTGACAAACATCATCGAGAAAAACTTTGAGTGTCCTTGGGTTTGATTCAAACAAGTCACTGTTTGAATGAAACACCTCCATTGTATCTTGAGAGAGATTTTCGTTGGGCCCTCCGACACCGTTGGGCTTAAGACCCAGGTCTCGCCGGCCTTACTATAGGGCCGGCCCTGATTATTGGCATTGGGATTTTTGATAATCAATCGCTTGAGTTTAAAAGAAATAGTAGCATTGGAGAAATTCATTGTTAATGTTCACTTAGATTTGAAATGAATAGCGTTACGGAAAAAGAAGGAAGGTCAAAGAATCCACCATCATTATCCAAGTTCAGTAGTGAACTTGGACACAGAATTTTCGGGTGACCTTCAAAGAAAAGAAAGGTGAAATTCAACGTTATTATTGGTAACAGACTATTTAGTACCTTAAACTATACTTTTATTTACTATAAATTATGCTCAAGGGAGGAAAGATGGTCCGGACATTATGTGAAATACATGTTAAATGCGTAGTGTGTGTTCTTTAGATATTGATTCTGCATTGATATGATTACCCTGTGGATTTGGTACTGTTCTACCGTGTTTTATGTGCTTTTCAGGAGTACCTTATTTAGGAGCAGTGAAGGCATGGATCTGGACCGAGAGGAAGTCATTGGGCCGAGTCAAGGAAGCCCATGAAGAAATTTGCCAAAGAAAGAAGCTGAAGTTGGGCTTGATAGGTCGAGGCCCACCACCGCCTCATCGAGATCTTGGAGGACACGAAACCGACCTTGCAGCATTTCACTATGTCGGCTAGGGTTTCTAGTAGTCTTAAGTCGGTGCGGAGCCTATATAAAGCCTACACGAGCTCTTTGTAATGTAGGCAACAACTTATGTATCAATTACTATGAAGTTATTTATGAAATAAAGTTCTTATTTCTTGCATTGTGAGTTGTCTCCCGGGTTCCCTTCTTCCAAGCCATCTCTAGCTTGAGTGGATCAAACTAGATCTTTATAGGCAAAGGTATGAAGCTTTGAATGTTCCTTTGTATTATAGTTATGGTAGATTTACTTGTTTTTACGTATTGTACTTAATATGAATGTTTAGAGACCCTGTAATATACCAAAATTAGTTAGAACGAATCAATGTCATTCCTTAATTAGGAACCACCGCACTCGAATCAACGACGGTCTATATCGCTGAATCGAGGCAACCTTTAAGTCACTCTAAATCTGGAGATTCGGCATCAGCTACGTTGATCGATATATCTAATTTACACGTTCTTAGCATGATCAACTAATTGCATGTCATTGTAAATTAACATGAAGGACTTGCAAAGTGAAGTGTTAGTTTGGACATAGTCTGGATCAATCTCTAGAACATGCTAATCAATCCAGAATAGCTGCTTAGGGAGGTTCTCGGTCTTGAGCCGGCACTTTCTAGAACTTATTGCGTGTGGGTTAATACAACAAACGAAGGAGGTTAACTATACTTAAACGTTTACTGTGATTTCAATGGAAGTAAACAAGGTTAGGAGACTGCACCCGTAGCTAAACTGAATTATAAAACATCTCTGATTGACTCAGGGAATTATGAGGGAAGTAAACATTATGATTAATAACACCAAGCTGTGAAATAGGTTAGGAAGGGAGGGATACCGTTTGTTTTCGTTTTTATGTTGGTCAAAGACCGTGTACGTGTTATTAATTAGGTTAAGTATGTTTTTTCTAAAGGTACATAGTCTCTGTGAGATCGACATTGATTCGCCATTGCTATACTATGATTTCACCTAGTACTCTTGCTAGTATAAGCGACCTCACACGCGACATCATGTTCTTGGCACCGTTGTCGGGGACAATGTCCAATTTTATTAATAAATTCCTTTAAATCTAATTAAGAACTTTATGTTTTCCTGTTAGGTAATTATTGATTTGAGTCTTGAGTCGTTCTGCACATTCCTGTTTTGTTTTAAGATCAGAAAAAAAAGCTGAGCTCGATTAGGCGAGGTCCGACCTCGATTAATCGAGAGTCAAAAAATCGAACTGTGATCGTCCCTGTGAATCCATGTTTTCCTCTGTTTGTTTTTAGTTTGTAGGTCCGCAGCAGTTGGGTTTGAACCTAACTGAAGCGGAAGTTTTCTAACTGTGTTTTTTCCTTAAGTTTCTCTTACAGGATGTGCAAAAAACTTTTGATTTTGATTTAGTTAAGCTTTATGTAGTTGGTACAAACCGAGAACGATGGCTCCAAGTCGACATCTCATTTTGAAAATTGCACCAATTTCTATGTATCCGGACACAGAAGTAAGGCAATAGTATGAAAATGATAAAAAGAGAGTAAAAGTGGAGGAGGACGAGAAAACCAGGAAGAGCATGGAAACTATCCTACATGAGTAGGAAGATTTTAGAAGAGATAAGTGCCCAATACCGATCATTGCTATTTAATCTGATGATTCTGACCTCGATGAAGACCCTAACTATATCCCTTCAGAGCCCGTGGACTATCCCGACTCTGATGTGATATTGTCAGAAATATGAGGTTTGGAGTATGGGGATTTTGAGGTGGATATCAAGTTGATAGTGGGTGACTTCTCCGGTGAGGAGAGGTAGAGCTCAAGAAAGAAGATGGAGCTTTTATGGAATAAGAGAAGGAGGATGGTGCTTATGATTATGAGCTGTACCTGAAAGGCTGCCTACGTAACCTTGATAAGGGATCAAGACAATGCGTAGTTCTTAGAAGAATAAATTAGAGAGAGTTGTAATGGAGGTGAAGGTGATATTTATAGAGAATAGAGCTGGCCAGCTGGCAGACTGTGAGCCCGGAGGGCTGAAAGCCCTTAGCGGGCAGAAAAACTTCGGCGGACAGAGAGCCTATGGCAGACAGAGAGCCTTGACGGACTCGTTGAAGACTTTGTGGTGCCAAGAAAGAATGTTGAACGAACGGGCAAGCCGGAAAACCAGGAAGTTGCAGAGCTGAGGTCGGACTTAGATTGCTGAGCTGAGGTCAGACTTAGAGTGCCGAGACGAGGTCGGACCTAGAGTGCCGAGCTGAGGTCAGACATAGAGTGACAAGATGAGGTCGGACTTAGAGAGCCAAGACGAGGTCGGACTTACAGTGCCGAGCTGAGGTCGGACTTAGAATGCTGAGCTGAGGTTGGATTTATAGAGCCGAGACGAGGTTGGACTTAGATGAACTTTGTTTCCTAGTTGTGTTGAAGGATGATGAGCTGGAGGGGCGAGCAGGTCGGCCCCCAGTGCTTTGTATCGAGCTAGTTGTTTTCCGCTTTATTCCCGTTGCCTTGGCTAATGATGAGGATCGTGATAGCGTGAGGCGGAGCTGGGCCGAGGACCCTATCCACTACTGGGCCTATGTCTCGTTTCTTGATGTGGTAGGGTTTTGTTGATTTTGGTATATCAATAGCCCCTACTCCTTAAGCTCTTCACTATACATGTGAGAATCATTGAGTAAAGTTGTAGATGACTTGATGTACCATTTTCCGAGATGGATGATGCAGAGTGATAGAATATTCTCTTGAGTGTGAGCAAAAATATGATGCTCGAGGGCGAGATCCAAATATGATTCTCTTGAGTCGGGCTTATAGAAGATTCGCTCGAGGGCGAGATCCAAATATGATGCTGAGCCGGATTTGGCTTAGAGAAAATTCGCTCGATGGTGAGATCCAAATATGATGCCGAGCCGGAGTCGGGCTTACAGAATATTCACACGAGGGCGAGATCCAAATATGATGCCGAGCTGGAGTTGGGCTTAAATCAGTGTTGATATCGCATTGCGAATTACAGATGTATGCTGTGCATTGTAGCGAACAAGCTTAGATACTGATAATTGTTATTGGGCTTAGAGTGACAAGGCTAAGGTCGGGCTTAGAGTGCCAAGGCTGAAGAGCGTCAAACTTAAAGTGCCGAGCTGAGGTCGGGCTTAGAGTGCCGAGCTGAGGACGGACTTAGCGTGCCGAGCTGAGGTAGGGCATAGCGCGCCTAGCTGAGGTCAGGATTAGCGTGCCGAGCTGAGGTCGGGCTTAGAATGCTGAGTAGAGGTTGGGCTTAGAATGTTGAGGCTGCTGTCGGGCTTAGAGTGCCGAGGCTGAAGAGCATCAGACTTAGAGTGCCGAGCTGAGGTCGGGCTTAGAGTGCCGAGGCTGTTGTCGGGCTTAGAGTGCCGAGCTGAGGTCGGACTTAGCGCGCCGAGCTGAGGTCAGGCTTAGAGTGCCGAGCTGAGGTTGGGCTTAAAGTGCCGACCTTAGAGTACCGAGGCTGCTGTCGGGCTTAGAGTGCCGAGGCTGCTGTCGGGCTTAGAGTGCCTAGCTGAGGTCGGACTTAGTGTGCCGAGCTGAGGTCGGGGTTATAGTGCCGAGCTGAGGTCAGGCTTAGCGTGGTTTCTTAATGAACACTCAACAAAGACGGTGCCGGCCGGTGAAGCAACAACCCAGAATCCGACGAAGCTCAGGTGATGTAACCCTAAATGGTCTCAAACAACACAAGTAGAGGCAATCCTCTTTATGTGTAAAAGCTGAGTTGATAAAACACGTAGGCCAACCTGGAAATTATAAAGGAACCGTGTGCGAGTTTTGAAGATGACGTTGAAGGTGTTCCTTCTAGTTGAGATGATTTTGACGGAAAAAGGAGTAACGATCCGTAAAACCAGTGATCCTTGCTCCGAGTTTGCTGCTAAGATGCTGAAAACGATGATTCCTAGGCTGTATAACCTGGAAAATCAAAGCTTTTGTTGATTTTAAAGGTGAAGATGGAGGAAAGACTTCGCCGGCAATGCCGTGAAAATGGATTTTGCGGTGGTGCGGCCTATCGGAGTAGGCTTTTCCTGATGATTTTTCCCGGTAACGGAGCCAACTGATATTGTCAGAAATATCAGGTTTGCGGTATGTGGATTTTGAGGTGGGTATCTAGCTGATAGTGGGTGACTTCTCCGGTGAGGAGCAGTGGAGCTCAAGAAAGAATATGGAGCTTTTGTGGAATAAGAGGAGGAGGATGGTGCTTCTGATTATGAGTTGTGCCTGAAAGGCTACCTACGTACCCTTCATAAGGGATCAAGCCAATGCGTAGTTCTTAGAAGAATATAATCAGAGAGAGTTGTAATGGAGGTGAATGTGATATTTATGGAGAATGAAGCAGGCCAGCTGGCGAGAGCAAGACAGCTGGCAGACTGTGAGCCCGGAGGGCCGAAAGCCCTTGGCAGGCAGAAAACCTTTGGCGGGTAGAGAGCCTACGGTGGATAGAGAGCCTTGACGAACTCTATGAAGACTTTGCGGTGCCAAGAAAGACTGTTGAACGAACGGGCAAGCCGGAAAACCAGGAAGGTGCCGAGCTGAGGTCGGACTTAGAATGCCGAGCTGAGGTCGGACTTAGAGTGCCGAGACGAGGTCGGACTTTGAGTGCCGAGCTGAGGTCAGACATAGAGAGCCGAGATGAGGTCGGACCTAGAGTGCCGAGCTGAGGTCTGTCTTAGAGAGCCGAGACAAGGTCCGACTTAGAGTGCCGAGCTGAGGTCGGCTTAGAATGACTAGCAGAGGTCGGACTTAGAGAGCTGAGACGAGGTCGGACTTAGAGTGCCGAGATAAGGCCAGACTTAGAGTGCCGAGCTGAGGTCAGACTTAAAGTGCCCAGCTGAGGTCGGACTTAGAGAGCTGAGACGAGGTCGGACTTAGATGAACTTTGTTGCATAGTTGTGTTGAAGGATGGCGAGCTGGAGGGGCGAGCAGGTCAGCCCCCAGTGCTTTGTATCGAGCTAGTTGTTTGCCTTTTTATTCCCGTTGCCTTGGCTAATGACCAGGATCGTGATAGCGTGAGGCGGAGCTGGGCCAAGGACCCTATCCGCTACTGGGCCTATGTCTCGTTTATTGATGTGGTAGTGTTTTGTTGATTTTGGTGTATCACGATGACATTTCTAAGTTAGGTGACCCCGGTAGTTTTAGGCTACCCCTATCGATTGATGGTGCATCTGTAGGATTAGGGTTGTGTGATTCCGGTTCTAGTAGCAATATTCTCACCCTGTAGCTCTACAATAAGGTAAATTTCCCCATCACCATGAACCATACGGTCACCATGCGATTTGTGGATCGCCAGGTTGACATCATCAGCGGTAGGTTAAGAGCTGCTTGGTCAAGATAGGAATTTTTGAATTTCCTAATGACTTTCTAGTTTTGGACGTGCCGGAATATCCCAGTGCCAATTGCTGAAATAGTGTCCTAAACCCAATCGGGTTGGACTGGATCCGACCGGGCGGGATCATTTCTACTATTTCTTTATGTTTATACATATATTAAATGGCTTCCTGTTATTATATATTTGTTTGTTTAACAGACCAATTACGATATTGTTATATGATAACGTTCCTATTGTCAAACCGTGATAGAGAAATCATAATAGTGATTATGGTTGATGAGATCTCGACTACTTTAAGAGTATCATTGATTATCTCTAGTCGTATGTGCTATTAAATAGGATATTAATAGTATGATTGATTGAGGTCAAGTTAAACTATTAACTCGATGCCTACTAACACACTAGCAAGAGAACTAGGTTCAATCGTAGTATAGCTAGATAGAGTCGAGGTCGATCCCACAGAGACTCGGCACAAACAAAACACAAATTTATCCTATTAGAACTAAATTGAAAGGGCGGTCTACGACCAACTAAACGCAGTAAATAAAACAGTGACAACCACAAGACACAGAATACCACAAAGACAAACGAAAGATTACTCAAAACACGGATAATACTGTGGATATTATCTAAACAAACAGTATTGATTACGCTAGTAGATTATAACTTCCCCATGTGAATTAGGAGGATAACGAGATAAAACAAACGTTAAAGATTAATTATTATGACTACGGGAGTCATCCCCTAAGGTAGATTTAGCTCCGATTAGGCCATCTAAATCATCGTGCCTCCATTACGTGACTTCGCTTTTTAATGCCTCCATCTCATATAACCCGACACAATTACGAAACTAGGGATGCCGGTATAAACCGTAACCTCATCTAAGCAACATTCCTCGGGTAAGGCGTACTTCTTAGATGCCGATTCAATCTATATCCTAAGTAACAATCACTTTTTAGGTTTCATGTTAAATTATGATGACAAATAATTAAGTTGATCAAAGTTTAATTACTCGTTTTAATTCCAAATCGTAGAATCGACGTGGTCGAAGCCGATCATAATATTGCCCTACACATCACCACGCTCGGTCAACCGAATAACAGCACTCGGGCGACCGAATGACATGTCTCGGTCGACCGAACACAGTTCTGTGTTGGTACAAATCATGATTACTTCTTAACGTTTTTAACCTAAACACATGGGTTCGTAAATTAATCTACATCACGCAATCAATACAAGAGAAACTATTCCATAATAAAATATATCAGATCTACGAATAAAGATTGCATAATTGAATAGTCATACCCTTGAAGACGAGAGTGACTCCCACTCTTTAATGGGCTCTCCAACCGGAGACTCCGATGAATCCACAATGTATGAACATAAAGAAAAGAAAGCTAAAACTTAAAAACTCAAATTGTCTTGTGTTGTAATGGTGTGTGTTCTCAATTTCGTAGCTGCTGCTTATATAGAGGATTTTGCCGACATAGGATGGATCTAGAAGATATGCACGCGTTTTAGGTCTGGATAGCTTCGGGTAGTCGAACCACATGCCTCGGTCGACCGAATGAAGGGGCTCGGTCGACCGAGCCTCTCTCAGCACGTGTTTAACGCGTTTTCTTGTTAACTTGTTCCCCACTGCACTCTTCTATGCTGATCTGATTTGTCTCTTGATTAATGCTCTGATTTTCTTCCTTATTATCTTGAGATCCACTGATTGAATGACATCAATCCTCTCGATTTATCACAATCTGCAAAATCAGTGTTTATCGCACAAATAAATTGGTCTTTAATAATAAAAACAGCTAAATACCAAAAATCATATTAATAATCACTTAACATTAAATAATAAATATTAACAAGTGATTTAATATGAAATATATATAATTAACTCCGATTTAAGGTTAGAATTGATGACATAAATAGGTATATTTTAACCGTCATCAAAATGCCCCCCACTTAAACTTTGCTTCGTCCCGAACAAAGCATCAATAAGTCATGTCCCAAGACAACATTTTCCTTGGTCAACTCATACTTACACAAGAAACTTGAGTCAACTCATACCAGTCATGCTCATAAGATAAACATTATTCACTACTCGCTATGAATCGAAGTGATTGTGTGCACGTGCATTGGTTTTATATAAATTTAGCAAGATTAGAGTTTATGCAGATTTCATATCGAAATTCACCAACATCAGCATTCATACTTCTTATGCCTCGCAATGGTTAAAGCACTAGAACAATAAGCAAGAGCGTATCTATAGGGATTTTGGACTTGGAGACCGAGTACTACTCAGAGCCTCTAATACATTTAAATTTTTTTCAATTTTGCATATTTCTCGAATGCTACTAATCTCAAGGAAGAAAACTTTCATAGAGTATCCCCCTATCTTAGATTAAACATAGCATCGAATATTACCACAAGCGCGGGACTACTTTGGTAACTTACTACAAGCCCAGTGTTTTAATATTATCAAACACAGGTATGTCTCAAGCTTATTACTCCGCTTTTGTTGGCTAGAAGATCAGAATACATCAGTCGACAAATAACGACACTAGGTAAACATAACCAATTATCTACGCAATGTACACATACTTCTTTCAATTATTATAACGCATGCGGTACTAAGCGATTCACATGTTGAGTAGTTGAACAATGCCTAACTACTTGCAGTTCTTGGCATGAATATCCTTAAGTTTACTAACAATTTATCGCAAAAGTATAATATGACCACGTACTTACGCAACTTGGTTCCTTTCCTATCAATTCTAAGTATAAGAACTTCACAAGTTTAAGGGTATGAGTTAAACAACTTGGCATTTATCCATGAAATTTTTTAAATTTGGCCCAATATTGTCTCAATATTCCGTTTTTCAACATATAGCTAGGTCCCTTGCCCCCCACTTAAACATGGCATTGTCCTCAATGACAAAAATAAAGGAGAGTTCAAAAAGAAAGACTTAGCTCTGGAAATGGCCCCCAAATAAAGGAACAATATCGGAGTAAACATCAGCACGTCGTGGAGAAGCAGACACACCCTGTATAAGCAAACAAGCTCCACGAAATCGTCAAATACCATGTCTATGGAAGTTATAAAATAATGTGGCAGTAATTAGATATAGATATCTAAAAACAGTTTAAGCCACTTTACTTTATACTACCATGGACAAGACCAAAAGTGATTTAAACCTAAATAAAAACTCACATGACGGCTATCAAGGAAAAAACCTCGTTTATTCCGAACTTAGACTCGGAACATGGCGAGATGAAAAAAAACCGTGATAGACGCATGCTACTTTATTAAAAATAAAATGGAAAATATAGTTATAATAAATAGTTCTAAATTTATAGTCGCTAGCTCGACTCAATTCAAGATGGTTTATTCATAAACAGGGTCATCGAGTACAAAACCTCCTTCTCAAAGACCAAAGTGAAGCCCTTGATAATGCTTCACACGATGTCCATTGACCACAAATCTGACTCGTCTTTGAAATTGAATAGCTCCACTTGCTCGAAGGAAAGACTTGTTGTACTCGAAATGGACCATGCCATCTTGATTTTAACTTACCCGGAATAGTCTTAATCGCGAATTGTACAAGAGAACTAGATCACCCTCTTGAAAGGTCCTTTCCGAAATCTTTTGTCATGGAATTTCTTCGTGCGCTCCTTGAAAATCTTGGCATTCTCGTATGCCTCTAAACGAAACTCCTCCAAAGGCGAGTTAATTCTAACATCCTCTTCTCACCGCCAATGTCTCATCAAAATTTAACATCCTTGTTGCCCACATGGCCCGGTGCTCAAGTTCCACAGTAGATGACATGCCTTTCCAAAAACAATCCTATACGGTGACATTCCAATTGAGGTTTTATATGCAGTCCTATAAGCCCATAAAGCGTCGTCTAAACGTAACGACCAATCCTTCCTAGTCGTATTGACGCTTTCTCGAGATACGCTTTATTTCTCAATTGGTGACTTCTACTTGCCCACTAGTCCGGGGTGATATGTCACATAGCTTATGTCGAACCCCATACTTAATCATCACCTTTCAAAAGGTTTATTACAAAAATGACTACCATTGTCGCTATAATCGCCTCTAGGCGTCCCCAAACCTTGTAAAAATATTCTTTTCAAGAATCTAACTACAACCTTAGCATCGTTAGTAGGGAGCGATGGCCTCAACCCATTTGGATACATAATCAACAACAACTAAGATGTAGCGGTTAGATAGTGATGAAGTGAAGGGTCCAACGAAATCTATTCCCCAAACGTCAAAGAGTTCTACTTCTAAGATGCTCTTAAGTGGCATCTCATTCCTCCGTGAAATATTTCCTGTCATTTGACAAGCATGACATGCTTTTGCATATTCGTGTGCATCCTTAAACAATGTCGGCCAATAAAAACCACATTGGAGGACCTTAGCCGCAGTTTTTTCCTCCCCCGTAGTGTCCTCCAACTTCATAAGAATGACAATGCTTCAGGATATCATTATACTCTTCTTCGGGCACACACCTTCGAAAGATATCATCAGATCCTAGCTTAAACAAATAAGGCTCATCCTAATAATAGTGTCTAAGATCTTTAAAGAATTTTTTCCTTTCTTGGACAAAGGTGAGATTCGGTGGTAGGTACTTTCTTGGATAGATAATTAACAAACAAACTAAACCATGGTTGTTTCTTCTCCTTCACAACCTCTATTCTTGAAGAAACTGCAACACAATCATCATGTCCCCTGATGGTGGTGATGGAGAAAAGTTGTTCATCAGGAAAAGATTCTCCTATCTCAGGTAATTCCTCACCATCCTCAAATTGTAAGCGCGACAGATGATCGGCCACTACATTCTCACTTCCTTTCTTGTCTCGGATCTCTACGTCAAATTCTTGCAGCAGTAGAATCCATCTCAACAATCTAGGATTTGAATCTTGCTTTGCTAGGAGATACTTAAGAGCTGCATGGTCAGTCCACATCCCACCAAGTAAGATCTAAACTTGTCAAAAGCAAAGATAACGGCCAAAAGCTCTTTCTCCGTTGTGGCGTAATTTCTTTGGGCAGCATTCAAAGTCCGACTCGCATAATAGATAGGTCTGAAGATCTTATATTTTCTTTGACCCAAAGCGGCGCCAACAGCAGTGTCACTTGCATCACACATTAGTTCAAACGGAAGATCCCAATCCGGTGCGACCAGAACGGGTGCAGTAATCAGTCTACTTTTTATTTTGTTGAAAGCTTTTATGCACTCATTAGAGAACACAAATGGCACATCCTTGGCCAACAATTCGGTAAGAGGTCTAGAGATTAGGGAAAAGTCTTTAATAAACCTACGATAAAAGCCGGCGTGGCCTAAAAAACCTCGCAAAGTTTTAAGATTGGTAGGTGGGGGTAATTTCTCGATCACCTCAACTTTGGCTCTATCCACCTCTATTCCGTTCTTTGATATGCGGTGGCCTAGTACTATACCTTCCGTAACCATCAAATGACACTTCTCCCAGTTAAGCACAAGATTCGTCTCCTCACATCTCTTCAACACTCGTGCTAGATGTGTGAGACATGAATCGAAATTGTCTCCAAACATGGAGAAATCATCCATAAAGATTTCCAAGAAATCTTCCACCATATCCGTGAATAATGAAATCATACATCGTTGAAATGTCGCGGGGGCGTTGCACAATCCAAATGGCATTCGATTATACGCAAATGTCCTATATGGGCATGTAAATGTTGTTTTCTCACGATCTTCGGGCGAGATGTGGATTTGATAGTATCCCGAATACCCGTCAATAAAATAATAGAAAGCATGCCCGCTCAGTCTCTCGAGCATTTGATCGATGAAGGGAAGAGGAAAGTGGTCCTTACGAGTCGCATCGTTTAGTTTCCTAAAGTCTATGCGTACTCGATGACCGGTGATTAGCCTCACAGGAATTAGCTCATTCAACTCATTGGCTTGCACCGTCAATCCTCCCTTCTTGGGAACTACGTGGATAGGGATTACCCATTCGCTATCAGCAATTGGAAATATAATTCCCATTTCTAGCATTTTTATAACCTCATCTCTAACCACTTCCTTTAATTGTGGGGTTAGACGCCTCTGAGGTTGTGCAACCGCTTTCTTCTTAGGGTCCACGGAGATTTTGTGCATACACACGCTAGGACTAATGCCCTTAACATCCGCTATGGTCCATCCAAATGCTCCGCGGTACTCTCTCAAAACTCTCATTAGTTTCTCCTCTTGTAAGTCCGTCAAGGAAGAAGATATAATTAGTGGCAAAGTCTCATCTTGAAGAAATACGTACTTCAAATTTGCAGGAAGAGGTTTTAAAGTCAAATTTGTGGGAGGTTCTTCCAAAGAGGCCTTCAACTTTTGACCAGTGAGTTTGAGTTCAAGTACCTATGCCACGTTGGTCTATGATTGAATCTTTCAATCTCCATGAAGCCTTTACTTCCTCTACAGTGCCTGGGGGTCCTCTACTACATCCTGGCCATATCATCTTCTCCTCCTCACTACTTACGTGCCGCGACTTCATCTTCTTCTTCCAAGACAAAGATCCAAGAAATCCTTGATACTTTCATGTTGTTAAAATTCTTGAACGATCCTATCAATGGAATCCAACATGAAACATGCATCCTCTCCATCATCAGGTTGCTTCATAGTGTCGAAAACATTGAATGCAACTCTCTCTTCGTTCACTCTTAATACTAACTCGCCTTTGTAAACATCAATTAGCGTTCTACTAGTGGCCATAAAAGGTCTTCCTAATATCAAGGGCACTTCGTAGTTAGCTTCCATATCTAAGACCACAAAGTCGACAGGGAATACAAAATTTTCAACTCTTACTAGCACATCCTCAACCACTCCACACGGTTCCTTGTGAACGGTCAGCTAATTGCAATGTGATTGAGGTCTTCTTAAGATCTTTCATGCCTAGCTTCCGAAAAATAGATAGTGGCATCAGATTCACGCTTGCTCCTAGATCACACAAAGCTTTGTTTAGACATACGTTACCTATGGTGCAGGGAATGGGAAAGCTTCCCGGATCTTTGCATTTTGGGGGTAACTTATGTTGAAGAATGGCTGAGCACTCCTCATTAAGGCATATGGTCTCTAAATCTAGAAGTTTCCTTTTAGTTGAGATGGCGTCCTTTAAAAACATGGTGTACTCAGGCATTTTAGCTAGTGCTTCAACTAGAGGTATATTGATTTGTAACTTACTGAATATATCCACGAATTTCTTATATCTCTTATTATCAAACTTAGGTTTCGGCTTTGGTGGAGGATAAGGTAGATTTGAAGGATCGACATCAGTGAAAATTGGATATTCGTTATCGTATAGTTCAACTCTAGGGCCAGCAGGTTCTTTATACGTTCTTTGCTCAGGCAAAGTCTCGGAAGTATTAGTCTCATTGCTTGGCTCACCATCCTTACTCTTTGTGACTTTCTCTTTCTCTTGCAGGGATGGTGGAGTTACCTATTTTCCACTTCTTGTCATGATTGCATTTAAATCCTTAGGGTTCTTCTCAGTGTTGCTTGGCAACCTCCAGAGGTCTAGTTGAGACTTGCTCACTAGTTGTCCTATTTGGTGAGTGAGATTTTGGACTAGAGCTTCTTGGTTGGTCACCTTAGCATCGGTCTTCTGACAATCTTGGCTAAAGTTAGTGGCTAAATCAGCCATTGATTTTGAAAGTTGTCCCATATTGTCAGTGACGACATTACTCGGTTTTCTATTGCCGCTTCCCAACCAAAAGTTTTAGTTTTGCTGTGGTACATAAGTGGTAGGCGGTTTAGGCCTTTCTCTCACGCATTAAGGTCACTATATCGGAATCCAGGATGGTTATGATTAGGCTTATATCCTCCCCGATATAATTGGCTTCTTCATGATCAAAGATTCTCACTTTGAGGTGCTACCTCGATTCCAGCCCCTTTCTCTACTTTTGCCATCCTCTCTTGCATCCCATCTACCTTATTGTTGATAACAGAAAGTTGTTCTAAGATTTTGGTAGATGCACTATCCTCGAATATGTCAGCATCCATTTTCACAGTAGCTATGTCATTGCCTCCCATTGGCTATTCATCGCTATTTGTTCCATCTTCCTTTGTGCCTCCTCAGAGATAAAAGAACAAACGCTCCATTCTTTGGAGGCGTCTACTCTAATTTTCTCCGTCTCTCTCAACCCATGGTAAAAAGTTTGCATTAAAAGCCAAAGAGAGATGTCATGATGAGGACACTTCCTCATAGCTTCCTTGAAGCGCCTCCCAAGCTTGATCAAAACTCTCCCCAGGTTGTTGCTTAAATCCTAGGATGTCTTGGCGTAACTTAAAGGTTTTTCCCAAGGGAAAAATACTTCTTCATGAATTTTTGCAACAATTGTTCCCAAGTAGTGATAGATCAAGCCTCTAAAGAGAGAAGCCATTGCTTAGCTTTATCTTTCAAAGTGAAAGGGAAAAGCTTAAGACGAATGTTCCCCTCCGGGATTAATTCTGGTTTCACTGTGCTAACGATTTCCAAGAAATTCGTCACGTGAACACAAGGATCCTCATTTTGGATTCCATGAAAAGTGGAATAGTTGGTCACCATTTGAATTACGTTAGGCCTAGGGTGATAGACTTCCGCAGCATCTTGCGGTGCTACGATAGCGGGAATGAATTGCTCAATAGTGGGCGTTGCATAACTTTGCAAAGTGCGCCTCGCTCTTTGAGCTAGGGCTTGGTTTCCATTATTAGCATTTTCATTCACATTATTGGCATTATTAATAACCGGATTAATAACAGGATTAGGTACCATGTTTGGATTGTTCTGAATGCCTTCCATTTCTGCCTCAGATTCAGAATGTTCAGGATGATCAGTTATATGTCCTTCTTCCAATTCGTGCTCGCTTTCCTCAAGATTTGGATCCTCTTCTCCTTGCTTAGCCGCCTCCCTAGCTAACTTCCTATTCCTTCTACGCAAATTTCTCTATTTCAGGATTATAAGGCTCAAGCGGTTCCTTCGATTTCCGAGTAGCGTACTATAAAATAATAAACAACAATAAAACAATTAATCACTAGTAAAGGCTAGGCCTTTAACTAACTAAATAAGACTAAAACAGACTCGAAATAAGTTTGAGAAAAGAAAACATAAATAAAACAGAAGCAGAATATTATAAAACTAATACAAAACAGAAACAGAAAAGAAAATAAATTCTCGGTCGACCGAGAACTGTGGTTCGGTCGACCGAACTCTTTTTTTTTTTTTTTTTTTTTTTACGACACTGTTTAATATACAGACTCTTATTCACAGAATATTCATGAATCCAGTTCTAACAAAATAAGTTGTATTTTAATTTAATGACTCGAGTCCCCGGCAACGGCTCCAAAAACTTGATTGAGGTCAAGTTAAACTATTAACTCGATGCCTACTAACACACTAGCAAGAGAACTAGGTTCAATCGTATTATAGCTAGATAGAGTCGAGATCGATACCACAGAGACTCGGCACAAACAAAACACAAATTTATCCTATTAGAACTAAATTGAAAGGGCGGTCTACGACCAACTAAACGCAGTAAATAAAACAGTGACAACCACAAGACACAGAATACCACAAAGACAAACAAAAGATTACTCAAAACACGGATAATACTGTGGATATTATCTAAACAAATAGTATTGATTACGCTAGTAGATTATAACTTCCCCATGTGAATTAGGATGATAACGAGATAAAACAAACGTTAAAGATTAATTATTATGACTACGGGAGTCATCCCCTAAGGTAGATTTAGCTCCGATTAGGCCATCTAAATCATCGTGCCTCCATTACGTGACTTCGCTTTTTAATGCCTCCATCTCATATAACTTCTGACACTATTACGAAACTAGGGATGCCGGTATAAACCGTAACCTCATCTAAGCAACATTCCTCGGGTAAGGCGTACTTCTTAGATGCCGATTCAATCTATATCCTAAGTAACAATCACTTTTTAGGTTTCATGTTAAATTATGATGACAAATAATTAAGTTGATCAGGTTTAATTACTCGTTATAATTCCAAATCAGAGAATCGACGTAGTCGGCCGATCATAATATTGCCCTACACATCACCACGCTCGGTCAACGAATGACGGCTCGGGCAACCGAATGACATGTCTCGGTCGACCGAACACAGTTCTGTGTTGGTACAAATCATGATTACTTCTTAACGTTTTTAACCTAAACACATGGGTTCGTAAATTAATCTACATCACGCAATCAATACAAGAGAAACTATTCCATAATAAAATATATCAGATCTACGAATAAAGATTGCATAATTGAATAGTCATACCCTCGAAGACGAGAGTGACTCCCACTCTTTAATGCGCTCCCCAACCGGAGACTCCGATGAATCCACAATGTACGAACATAAAGAAAAGAAAGCTAAAACTTAAAAACTCAAATTGTCTTGTGTTGTAATGGTGTGTGTTCTCAATTTAAGAGCTCTTTGCTTATATAGAGGATTTTGCCGACATAGGATGGATCTAGAAGATATGCACGCGCTTTAGGTGCGGATAGCTTCGGGTAGTCGAAACCACATGCCTCGGTCGATCGAATGAAGGGCTTGGTCGACCGAGCCTCTCTCGAAGACGTGTTTAACGCGTTTTCTTGTTAACTTGTTCCCACTGCACTCTTCTATGCCGATCCGATTTGTCTCTTGATTAATGCTCTGATTTTCTTCCTTATTATCTTGAGATCCACTGATTGAATGACATCAATCCTCTCGATTTATCACAATCTGCAAAATCAGTGTTTATCGCACAAATAAATTGGTCTTTAATAATAAAAACAGCTAAATACCAAAAATCATATTAATAATCACTTAACATTAAATAATAAATATTAACAAGTGATTTAATATGAAATATATATAATTAACTCCGATTTAAGGTTAGAATTGATGACATAAATAGGTATATTTTAACCGTCATCAATGATTAGACTAGCACATATTGGATGTCTTCTATCTTTTGAAGATAGGTATAGATCTCGTCTATCGAAGTGTAGAGACACTTGGACTATACGTGGATGTGTATTAAAGAATGCGTACGTTAGACTGACCCACTTACTTTATTAAGTGTGGCACTTTGTGGAGGTTGTGTAATTATCCTAACACCAGAGTCTTCATGGCATCATGGTGTGGATTGTCATACTTTGACACTATTGAGGTTTCCCCTAGCCAAGAGGCGATCATGTGGTAGTGATTGGCTGTGATACTGAAGCTTGCGTAGGATTCATGTCGCTCGTTCGGAAATCGCGTATCCTATGAATAGGAGTAAATATCCGAAAGGGCCTTTGATGAAGTCGGATTTCACTAGTTGTTATTTATGGGCTAATTCATCTAATGGTAGTTCTTCGACCACCGGCAAACACCAAAAGACGGGGCTGTTTTTGTAGTGTTTCGACTGAACCTGAGTTATTCTCAAGCTGCCTAAATATCCAATCCCTCAATTGGAATCAAGCCAGCCATAGTTCTTGAAAGGGGTTTATATAAGGAGTCCTAACCCTAATATTGCCGTATCCTTCAAGGATTCGGTTACACCAGTATCAATTAGGATTGCTACGAATCCCTGATTATTAGGAGATAATATCTCATTTATCTTTAAGGTTGAATCAAAGCCTTAATGAGGCTGAATTCTTTCATCGTGTTTATCCTTAGATTATGGACACGGCGTATAACTGACTTAACGCTCAGGCATGTACAGCCGAGTCCTTATGGTCATGCTCTGCACGTATTCTATAGACCGAACCGACCTGCGGTGGTCAGAAGGAATGAGGTAGCTCGCTCTGCATGATATGTTGTGGATATTGTTTGGACTCTCGACCGCTGGTCGGGGTGACCTCCATACTTTATTTAAGTTCATCATTTGTGTTCATGACACGTGGCCTTGACCGAGCTGACCATCATCAGCCTTCTTATAAGGATTATCTTACTCTCGGGAATCTTTGCAAAGTGGGAGTAAATGAGTTACTTCGAGAGAGCATGATATCCAGATTATGAGATACGGTCGTTAATGTATTGACACTCGAGATACGACCGTATGGATAATGTAACAGCGATATGATTGTATTTACACGGTAAACGTTTCACATGAAACATTGTAGTCATAGCACTTGACTCTTTCCAATGATTGAGGGTTGTGGATGTGTTGCTAGATGCTATCCATGATCGTTAGGTATGAAGGATATTTTAGTAAATGCACTTTGTGCCTACGGGCAGCATATTCGAAAGCCTATCGGGTCACACACACAAGAACATCTAGCCGGATTAAAATGCGTTTATAGCGATAACCAAATAAGGAAAATTTATCTCGACTATAAAGTGTTATAGTGGTGAATTAATATGGTGGTATTTATTTATTATGAATATATATAATACAAGATATTAATTATGTTGATTAATTAAATATACATAATTAATGTAAAGGTCGAAATTTAATAAATGTGTATATGATACACATTAATTTTATAAATTAATTAATCATAGCATTATATTAATTAGGAATATTCCTGATGCCAATTTATAGACATATGGGGCGTAGGTCTTAGGTGTATAAGATACACTTGGATTTTGCAATTAATTAATAGTATTACCATATATTAATATTAGATATTAATAGATTTGCATAAATTGATTTATGGTAATATGATAAAGATAATCAATATTAGATATTAACAATATCATGGATTTATTTAATATATGATATTAAATTAAATGAGACTAATCTGGAATATCTATTTTTCTTACTTGCTAGTAAAATGTTTTCTTTCTCCTCATTCTATTAGGAAGCTTCTCGCAATCAGTTTTTGGGGCACAAGGTGCGCACCACCCTCTATATAAAAAAAGGGTTGGCTAGCTCTTTTGTATCATCACAATTAGAAGATTGCTAATTTACTAGAAAATATGAGAGTTTCTTAGAGAGAGTTTTGAGAGAGAGAAAAGGTCGGTCTAGCAACCGAGTTTTTCTAGTAGCAATCCAATGGTGGATTCTGGTGGGTTGTTCGTGTGGATCAATAGTAGAGTGATAACGCCCTAAATACTACCATTAAATGTACCTTTATTTACCCCGAATCGTGCTCGAGAGGAGATATATAGGCTCATTATTGTGGGGAATATGTGTTAAATGCTGACTGCGTATTCCTAGGTTTACGATTCTGCATCCATGTTATTATCCCGTAGATTTGGCACTGTTTCGCCTTGTATTGTACGTTTTTCAGGATGTACCAAAATCCGGAACAGCTAAGGATGGATCTAGACCGAAGGGAAGGCATTGGGCCAAGTGGAGAAAGTCCAAGAAGGATCTGCCAGATATAGGGAAGAAAAACTGGGCCAATTAATCGAACCCTTGGAAGACAAGAAACCGGAGTATGCCGCATCCACTAGGTCGGTTAGGGTTTTATTGAGTCTTAAGTCGGCCATTGAGCCTATATAAAGTGTCAGAATCCGAATGTAAACATATGCCTTCATAACTTTTCATATATATTGATAGATTTTTATTCTTGTTCATGAAATAAAGTTTTCTTTAGCTTTTTGGTGATTTGTTTTCTGGTTTCCCTCCTTCCACGCCATATCTAGCTTGAGTAGATCAAGCTAGATCTCCATAACCGAAGGTATGAAGTTTGAACGTTCCTTTATGTCTTTATTATGGTAGATCTACTTGTATTTACATGTTGTAGTTAATCTGAATGTTTAACAACCCCATGATTTACTTGAATTAATCAATACGAATCTATGTAGATTATAGAATAGGAACCGACGCCCCCGATTAATCGGCGGTCTTTACCAATGAATCGAGGCAACTTTTTAGGTCTCTCTAATCTAGAGATTCAACATCATCTATGTTGATCGACATGATTAATTAGGTCTGGCCAATCTAATATTCGTATATCGTAAATTAACATGAAGGACTGTCAGTGAAGTGTTAATTAGGACGTGGTCATGATGGATCTCTAGGAACGTGCTAGTCATAGTTGATAGCATCTTAGGGAGGTTCTCGGTCTTGAGCCGGCAACTCTAAAACTTAATGCATATGAACTAATACAACCAACGAATGAGGTTGCATATACACTGTCTGCTGTCCTTACAGTGGAAGTAGATATAGGGTTAGGAGGTTGCACCCGTAGCTAAACTAAATTAAAACGTTTGATTGATTTAGGGAAATTATGTGGGGAAGTAAACATAAAGATTAACTACACCAAGTTAGTAGATAGGTGGGTAAGGGGAGGAATACCATGTTTCTCTTTTATGTTATTACTGGTCAATTACCATATTTGTCTTCTCGATTAGGTTAGATTCGTTTATCCTCGAGTTGCATTGTCTCTGTGGGATCGACCTTGATTCGCCATTGCTATACTATGATTTGACCTAGTACTCTTTCTATTATAAGCGACATCACGCGAGACATCAAGTTTTTGGCGCCGTTGCTGGGGACAATATCCAATTTCGAGAATAAACTTATTCAATTCTAATTGAGAAGTTTCTGTTTTCTGTTATTTGATTTTTATTTGAGTCTTGAGTCATGTTTTTTGCCCCTACATCATATAAAATTAGAATAAGAAAATTTTGGCGCGATTAAACGAGGTTTACCCCCGATTAATTCAAATTCTAACAGCCCCAGTTATTCTGTGTATATCTATGTTAGTTTTAAGTTAGTTGGTCCGCAACAGTTGGGTCTGAACCCAACTGAGGTGGAAGTTACTAACCATTTTATTTGTTTTTGTTTTATCTCTTAGTAGGAACTACATGACACTTTGGATATTTGTTCAAACAGTCTGTTAAAGAGGCAGAGCCAAACAAGCATAATGCCATGCACAGTTCTTAACATAACTCCGATCTCCATGTACACAGGCTCAAAGGTTAGAGAGCAGTATGAGCCAGACAAGAAGCGAATGGTAGAGGAGAAAGAGGCACTCAAACGAGAAGCCGAAGAGAACCTGTGGGAGTACGAGAACTTTATAGGAGGTATGTCTTCTATCGAGGTTATTGATATTTTATCTTCTGATTATGATTCCGACGACCCTGAAGAGGACCTTGACACTATGTTTCCCGAGCCTGAGGACTACCCGGACTCAGATGTAGTAGTAAAGTTAGGAGACCCAGTGACGTTTCGACTCCCAATATCGATTAACAATGTATCTATAGGATTATGACTCTACGACTCTGGTTTGAGTTGCAACATCCTTCCTTATTCACTATGTCAAAAGGTAAAGATTCAGGTAACCTTGGACCAAACACGGTCCATGGCTTTTGTGGATTGTACCCAAGAAATGCCAGCTAGTGTGCTGAAGGATTGCAAAATCAAAGCAGGTGGATTCACATTCCCTGCAGATTTTCTAGTCCTCGACGTACCAGAAGACCCTAGTGCCTAAGTGTTGTTAGGATGCCCATTACTAGCAACAAGCCATGCTATCATGGATTTCGATAATGGGGAGATCACTCTAAGGACGAATAATGATGCCGTAACCATTAAGATCCTAGAACCCCTAGACAATAGACTTGAATGCTACTTGATGACCTATAGCTCTAGAGACGTAAAAATTGTAGAGATAAAGGATGAGAGGCCCAAGCATCGAGAAGTTCTTATAGGAACTTGTGAGCATGAGTTTATGAAAGTACTGCTGAGAGAACAAGAGGAAAAAGTCCACAACAAGACGCTCAAGGAGACTGGTCCTTCTGTTATGCGTAGTTATGGAGTAGAGCTAAAAGTAGAAAGTGTGGAATCCTTGGACATTAAAGTTAAGTCTCGAAGCAGGGGTATACCTAGTACACGGGCTAAGAGTGCTAGACGTGCCAGGAAGAGAGCTCAGAAAGTTTCTACACAGACCCGAGAGGCGGCACACCTAGATGATAAGAAAAAAATGTTTCTTTCTCGGCCTATAAAGCCAAGAAGGAGCACTTATTGAACGAGAAATGAAGTGCGTGACGGTGAAGACCTCGAGAGTGCGAATCTGGCAAGCAAAATCCCCGACCTCTGATTGAATGAGGATTCGAAAGTGTGGAAATATTACATTGTTAATTATAATATGTTATATTGTAACATGTTACTTATGTATAAATAGACATATTAATTGTAGTGTATAAACAATTAATATGTCCTAAAGTCATAAAGTAAATCTATCTTGTCCTATTGTGTAATAGCTGACTCTAGCAATTAATACTAGCCGACTCTAGTAACTTTTACTTTACTAGCTAGGATCTTTCCATGCTTGTATCTATTTATACCCATTCTTCTAACATGAATAAACAAGTTGAAGTTTACTCAAGTATTATTACTTTCTCAAACTCTCTTCATGGTATCGGAGCCATAATCGTCTTTAATCCGCTGCAAAATCTCCTATCTTTTCAAGAATGTCTTCTTTATCTGAAGCTTCTTCACCCTCAGTAGAGTCCCAGCAGCCTCAGCAGACAGGGGTCACTGAAAACTATTCATTTACAAATCACAGACTTGATGGAAACAACTACCTGCTGTGGTCAAGATCTATGAAAATGTATATCTCAGGCCAGAGCAAGATGGGATACTTTTCTGGTTCCAAACTGCGCTCAAAAACGACCCCAAGTTTGAAGCATGGGATACGAGAAATAACCAAGTCATGACCATCCTCACGAGGTCAATGACAAAAGAGATCAGTGTGAACTTCATGATGTATGACACTGCTAAGGATATCTGGGATAATGCCAGAGACCTTTACTCAAAGAAGGACAATACATTTGAGGTCTATGAACTCAAAGCTCAAAGCTAGAATTGCAGTCAAGGAGACCTGTCTGTAACTCAGTACTACAACCAACTATCTAAGCCATGGCAACACCTAGACATGTTGGAAACTCACCCATGGAATGATGTAGAGGATGCTTCCTTATACAAGAATATCATTGAGAAGAAGGGGGTATTCAAGTTCCTTACAGGACTGAACTCATTCCTTGATGATGTTAGAGGTAGATTTCTTGCTACTAAACCTCTCCCCAGCCTCAAATCTGTGTTTGCTGAAGTCAAACATGAGGAAAACAGGAGGAAAGTAATGCTGCAAAGCAACCCTGCTGATCACCCTACTGATAGCTCATCAATGTTGGTGGTCAGGAAGCCTACTGAGGTTACTGAGACTTACAGGAAACCTACTGAGAAGACAGGAAAGTTTTTCTGTGATCACTGCAAACGCACAAATCACACCAAGGACACTTGCTGGAAACTACATGGTAAGCCTAATCCCTTTAAACCCTCCAAACCAACCAGGGAAAGTCAAGGCAGGCATGCCAGTGAAGAAAGGAACAAAGATACCATGCTGGATGCTCAGTTTGCTGCCTTCAAAGCCTTCATTGCTCAACAAAAGAAAGCTAGTTCTATCACTGACATAGCTACTCATGCTAAAACAGGTATATTCCACTCACCTTTCAGTAATGATACTTGGATTGTTGATTCTAGGGCTTCATCTCATATGACTGGTAACAAGAGTCTCATATCTCAGTTTAGGCCCTGTCATCAAACCCACAATATTAGGATTGCTGATGGATCTATTTCATGTGCACAAGGTTTTGGAAATGTTAAACTTACTAATAAGATACACCTTCAGGATGTCCTATTTGTTCCAAAATTAGACTGTAACCTTATATCTGTCAGTAGACTCACTAAAGACCTAAATTGGACAGTCTTGTTTAATGACAATCGCTTTTATTTTCCAGGATCTTTCTTCACGAGAAGTGATTGGGAGAGCTAAAGCTTTGCTCAGATCAAGTTTATGGTCAACCTGCTTTGAAGACGAGAATATTGAAGATCGAAATCGCCTTAGCGACTGCACCCAAACCATAGACAATATCATGTTATGGCATTATAGACTAGGTCATCCAGGTTTTGGTTATTTAAAGTCTTTATTTCTTGAATTGTTCAAAAGATGTAACCTCAATGACCTTCAATGTGATATTTGTCAGTTTGCTAAACTTACTAAGTCTGTGTATACTAAATTACCTTACTTACCCTCCACACCTTTCACTCTAATACATAGTGATGTATGGGGACCTTCAAGAGTTAAAAGTATAACAGGAAAGAGGTGGTTTGTCACCTTCATAGATGATCACACCAGGATCACATGGCTGTTTCTGATGAACGATAAATCTGAAGTTGGAACCATCTTCCAAGGATTCTATAACATGGTATCCACTCAATTTGACACTAAGATTAAAATCTTAAAAACAGATAATGCCCTGGAATACTACGAGTCCAACCTCAGCACCTTCCTGAATGATAAGGGGATTATTCACACCAGTAGCTGTGTAGAGACACCTCAGCAAAATGGGGTTGCTGAGAGGAAGAACAGGCACTTACCGGAGATGGCTAGATCAGTCATGTTCACCACACATGTGCCTAAATATACGTGGGGTGAAGCTATATTAACTGCCACATACCTGATCAACAGGTTACCCAGCAGAGTGTTAGGATTCAAGACTCCCATTCAAACCCTGCTGACAACTCATCCGTGTCCTCATCTCATTGCTGACTTGCCTCCAAAGATCTTTGGATGTACTGTGTTTGTCTATATTCATGCCCAACACAGAAGTAAACTTGATCCCAAAGCTCATAAGTGCATCTTCCTAGGCCATGCCAAAGACAGAAAAGGGTTACAAGTGTTATTCTCCCACTGACAAAAGATTTTACAATTCTATGGATGTAAAATTCTTTGAAAAAACCCCATACTACAGCAAACCTACCGAGACAGTCACATATGGCAACCTTATTGAAATTGAGATCACTCCAATCCCTCAACCAACTCCTCGGCCAGACTCACGATACTCACCACCCTCTCGCACCTCAAACGAGATCCTCGAACCTCAAGACTCTCATCGCCCCCCAAAGATCCCATCGAACCTCAAAGACCTCATCGAACCCATCAACCTCAGTAGCCTCCTGAGCCTACTGACCCTGATCATTCCACTGATATTGATGACAGACCCATTGCTGTCCGGAAGGTAAAGAGATCATGCATTAATCACTCTATTCATACTTATGTGTCTTATGATCACTTGTCACCTTCTTTTGCTATGTTTACACAGGACTTGGATTCTCACTCCATTCCTAAGAATATACAGGAAGCTCTCCAACATGATAAGTGGAAGGCAGCTGTCAAAACTGAAATGACTGCTCTCATTGACAACCATACTTGGGACCTCACCACTCTCCCACATGGAAAGAAGACAATCATTTGTAAATGGTCATTCACTATCAAGTACACTTCTTGATGGTACTATTGACAAATACAAAGCTAGGCCCAGTTTGCAAGGGATTCACTCAAACATATGGACTTGACTACAAAGAGACCTTCGCACTGTGGCAAAGCTAAACACCGCTGTCGAGTCTTGATCTCATTTGTTGTCCAACTTGATCGCCTCTCCACCAATTGGATATCAAGAATGCTTTCCTAAATGGTGACCTTCTTGAGGAAGTCTATATGAATGTACCTCCCAGGTTTTGCCAACACTCACACTCGAGGAAAGTTTGCAAATTGAGGAAATCTATATGGCCTAAAGCAATCCCTAGAGCCTGATTTGGCAAACTTACTCTTTGTGGTTAAAGTCTGCTGGATATCATCAATGCAACTCAGATCACACCATGTTTATCAAAACAACCAACCAGAAAAGATCTATCCTTATTGTCTATGTGGATGATATCATCCTCACTGGTGATGCCCTGCTGAGATCCAACAATTGAAGACCCTGATGGCCAAAGTATTTCAAGTTAAAGATTTGGGCTACCTCAAGTACTTTCTTGGTATGGAAATAGCAAGAAACAGCCAGGGTATATCTGTCTCACAGAGAGAAGTATATGTCTTTCTTTGAAGAAATCGGCATCTTTGGGGTGCAAACCGGCTATCTCTCCAGTAGACCCCAGTAATCCACTAGTACATGGTAATGTTGCTGTAAGAAAGGAACAATATCAGAGACTTGTAGGGAGACTCATCTATCTCTCTCTTATACAAGACCTGATATTGCATATGGAGTTAGCCTTGTCAGTCAGTTCATGCATTGCCCTACTGAGCATCACTGGGATGCTGTCTACAGAATACTCAGATATTTGAAGTCTACTCCTGGCCAGGGCTTACACTTCACTAAGTCTCCTGACAGATCAATGAAGGTCTATCTTGATCTTGATCGGGCTTGGGTGCCACATAGACAGAAGATCTACCACAGGCTATTGCTCATATGTATGGGGTAATCTTGTCACTTGGAGAAGCAAGAAGCAACCTACTGTCTCCAAAAGCAGTGCTGAAGCTGAACTCAGGGCACTGGTTTTGGGCATCTGTGAAGCATTATGGCTGAAAAGAGTTCTTACTGACCTTCAGCAGACCCTTCAACAACCTGTCATACTCTGCTGTGACAATAATTCAGCATTATGCATGGCAGAGGATCCAGTCCATCATGATAAAACCAAACATGTGGACATTGACAGACATTTCCTTAAAGAGAAGATTGATGCCAAGATCATTCAACTTCAGTATGTTCCCTCAGCAGACCAAAATGTTGATATTCTCACCAAGGCAATTCCACCGCTTATGTTCAGCAGACTGAGTAGCAAACTTGGCTGTATTGACATATACATCCCAGTTTGAGGGGGGTGTGGAAATATTACATTGTTAATTATAATATGTTACATTGTAACATGTTACTTATGTATAAAGAGACATATTAATTATAGTGTATAAACAATTTATATGTCCTAAAGTCATAAAGTAAATCTATCTTGTCCTATTATGTAATAGCCGACTCTAGCAATTAATACTAGCCGGCTCTAGTAACTTTTACTTTACTAGCTAGGACCTTTACATGCTTGTATCTATTTATACCCATTCTTCAAACATGAATAAACAAGTTGAAGTTTACTCAAGTATTATTACTTTCTCAAAATCTCTTCAGAAAGTAAGTCGAGCTGACGACTATAAACTTTGAACTACATCTTAAACCCATATCTAGGAAGAGAGTAAATAAAAGTAACCGGATGAAATGACGAGCTTTTTTCATCCTATCACACACATAGGTGTAAAACCGATGGATGTTGGGAAGGTTTTTTTACTCATTGTGGATTCTAGTGAAGTAGGTTAGGATTGAGTCGAAAATAATAATAGAAAGAGTAAGGACTGGTGAGTAGAGGTCAGGATTGAGTAGCAAGTTAGTGAAAGGTGTGCAGAACAGGAAATAGGAAAATCTGGAACAAAATTTGCTTCGATTAATCGGGAGTACCAGCCGATTAGTTGAGGTAAATTTTATCAAACTGAGCGTTTCAAAAATTGAATCAGGCACTTTGATAGCACGTCGAGGACACGCATTGCATTGGGCAGATCAGAATCAGAGCAATCGCCCATTTTCCCCTCTTTTCTATCATTTCCTCCTTCCCCACACTCCACCATTACACCACCTCCTTAATCCCATCAATTACACCTCCTCACCACCATTACTCCACCCACCCATTATCCTTCTAGATCCTTCCACCTTATGCCATTTCTCCTATTTAAACACCTAACCATCACTATTCTTCTTCATCCTCAACACAACTTTCTCCATCTCATTTTCTTTTTCACAAATCTCGGCCACCATCACTACCACCAGCACCACCACTATAAATCATTTTCTCTTCATTATCCACAAATCTCAAACACTTAAACCTCCACAAAATCCCTTTTCCATTCTCTGTTACTGTGCTGTACTGCGGTGACGTTGCTATTGTTGCTACTCATCTTCTTCCTCCATCTATAGCTCAGTTTCAGAGAAAAACATGAAAATTTTGGCATGATTTATCGGGAGTAATATCCGATTAATCAATGGTCGATTTTTATTCCAGAAAGCAGCAGTCTGTGTATCCAGCATACATGGCCCAAAAATGTAGTCGAACTGTTCGTCGCCCAAGCGGTCATTAGACTGTCTATGGTGATGCCAACCCCTTGATAGATGGGGTTGAGCAATTTGATTCATTGTAGATCTACGAATCGTTCCGAGGTCATTGGAACGGATGGCCCATTGCCCGTGAAAAGGGCATCGAATTGGAGGATTGCGGCACCATTTTGCCCAACGGCTTAAAGCACCATGACATTCTGGATATGGCAGAGGCACCAAGTTGGTTTAATGCTACATTGGTGCGAGAATTTTATGCATATCTGGTGCACAACCGTGGAACTACATTTGCTATATTCCGAGGAGTGAAGGTTAATTTTTATATTGAGTGGATCAACGGATACTACGGGGTCCGAAATGCACCAATCGGCCCGGACGAGTTCACCTCTTCCACCAACGTCAATGATTTGGAGAGGATGCAGATGATAGCTGAATACTTTGGGGTGGTTTGGCACCGAAAACCGATGAGAGCCCCCACGATTTTCCTATAAAATGACCTGTCATGGGACAAGAAGATGTTGAACAGATTTGTTTGTTCCCGCCTTCTATTGACTAAGCATACAGCCTCTGTTACACCGAAGCGGGCATAATTGATGTCCTACTTGGAGTAGGAATCTCCGGTTAACATCGGCATGCTTATGAATGGTCGCATTCAAGACATTGCTGGTGAGTCCGAGCGAGAGCTTTTGCCTGATGGCCCGATGATTGATATGTTCGCTATGGAGGACGAGGTTCCGGTTCTAGTAACTGATGATTGGGAAGATCCTAAGCCTAAAATAAGCTCACAGTCGATTTCGCAAGCACCTAGTCTGGTTGGTCCAAGAGCTGAGCGACAGCGCACTCCGGTTCATAGAAGGACTCGATCTCAGAGAGCTCTGATAGAGGAGAATGCGAGAGAGATTGTGGATTTACACCGCAAAATGGATCACATGATGGACTTTTCAGGCATTCCTCCTTACGCCTCACCACCGAGAGCTGCCCCACATCATGGAGCATCTTCTTCTGCTACTGCTGCCTCAAGTTCTGGTCCACCTCCTGGTTATGAAACTCAGGGTGACTTACATGAAGGTTGGGCAGATTATTTCGAGGAGGACTAGTTTATTTCTTATTTCTTGTTGTTGATTTCCATTTTAGTATTTTTTTTTTCTTTTATTCATTTTAGCACTCTGTCAGAATTTGATTAATAATGTAATAATTTTGTTGGCTTAATTGTTTAGTAGTTATCTTATTTCTCTTTTATTGACGCATTTTTATTATACGGTTATTGTCACCCGAGTTTTCTTCTCTTGGATTCTACGAATGATTTAGAACAGATTTTGGAGGACTTTTTATATGGAGCCCGTTGCGATCATTGGCAACCATTTACTTTCCTTCCTCCGCACTTAACAAAGCTAAGTTCCTTTCCATTTCCTATTTCATCTTCTCGTTGGGGACAATGTTTCGATTAAGTGGAGGGTAGGAGCGTCACTTAGCTTTTTAACATTATATTCCGCTAAGTTGCTTGATTATCTTGATTCTCTTTGATGCACTTTTCACCACTTAGACTTTTGTTGGACTTATTTCTTAGTTTTGATGATGAGTGCCATACTAGCTGTTATAGTGCAAAGGCAAAAAGATGTCTAGATAAAATGTATAGGTTTATTAGAGTTTGATTCATAAATAGGTTTGATCAAACAAGCCTTAAGTAAAAAAGCTGCATTATCAATCAGATCGGTCTAGGTCGATGGGGTAGATAGGTCGATGACTTGTCGGGAACTCTTGGATCAAGAAAGGCGAAGGTGAGGGTTCAAACTCGAGTAAATGAAGGCTAAGGGATCAAACTTAGTATTTAATGTCAAGGATATGGAATCGATGTTTAGGCAAGTCTCAGTGATGACCTAAACCGATTACATATACCTTGTGTAATGAAGGTCTAAGTTCCACAAGTTGGATGATGTTTGGAACTTAGTTATACTTTAAATGATGTAATCTAACTTCACAAACAAAAGTTTGATAAAAGGATTCAGCTGCATTATATTTTACTGAGACAAAAATATGATGTTCAAGCAGATGATTAGTTTCTGTTGATGATGAACTGGCGATATATGCCTCGATTAATTCAAGATTATTGGGAAGTTACATGGATAAGAACAGCCAACTACCTCTGACTTATCAAGCAAATCAAAGGCTGAGATTAAAAAGACGTTGGGATGATCCATATTTTTATCCATTGGATACAAGTCAAAGGGTGGATGATCAGATTTGTCAAAAAGTAATCTGACAGTGTCGATCCTATGAATAGTGACGAGAATGCACAGTGAGGATGGGACAAATACAAGGAACGGTCACATTTGAATTTCAAATTCAAGTCACATGCATTCCTACCTATAAATAGAGGACTTTCAACTCAAGAAGAAGATGATGAATTTTGGAATAAACTTCAAGTGATAACATTGAGTGAAAAACACCTGTTGAACTTACCGAGCTTAAGGTCATTGATCTAGTTATTTTCTTCAAGTGCATTACTCATGTTCAAGCCGCATCAAGCATACACACTTGAAGACGCAAGCTGGCCGATTATATCATCCTAATCAAGCTCTTTGCAAATGAATCATATATTTGATTCATTCTTTATTTTATAAAGAACTCTGCCAAGACAAAGTGAAGCATCCGTTGGTGTGTGAAAGATCGTTGGTTTGTGGTGGAGTCGGTGAAGAGGCAATTCTACCCTTCAAGGACCAAAGGAAGACTCGGGAGCAGCAATCCTACCTGCTCCCGAGTTTTGATTTGTGAAGCCATAGTTATTGGTGAAGGACAAGCAACCTAGGATTCTTTGTAACAGATAACTCAAAGATCACTAGTGAATTTCCTCCAACATCACAGGAGAAGAGTGGACGTACAGGATTACATCACCTGGAACCACTATAAAAATCTCTCTACTTACTTACTGCACTTACTTTCTGCACTTAGTCATTATTCATATCAACCTGCTGAATCTAACAACTGAAATCACACACATACACTACTGAGTATCTAATACTTAGTAACATATTTAACAACAAGTAATAAGGCTTAATTTTGATATTATTCCATTGCACAAATTCAACAAAGAATCGAATCACGATGAACTCATCATTATCGGCCAGGCTCTTTGGGGTCTCAAAGAGATCATCAAGTATCAATATCGATTTCTTTGAAGTTGCAATTGTTAACTCTAAAAGTTTTAAGTGTTAAGTTTATTCACCCCTCTAAACTTAACTAAAGCCTTTTCAAGGGACCAACAATTGGTATCGGAGCAGTGCTTCTGTTCTGAAGGAATCCTACTTGTTGTGCTTGTGAAAATTCTTTAAAACTTTCTTTCAAGTTCTTGATTTTCAAGACTTTCATCATGGATAACACACATTATGCTAGAACCATGTTGATGTGCTCTCTTGATAGATTTGATGAGTATAAACGTCGAATGCAGGCATATCTTGCTGCTACTCATGATGAGATGATGGATGTACTAACTGAAGGACCACTGGAGATTACAAAGGCAGTAACAGTGGGTGACAGAACTGAGTACATTCCTAAACCAAAGAGAGAATGGAATGCAGAAGACAGGAAAAGAGCAAACCTCAACAACATTGCTATTGATATCATCTACAGAACCTTGGATAGCAATATGTACATGAAAGTCAAAGATTGCAAAACTGCAAAGGAACTTTGGGATAAGATTCACCTAATCTGTGAAGGCACTGATGCAATAAAGAAGAACAAAATCAGTGTGGCCAGAAAAAGGTTTCAAAAGTTCAAAATGCTACCTAATGAAACCATTGAGCAAATGGAGTCCAGATTCAATGCAATCTTAGATGAACTTACTCTGCTGAGTGTAAGTTATTCAAAAGAGGAAGTAAACACCAAAATCTTGGAAGCTTTACCTGCAAGAGATGTTTGGAAAATGAAGGTGACTGCAATTGAAGAAATGAGAAAGGCGCATGAAGAAGACACTTTCAAACTGTTCTCTCGATCTTAAGGCCTATGAATTTAGCAAGAAGCTAGTGCTGGCGAAAAGGAAGAGCCAAAGACCATCTGCATTGGCTGCTTCACATCATGAAGAAACATCGAGGAGGACAGGATGATATGCTAGATGAAATGCAAGAGCAAATTGCCCTCTTGAGCAAGAAAATCGAATGATGAAGACCGGAAAGGCCCCTACAAGAAATTTCACAAAGAGGCCTCTTGAAAGAAGGAAAGAAGAACCAAAGAAAGATAATGATTATCTATGCTTTCATTGCAAGAAACCAGGACACTTCGGACTGATTGTCCCGAGTTGAAACAAGGCAAGGAACACGATTATCTTTGCTTCAACTGTAAGAAGCTGGACATTTTAGACTGATTGTCGGACTCACGAAGACCAAGAGTCAACAAAGGAGACATGGCAAGAAGGCTATGGTTCTTTGAAGATGAATCGAGGATATGAAGTGGAATCAAAAAAGGAAATGAATCGGATGACACAAAGACCAGTTCTTGATATGGAGGATTATGCTTTGATGGCCAACATGGATGAAACGAGGAGGTATACAACATCAGTATCTATAAACACTCCTGCTGGAAGTGATTGTGAATCAACTTTGGGTTCAAATCCTAGAAATTACGACAACAATGAGACTTTGGATGCCATCCTTAATCAACTAAGGATAATACAATCAGTTATGAGGTTGTGAAGGCTGAAAAAGAGGCTCTTGAGTTAGAAGTTGGAAGATTGAAAGTCTGAATTAAGGGTTTTCAAAGGTAAGGAAAAAGATGTTGGATGAGAATCGAAATAAGTCTGCTGAACATCCAAAGACCTCGAATCTGCTTTGAACCATCTTGTTCCAATCTCGCATACAAATCGGGAAAGCCTTATGGAGATAGAATCTGGGCTTGGATTTGGAACTCAAGAATCTAACAAGAGTGGATCCATGGAAGTTTCTCGAACCTAGTACCAGAATTGGTCCTAAGTTTGTGCCTGCACTAGATCCATCTCCTAAAAAGGTCTTTGAAGCATAAAACCAAATGAGAATGCCTCAAAGAAGCAAAATCGAGAAGTCTCGAAAGTCAACGACTCTAGTAAAAGAATAAATCCAAAAATAGATTCTTTGTGCCTTCTAAGCTCACGATAGCGGACTACTACCAAGTCTCACAAACCACGAAGGGAAAGAAAGCAGAAATATTCCAAGAATAAGAATCCCAAATCCAAAAATGCTTGATCATTCAAGGGATACTTATCTCGGGGAAAGGTAGATTGTTCCTAGCGATAATGATTGGAATATTCCTGCATCTAATGCTAGAAACAGTCAGTATAACCATACTACTAGAGTAAAACCTAGGCAATGGAATCAGCAGAGGACTTACACAAGACCTCAGCAGACTCCATATTACAGTGGTCGTTCTAATAAACAAAGACACCTATGGTTATGCAAATGTTTCTAATAACAAGAATCATTTCAAACAAAGATTATGTACCAAAAGGCGGTAAAACATATGTGGTTCCTACACAACCTCTTTGTTAGAACTTATGGATGTGTGGAATACATGTATGAACCAAAGTATGAACCAAAGTATGACACATTTAGGAAGACACTATGGAAACATACCAAGGGTCATGCTTGCCACTGACCACTATGGACCCAAACAGGTTTGGGTACCTAAAATGCATTAACTTTGTTTTGTAGGGTGTCTGGTACTTTGACAGTGGATGTTCCAGACACATGACAAAGAATAAGCACTGTCTATCAAACTTTGTGGCAAAAGATGGTCCAAGGGTAAATTTTGGCAACAAAAATACACCTGGCTATACAAGAGGATATGGCACACTTATCAGAAATGGACTTACAATCAAGAATGTTGCATATGTGGAAGGACTGGATTACAACTTGCTGAGCACTGGACAATTCTGTGATATGGGATACAAGGTCACTTTTGACAAAAACAATTGTATTGTCATTAGTGAAAGAGGTGATCAAGTTGTACTTGCTGGTAGAAGGCAACGTAACATGTATGTTGTGGATTGGTCTCACTGCAGCCTCGAAACACTGCTTGATTGTGCATACCAAATCAACTCAATTGGTTATGGCACAAGAAGTTAAATCATCTAAATTTTGATGATATTAATCGGTTAGTGAAGAAGAAGTTAGTGGTTGGTTTACCCGAGATCACATTCAAGAAGGATGCTATCCGTGATGCATGTCGGCCAAGGTAAACAGATAAAGTCAAGTATCAAGTCAAAGACTAAACAATCAACTAACAGAGTGTTGGAGCTTATGCACATGGATCTTTTGGACCAATAACTCCAACAAGTGTGACAGAAAGAAATACACCTTAGTGGTTGTGGATGATTTTTCTAGATACACTTGGGTGATATTCATGAACAAGAAAAGTGAGACACTCCAAAGCATGCCTAATCTTTTGAAGAGGTTACAAAATGAGAAAAGTTTAATGATCATAAAGATAAGATCGGATCAGTCTGCAATCGAATTTCTCAACAAAGTTATAAGAGAATATTGTGAATGAATGGTGTACTTCATCAACTTGTCAGCTGTCTTTGGTACACCTCGAAGAAAATGGGGTTCTTTGAAGAAAGAAGAAAGCAGGACATTAAAGGAAGCAGAAGAACAATGATTTGTGAAGCATTGCTACCGAAAGATATTGGGTGAAGCGATAAATACAACATGCTATACACAAAATAGAACATCAAGAAACAAGAAGTCAAGAAGACACCTTATGAGGTTTGGAATGGAAGGAAACCTAACATATCCTATTTCCATCCATTTGGAAGTAAATGTTTTATTCTAAATCACAAAGTTCATTTGAAGACATTCCAACCAAAATCGATGAAGGCATATTCTTGGGATATTCTTGATCAAAGAGCATTCGAGTCTTGAACAAAGGTCACTAAAACATGAAGAAACAATCCATGTTGTGTTTGATGAACCTAAGTTTACTTTGGAATGGAAGATGAAGATCATGAACACGCTAAGAATCAACAAGTCAACGATCCAGTTGTGTTGAAGTTTTGGAAAGATTCAATGACTTAAAAGTTTCGATCATCGCTCTGCTTTGAACACCTGTGACACAATGTTGCCGATGCAACAACTGAAGCAATTCAAGGACCTCTTGACCCCACAGTAGAAACTACTACAGAGACCCTACGAAGATGATGTTCTTTGAAAATCAAAATAACCAAAATCCACAATGGTTAAGGAATCACCTGTTGAACAAGTAATTGGCAATGTACGACAAGGTGTGAGGACTAGAAGACAACCTGGAAGCTATGTTTACTTGTTTTCTATCTCAAATGGAACCTAAGGTTGTTGAAGAAGCAATTTGATCCAGATTGGATAATTGCTATGCAAGAAGAATTAAATGAATTTGAAAGAAATCAAGTTTGGACACTAGTTGAAAGGCCAAGTCATGCAAATATCATTGGTACTAAATGGGTATACTGAGGAATAAACTTGATGAATCTGGTACCATTGTTAGAAATAAGGCCGGACTAGTTGCAAAAGGCTATTCTCAAGCGAAGGAATAGATTTTGATGAGACTTATGCACTGTTGCAAGATTGGAAGCTATCGATTATTTTTGGCACATCTTGCATATAAGAACTTCAAAGTATATCAAATGGATGTCAAGAGTGCATTTTTGAATGGTATCCTAGAGGAGGAAGTGTATGTTCAGCAACCTCCTGGATTTGAAGTTAAAGATCAAGAAGATAAAGTGTATAGACTCAACAAAGCACTTTATGGATTGAAACAAGCACCAAGAGCATGGTATGAGACTCTATCTCAATTCTTGGTGGACAATGGTTTTACAAAAGGACCATTGACAAGACACTTTTCGAAATCGAGTGAAGGGGGACTGACAAGACATCTTTGGGTACAAATTTATGTGGATGACATAATTTTTGGTTCGAGAATGATTTACTTTGTGAAAAATTTGCAAATCTAATGAAGAGCAAATTCCAAATGAGTATGATGGGAGAGATGAATTACTTTTGGGACTGCAAGTTAAACAGATGAAGGATGGAATCTTCATTCATCAAACCAAGTATACCAAAGAGTTATTGAAGAAATTTGGTATGGAAAACAACACTAAGAATTCAACTCCTATGAGTACAAACATCAGATTGGATGAAGATAAAGAAGGCAAAGATGTTGATCAGACTTTGTACCAGAAGGATGATAGGCGATCTGTCAGTATCTCAACGCCAACAGACCCGGATATATCCTTTCTTTGTAGGTGTTTGTGCAAGATTTCAATCTAAACCTAAAGAAAGTCATTTAGGTGCAGTTAAGAGAATTCTCAAGTATCTTAAAGAGACCTTGGGAGTAGGAATATGGTATTCCAAGGAAGGAAGCTTCAAAGTAATATCCTACTCAGATTACGATTATCTTTGGATGCAAGATTGATAGAAAAAGCACCTCGGAACACAATCCGGTTAATGGGAAATAGATTGGTCTCTGGTTTAGCAAGAAATGAATTCTATTTCAACTTCCACTTCTTTGAAATTTGAATACATTCTTCTTTGGAAGTTCTTTGTGCACAAGTACTATGGTTAAGACAACAATTAAGGGATTATGGAATTGAAGAAAGGGAAATTCCAATCATGTGTGACAACACAAGTGCAATTGCAATCACGAGAAAATCTGTTTTGCATTCAAGAACCAAGCATATTGATGTGAGACATCATTTTATAAGAGATCATGTTGAAAAGAAAGATGTGGTGGTTCTATACATTCCTCTTGAAGATCAACTTGCGATATTTTCACTAAGCCACTTGACGGTGAAAGATTTGCTAAATTAAGGACCGAACTTGGAATTATAAAGATTGACTGATAATCAATGTTGTCTTTGGAATTCACCAAGGGATTAGTCTTTGCTATGTTGGGTGAGCTCACTTAGCAGATTAGTCATTGGTATCAACAATTCCATGTACTTATGTTTGGACAATTGAGCAAATGAGGTTGCCAAGGGGATTGGTCTTTGTCATGTTGGGTGAGCTCACTTGACGGATCGATCATTGGTATTAAACCTCATCTTGTATTATCAATTGAACAAAACAAGAAGAAAACAAGGATCAGCAGAGTACTCTTATCGGCCAGAGTCATTGAAGCCTACTTATCGCCAGATCTGAAGGCACCTCTTT
The DNA here is from genome assembly GCA_026214975.1 of Gentiana macrophylla. NCBI lineage: Eukaryota > Viridiplantae > Streptophyta > Magnoliopsida > Gentianales > Gentianaceae > Gentiana > Gentiana macrophylla. Next base: position 72,899,166 of record CM047816.1, on the reverse strand, counting down.
GAAGGATACCTGCGAAGGAACTTTACTCGATCAAAGTTATTAAAGTAAAAAAGCATATTGGCGGGATATTTATTTTATCCATTATTACCACGTTTAAACCATCCAACGGTTACAAAAGCGTTATGGAGGAGTAATGGACCACGTGTCAAGACAACATTTAATCAGATTTAATCGTGGTTACCTCAATATGCGTCGCGAAAGGATGCTTTCAACTACCCACTTTATCTATATAATCGATCATTATTTAGCGATTCACCACTTGCATTTTCTGCTTTATCTCTGCAAAATCTACATCGTGTGAACACAGATTTAAGAGCAATTTTCTTCATCCTTTTCTTATTTCAATGGCGGAAAAGATTGAGGTTCAAATCGAATCAAGCCAAAGTGTAAGAGGCTATGTTGTTGATGCAAATCAAACAGAGTGGCCATTAATATAGGTCGAAGAATAAGAAGATTTGCGGGATCGGAGAATATACTCAACATCGAGTTAAAACGATATCATACACCAATGTTATTGATTTACGGAAGAATATGGTTATAGAAGAAGAATGAAGCTTTCAAAACCATCAGAATGGTGAGGAGCTTGTAATCTCCTCCAATCTGCTTTGAGACAAGTGTTTGGTTTTGAAGAAGTTGTTGATGGTTCACCAATCCTGAAGCTATGGGATTGGACAAGATGGCTTTTGTAGATCGGATCAAGACGAAGCAACTATCAAATCGATTACCAGGCATCAACCGCAAAAACATTGGTATTGAATATAGTCTGTTGAGCAAGCTCATTGCAAAGAACATACTTGGGCTAGTTGGCGTGATGGATACTCTATCGGGACCCAAGATAGAGCGATGATTATCATCTGCGCAGGAGCATGAAGTTTGATCAATGGGTACTTTATTCATTATATGAAGAAAGTTGCAAAGGAGGACAAACTAGGGAAAAGGAAATCAAAGGCCTTACCCTTAGGTTTGATGATTGAGACCTGTTTGAATCACTTGGAGGTTCTGACCTTGAACCAGATTGACATAAATCAGTCCGAGATACAAAAGGAGATTGATTATGCAATTCCTGGACTTGATGATGATGAAGAGATTGCTGGAGAGGCTGCTGATGATAATGATGATGGAGATGATGGTGATACTGGTGGTGAGCAGGTTCAGAAAACCAAGAAGATATCCATCAAACCTGCTGCACCAAAGAAAACTGCTGGAAAGAAGAAGAAGAGTGCTGATGTTAGAAAGACTACAGAAGTCTTGAAATCTAAAAGAACAAGAAAAGAAACAGCACAGACTGATGAGTCTGCTGAGGGTCAAGTGGAGGTTACTGACCCTGCTGTAGCTTCAAGAAAAACTGTTGGAGAAATTTTTAGAGAACAACAGAAGGAAGCTAGTAGAAAAAGAAAATTGACTAGAAAAGTTGATGATGATGAACCCCTATCCAAGAGGATGAAGGAGGTTATCAAAAAGAAGAAATATGGCAAAGGGAAAGAGTTAAAGAACTTGGAAGCTCAAAGAGTCCAAGAGGAAGCACCAGTAGAAGAGGAAGAAGAGGCTGTTGAGGCTGAGCCACTAACTATCATTCCACCAGTTGTTATTAGTGATTCCTCAAATGAAGAAGTTATCAAGTCTCATCGATGTCTTTGAGCAGGTTGTTTTTGAGCAATCAGAGGATGTACAAAGCAGCTCATCGACCACGAGCTCTTTGTAGTGTCCATCAAGAACCACAAAGAAACCACCGAACTCGAACTGCTTGTGGTGGTTGACGAGGTGATTGGAGACTTGGTTGAAGACCCTGCAAATTTGGCAATAGTTCAGGGGGAAGAGCAGTCTGCTGCTAACCCTGCTGATGAGCATGTAAGTCAGGGGGAACCAAGTGTGATACAGATGAAAGTAGTAGGTACAAATGAACAATCACAGCAACCTGCTGACTTTCAAACATCTGTAGAAGATACCATGAATCTGCTTGTTGGAACCTTTGGAGGTCAACAAGCTACTGGAGCTGCTCCCAGGAGATCTTTTATGCCATTTGAAAGGCATGTGAAAAAGAGCAAGAAAATCAAGAGTATGTGGATCCCAAACTTCAAAGAATTGCCGATTACTTCCAAAGGAAGTTTGGGTTCTACAAAAGACAAAAACCACCGCTCAACCAATGACAGATTTTTTGAAGAATGGGTTTTGACAAGTTGGGAGTGGAAAACTTCTTTGGATCTCGATTGATACAACCTTGCTGCAATCAAGACTGATGGATCTGTTTGATGAGCAACAGAAGGAGGAGGGTATCAAATTTAGAGATCCAAGAGATGGTCCTGATGATTCTTCTTCATCATCAGATAGTAGAGGAGATTTTCCTCTGGACCAGGAGAATCAAGTGAAATTTGCACTAACACATGTACCATCCGCCATGTGCATCCCACTGATCTTTGGTAGATCTCTGCCGAGGGCCAAAGCGATCAAGAAATGGATGAGGATCTACAAGATCTCACCATGGATGATCTAGAAGCACTAATCACTGAGGGAATTACATTGAGTGCTGGTAGGCTGACTGATGAACCAAGCACATTTCATGTTGTAGAGTCTACTGCACAACCTGAAGATATACAGAATGCTGATTTGGATGTGGAAAAGACCATCGACTTGATGAACCAAGTGCTAGTTACGAGGAATCCATTGAATATCAAAGTGGATTTGACTTTGAAGGATTCTCACCAAAATCGCCATGATTCTCACCAAGATTGGTCATGCGAAGGTTTCAAGTGGATAATGAGGCTATATTTAATCCACAGAAATTGAAGAGGAGAGTGCAGTTCTTTGAGGTACAAACAAAGACTGGACAAAGGTTGGAACAGAGAGTGCAGTGCTGAGTCTCAAACAAAGACTGGACAAAGGTTGGAACCAGAGTTGGGTATGGAGGAAACCCCTGTTGTTGATGAGGCTGTCTTTGAAGTGGAACTCTTTGAGCCAAGGCCACTGTAGGGAAGGATAGTCCGTGAGATCTGCCGCATGAGGATGAGCAAATTCTTTGGACTATGACTACAATGATGAAGAATTTCAAATTTTTGGAGAAGAAGAAGTTGTTGAAGAACCTGCACAAGATCCTATCCTTGAAGATGTTCTTGGTGCAATGGTTGAGGAAGGACCTCCCCCTGCTGGGAGAGATATGAGTAGAGCCATGATCATTAGCGGACAAACAGCACAATATAGAATTGAGGAGCTGGCGATGGATCTACTTGATAGTAGAATGGCCAAAATGAGTGCCAATTGAAGTTGTCAATGAGTTAAGAACTGTAAGAAATGACATGCAACAGTTAAGAACTCAATTGGACAGGCAAGAACAGAGATTTGAAGAACTGATGAAGATGGTAAATGATAATAGACAATCTACTGATACAGTTGCTTCAAACTTTGCATCTACTCAAAATGCAATGAATAATTTGATACTAGATGTCAAGGGTATCAAAGTTGGAAATAAAGCCAAAGACAAGTTTCTAAAAGATCAACTTGTCTCTATACATGAAAACTTGACAAGCTTGTTTGAAGCTCCCAAACTTGCTGAGCCTCTTCTTCTTTGCACAACAACTCTTGTGCTCGATCCCAAATTTATTGAAAGGATCAACAGATGGAAGAGACCACGCAATCAAGGATTACTTCACTTGATACTAGAATCGGAACTATGGCGGAGTCAATTACACAGTGTGATAGTATCACGAGAAGCTATTCATGGCCTCATCTCACGCTTTTGTTGATGATGTCACTAAGGGAAGAAGAGGGCCAATCAATTTGCAAAGAAAGGAGGTCGCTAGACTCTTTGCACGTAAGAGATGGACTGATGATACAAATGCTTTTAGGCAACTCAGCACTGGCAGATTGCAACTCACCGATGATCTCTTATCACAAAGACAAGAAAGAGTTTCATAATGAAGGAGACCTATCGTGACATGGGATTTCATGAAGGTCTTAACTCCTTCTTGAGTTTGAAGTTTTGGGAGGCAAGGATTAAAGCTTTAAGAGCAAATACCAGGTAGAAGAAGTAGCAAAGGTGAAAAGGTCTGCGCCAATTACAAAAGCAAAAGATTCACCGAATGAATTTAAGGAGTCAGATATGAAGTTTGGCTTGAGGTGAATCGAGATCAATCTTGTCTTGCTCAAGCATGGAATTGGTGGAAACAAGTCAATTCTTATATTGACTTTACACTTATTGAGAATGAATGGATGATTGAAATGATAGAAGAGATCGTGAGCCTATCAAGAGCAAGTGAGAAGGCTAGACAAGAAAGAGAGAAGAGACAATAGATCAACTACTTTTCACTTTGCTTATCTTTCTTTGTATCTAGTTGTAATAATCAGAACAAATATTTATAATGAGAATTGACTGAATTTGTTCTGTTTTTGTGTTTTTATCTTTTGCTTTGTTGATTAGGTGAGGGTAGTGGCATCATCACCAAAAAGGGGGATTGTTGGACTTATTTCTTAGTTTTGATGATGAGTGCCATACTAGTCTGATATAGTGCAAAGGCAAAAAGATGTCTAGATAAAATGTACAGGTTTATTAGAGTTTGATTCATAAATAGGTTTGATCAAACAAGCCTCAGTAAAATGGGCTTGATTGTTTATCGCCAGACCGGTCTAGGTCGATGAGGGTAGATAGGTCAATGAGACTTGTCGGAACCTGCTGCAGATCAAGACTGAAGGTGAGGGTTCAAACTCGAGAAATGAAGGCTAAGGGATCAAACTTAGTATTTAATGTCAAGGATATGGAATCGATATTTAGGCAAGTCTGTGATGACCTAAACTGATTACATATACCTTGTGTGTAAGGTCTAAGTTCCACAAGTTGGATGATGTTTGGAACTTAGTTATACTTTAAATGATGTAATCTAACTTCACAAACAAAAGTTTGATAAAAGGATTCAATTGCATTATATTTCTACGAGACAAAAATATGATGTTCAAGTGATCGATTAGTTTTACAAATGATGATGAACTCTGGCCGATATATGCCTCGATTAATTCAAGATTATTGGGAAGTTACATGGATAAGAACGACCAACTACCTCGACTTATCAAGCAAATCAAAGGTGAGATTAAAAAGACGTTGGGATGATCCATATTTTTATCCATTGGATACAAGTCAAAGGGTGGATGATGCGCAGATGTCAAAAAGTAATCTGACGATTATCGATCCATGAATAGTGACAGAATGCGGTGAGGATGGGACAAATACAAGGAACGGTCACATTTGAATTTCAAATTCAAGTCACATGCATTCCTACCTATAAATAGAGGACTTTCAACTCAAGAAGAAGATGATGAATTTTGGAATAAACTTCAAGTGATAACATTGAGCTGAAAAACACCCTGCTGAACTTACTGAGCTTAAGGTCAGATCTAGTTATTTTCTTCAAGTGCATTACGTGTTCAAGCCGCATCAAGCATACACACTTGAAGACGCAAGTCATTGATTATATCATCCTAATCAAGCTGCTTTTTGAATCAATCATATATTTGATTCATTCTTTATTTTATAAAGAACTCTCTTGAAGACAATGAAGCATCTCATTAGGTGTGAAAGACTGTTGGTTTGTGGTGGAGTGGTGAAGAGGCAATTCTACCCTTCAAGGACCAGTGGAAGACTCGGGAGCAACAATCCTACTGCTCCCGATTTTCGATTTTGTGAAGCCATAGTTATTGGTGAAGGACAAGCAACCTAGGATTCTTTGTAACAGATAACTCAAAGATCACTAGTGAATTTCCTCCAACATCACAGGAGAAGAGTGGACGTACAGGATTACATCACCTGGAACCACTATAAAAATCTCTCTACTTACTTACTGCACTTACTTTCTGCACTTAGTCATTATTCATATCAACCTGCTGAATCTAACAACTGAAATCACACACATACACTACTGAGTATCTAATACTTAGTAACATATTTAACAACAAGTAATAAGGCTTAATTTTGATATTATTCCGCTGCACAAATTCAGCAAATCGAATCATCAGATGAACTCTTGCTTATCAAAGAAGCTCTCGGGGTCTCAAAGAGACTCATGAAGTATCGGCAGTCAGGGTTGCAGAATTTGTTAACTCCAAAGTTTTAAGTGTTAAGTTTATTCACCCCCCCCCCTCTAAACTTAACTAAAGCCTTTTCAAGGGACCAACAACTTTGATTCGTTTTTGTGAAAATTTGGAGTTAATTAATTACATCTTTTCTCCACAATGCATAGGTGAAAGTCAAGCCCACTTTTGAAGTAGTGACGTATTAACCGTATATTCTGTATATGAACCACCGTTTTAAGCACGTATAACTCACTTCTTCAGTATGTAGTATAGATGACGCATTATTCAATTTTGGATGGAAGAATGAGCATGAGTTACGTTGCATGAAGTATAGTGACTTATTAAATGTTATTTTACCGTTGCATTCAATTTTTGAGCATGCAATCTGAGTGAGAAGTATTTGAATAAGATGAAGAGTTATCATAGACCGAGAATCGATATTTGTCAGTTGATATACTTTAACCAATTTTTATTGGATGATGGTAGCAACTTGAATGCCACAAAAAGTAAACCAGGATAAAACGGGCTTGCGAGAGAGAGAAAAAAGAGTGAGAAATCTGCCAAAAAAAAGAAAAAAAGAAAAAAAAGTGCAAAAGAAAAACAATATAATAAAGGCAGCGAGGGAAGCGAACTCGTACCAAAAAGGGCACGACCCTCGCATAAAAATAAAACAAACGAGGACCTAAGAGTAATACTCGGTCCCCAAGTCCTCCCGGCCCAAGTAAGGTTTCATGTTGTTTGCCTAAGTCTGAAGGCAAGAGAAGCGAGTGTGCACATTGATAAGTAAGGGTTGTGGGGTCGCTATAACTTCATTCTTTTCTTGAATGCACTATCACAAAAGATTTTTTAGCACACGACACATAGATGCATTGGTAAGTGATGATTAATGGGTGACTTATGGATTGATGAGTGATATATGTTTTGCCTATAATCCTTGTTGATATAATGTGATTATGTCCGCGTCACTGTTGTTTGAGAGCTATTGCACACACACATTGGTTCATGACGTGAATATTGATTAATATGTTACTAATGGATATGAGTTGGCATGATCTTTATCTTGAGGCATTGTTGTTTTTGATTAACTGGTATGTTGGTATGAATTTCTTTTTCTTTTCGTCTTTTTTCTTGGGACGATCAAAAGCTAAATGGGGGGTAGTTGATAACGCCCTAATTACTACCATTAAATATACCTTTATTTACCCCAAATCGTGCTCGAGAGGAGATAGATAGGCTCATTATTATGGGGAATACGTGTTAAATGCTGACTGCGTATTCTTAGGTTTACGATTCTGCATCTATGTTATTATCCCGTAGATTTGGTATTCTTTCCCCTTGTTCTGTACATTTTTCAGGATGTACCAAAATCCGGAACAACTAAGGATAGATCTAGACCGAAGGGAAGGCATTAGGCCAAGTGGAGAAAGCCCAAGAAGAGATCTTCCAGAAATAGGGAAGAAAAACTGGGCCGATTAATCGAGGTCCAGGCCCGATTAATCGAACCCTTGGAAGACAAGAAACCGGAGTCTGCCGCATCCACTAGGTCGGTTAGGGTTTTATTCAGTCTTAAATTGGCCATCGAGCCTATATAAAGTGTCATAATTTAAACATATGCCTTCATAACTTTTCATATATATTGATAGAATTTTATTATTGTTCATGAAATAAAGTATTCTTTAGCTTTTTGGTGATTTATTTTTTGGATTTCCTCCTTCCACGCCATCTCTAGCTTGAGTAGATCAAGCTAGATCTCCATAACCGAAGGTATGAAGTTCGAACATTCTTTTATGTCTTTATTATGGTAGATCTACTTGTATATACGTGTTGTAGTTAATCTGAATGTTTAACGACCCCATGATATACTTGAATTAATCAATACGAATATATGTAGATTCCAGAATAGGATCCGACACCCCCAATTAATCGGCGGCCTGTACCGATCAATTGAGGCAACTTTTTAGGTCTCCCTAATCTAGAGATTCAGCGTCAGCTACGTTGATCGACAGGATTAATTAAAATGATTAATTAGGTCTGGCCAATCTAATATTCTTATATCGTAAATTAACATGAAGGACTATTAGTGAAGTGTTAATTAGGATGTAGTCTTGATGGATCCCAAGGAACGTGCTAGTGATAGTCGATAGCTGCTTAGGGAGGTTCTCGGCCTTGAGCCGACAACTCTAAAACTTAATGCGTATGCACTAATACAACCAACGAATGAGGTTAGTTGCATATAGATTGTCTGATGTCCTTACAGTGGAAGTAGATAGGGTTAGGAGATTGCACCTGTAGCTAAACTCAATTAGAATGTTTGATTGATTTAGGGAAATTATGTGGGGAAGTAAACATAAGGATTAACTACACCAAGTTAGTAGATAGGTGGGGAAGGGGAAGAATACCATGTTTCTTTCTATGTTATTACTGGTCAATGACCGTCTTTGTCTTCTCGATTAGGTTAGATTCGTTTATCCTCGAGTTGCATTATCTCTGTGGGATTGACCTTGATTCGCCGTTGCTATACTATGATTTGACCTAGTACTCTTGCTAGTATAAGCAACCAGTAGATCCATTATGGACATGGATAATGGCTCATTAACCCTAAGCTCGAATAATGATTCTGTAACCTGTACGATCTTATAACCATTACATAATAGACCGGAAGAATGCCAAGTTTTAAGCTTGAAGACTGAGGACGGAGATGCAGAGAACATGTGTGTTGAGGAAGAGCAAGGTAAGAATTTTGTGGTAAAAGTGAACGAGCATGAGTTTTTATGGATCTTGCTTCAAGAGAAGGATGATAAGAATCACTGCAATGTGCCAAGGGAGGCGGCCAATCCCGATTAGAAACGGATATGCCCACCCCGCGTCAGGAAAGTTTAGTTTTAAAGGACAAAACAAGTGAATTATTTGAGCTTTAAAGAGAAATCTCGACGCAGGCAAGGCAAGCCGAGTGCACTGGCCAGGAGAGCCGAAGATGCAAGGCAATGAGCTCGAGGTCCTACCAAAAGGGTCAGAGAAGGTGCGCTTCTCAACGGAAAAGAAGAATGCTTCTTCCTTGGTCTAAAAAGCCAAGAAAGATCTTGTACGAGAAGGATATAAGATGCACTTCCGTGAAGGCCTCCAGATTGCATGTTTGGTAGGTTAAGGTCTGAAGTTTGACTAAAGAAGAATCAGAAGATAAGTCGAGTTGGGGACTATAAACTCAGAACTACTTCTTATCCTTAGATAGATCGAGTCTAATAAAAGTAGCGAGAGAATGAGACGAGATTTTTTTCATCCTACCGCATCCGAAGGCCAATAACTAATGGATGGTGGGAAGGGTTTTTTTACTTGTTGTTAACTCTGGTGAAGTAGGTTAGGTTTGAGTTGAAGACGAGTGCAAGGACAGGTTAAATTTGGGTCGGTTGAGGATTTTGTAAGTGAGATGAAACCAGGGAAGGACATACTAGACAGGAGCTTAGAGAACCTAGGAAAATAGACCTCAATTAGGTGAGGTGTCACCTTGTCTAAGCGAGCTCTGTTGGACATGATTTCGAGGTTGGAAACAATTCTGGAATGCGACTCTACAGAAAAAATGGACTATATGATAGAGTGCCTCGGAAAACAACCATATACCCCACCACCAAGCGCTGCCCTTCATAGAGCCGTTTCTTCATCAGCTGTCAGTCCTTCCAGTTCTGCACCACCTCCTGTTTTTGAGCCCCATGAAGATTCTCCATGGTTTGTTATTCTGATTCTGATTACTAGCTTTGTTTTACCTTTTCCTTGTTGTTTTTCGTCATTCCTGTTTTCATTTGTCGTTTTATTATTTATTTTCGAATTTGGTTTCTCGTGTAAGGTTTTATTATTAATATAATGATTTTGACGGCTTAACTTGTTTAGAGTTATTTTATTTCTCTTTTACTGCCGCCATTTTTATTATATCGGTCAGTGTCACCCCGAGTTTCTCGTTTTGTTTTGTACGAGCCTTTAAGTGAAGATTTTTTTCCCGATGTTCTTTCGCAAGCCCTTTGATGTGCGTGTAGCAATCCATCCACATTCTTCGCTCCGTGCTTAACAAAGCTAAGTTCCATTCTCATTTTAATCTTTTCATCATTGGGGACAATGTTCAGATTAAGTAGGGGTAGGAAACGTCACTTAGCACTTTAGCATTGTATTTTGCTACATACTTGATTATCTTGATCCTCTTTTATGCATTTTTCACCACTTTCTCTTTTGATTTGTTTTTGACAAAGTTGTAAAAGATATGAAGTCTTTGCTCTTTCGGAGCTAATTAATTACACATTTCTTTCACAATGAATAGATGAAAGTCATGCTAGTTTTTGAAGTAGTTGCGTATTAACCGTATATTCTGTTTAATTATGAACGACCTTTTTAAGCACGTATAACTCGCTTTTGTAAATATGTAGTATAGATGACGCCTTATTTTGATTCAAGTTGACCTCAGTTTTCCGAGCTTGTTCTACCTATGGTCATTTCGGCCAAGTTGTGGGTCTTATAAGGGCTAAGGATTAACGGATTCGCTAATTTATCAAATTGAGCGGGCCGTGAGGATAGATAGATTTCAAGGGTGTCCACCTGCCCGAAAAAGATTGAAAAATTCTTTGGCAAGAGGGTAGCAAGTTTGGTGTTAGAATTGATATGGTTTCTTGCTTGGCACCCACCATTGCCAGTTTCTACTTGATAATCTACCCGGCCCTTACATGGAAAATAAATTGATAAGATAAACGTGAGCCTTGGAGTAGTACTCGATTCTCAATCTGCCTTTCCCGATTGACTTGACCTATAAATTTAAAATATATAAATTCAAAAAAAATCAATGGCGTAAAGGGACAAGCATTCTCATGATTTTCTAGCTAGACTTAAGTTGATATAATGTGATTTTGGTTGCGTAACTGATGCTTGCGAGTAGGGCCGACCTTGCGGGTAGGCCCACCAGGCCTTTGCCTTGAGCCCCCAAAAACAGAAAAAATTTAGGGCCCCCCAAAAATTGAGTCCAATTGTATATATTGTTTGGTATTATAAGACTCACTCAAATTTTCTGAGTTCGAATTCCTTTTTATTTTTTTAATGGTAATTTAATCCCTTGAAAATGGTAATTTAATAAAAAAAACCATAAATGATAAACCTATTCAGCTATCCTTAATCAAGAAAATCCAAGAAATTCACATCCACATAAACAAAGCTCGTTCTTTCCAAATTCCTCCCAAAAGAAAACCCTGCTTCTCTTCTTCCAAATTTCAATTTTCATCTCAAAAGTAAAATCCAATATGAAGATGGAGATAGATCTAGGTTAAAATATCATCCAAATTCTACAGCCAAAGTTACAAATTCGCAATCTTTCTCCCTCCGGTAAGTTCTGCAGCTTCTGCTAATTTTTTTTGAAAGGAGCTTCTGCTATTAGCCTATCTATTTTGCATTCAAGGTTTTTTTATTTTATTTTATTTAATTTCGTATGAACTCAACTACTATTTAGTTTATTTTATATTTGTATGATTTGCGAATTGCGATTTGAATATGGATTCTGGAACATTGATAAATGATAATGGTTGTCGAGCACACTTGGTTTATTAAACGGTTATTGCAATTTTAAGAATGAAAGTGTCGAGGATATAGTTAATAATATTTAATTTATCATTTATTATTTGTATTTATTATTATAGCTTGTAGGCTAAGCTATGTGTCGGTTATATATACCGGTTGTATCCATTCTCACAATTCATTAAAAAAATATTTTGAACCATTTCACTTTATGATATGGTATCGGAGCGGTTGGCATTTCTCCTCACGCCAAACCCTTAGTCTCAGCATTATTCAAAAAAAAGAAAAAAACCCTAACAGGTTTCTATCGATCGGCTGTGCCCTACCTCCTCCTTCGTACAGCCATGTCGGAATTCATAGTTACCGCCGATTCTTCCTCTTCAGCGTATCCGACGTTTCAACCGTCCCCCTCGATCTCTATTCTCAAACTCAAACGCACCAACTATCATCTGTGGCGATCCCAAAATCATACCTTATCTTAAGGGTCAAGGGGTCTTCGGGTATGTGGACGGCACCATCAAGCCGCCGGCAACCATGCTCACCAACGCAGATGGTACTCAATCTGCTAATCCTGCGTATGCGGAGTGGAGCAAGCAGGACAATTTACTTCTCTATGCCATCACTTCATCGCTTCATGAAGAAGTACTGTGGTGGATTTTTTTTGTAAACGAAACAAAAAGACAAGTATTAAAAATCCGGTTAGTCGCTCCAAGTGCAAAGCTTGTAGTAAAGCGGTTATGCCGGGTCGATCCCACGAGGAACGTGAGGTTGAATGCGTTTTTAAGTTTAGGCTAAAAGTGTCACAAAACTAATAATTTTAGGTTTATCAAATAATGGGGAGAAAAGGCGTGAACAAGGATCCACAATTCAAGATAACCACAAAGGCTCTTAATTTCCTACGCATGCAAATCAACTAAGGCCAAGATTAACCTATACTAAACGCAAATTACTAATATCTTAGATAATTTGTTTATCAACTTTTATCAAAGATTGATTCTTCCAGCACGATAGGCATAAATTCTTTCGAACCTATTATCTAGGTTAACAATTTGATAACTTTCGTTTCTAGACAAATTGATTAATCTGATTACTATTGCGGTGATCTAGAATTCATTCAACTATCGTCAAACAAACATCACAGGCTTTATCTATCGATATGAAGCACGAAATAAACGCAATATAAATCTAACCTTTGTCGAAATAAAACGCAGAAAAATAAGAAAAACCAGAACGCCTCTTGAATTGCTTCACCCGTTCGTCAACCCAAGAGTTTAGCTACTCATATTAACCTTGAAATCAAAAGATTGTTTTGATTGCATTCAAAACCAAAGAGAAAGACAAAAAAGCTCTTTGTTTTTTTATGAAAGTCGATCGTAGGTCGTCCTGATGATGATTTTAGGGTTTAATACAAGCTGCTATATATAGATGAACTAAGGCGGCTAGGTCAAAACTAAGTCGGTTGTGCTTGATCGGCGGTCGGACGCCTGCCTGGTCTTCCCGGGCGCTTCGTCCGCTTACAATGAACTTCGAATCGGCCGAGCTTTCTCAAACGCCCGTCCATCCTGGGCAGCGTCCACCTGCGTCCAAACTTACTGAATGTAAAATACCCTCCTGGACGCTCGTTCAATGTCTCAAACGCCCGTCCACTGGACGGAACCTGGACGCCAGTCCAATATGACTGAATTTCGATTTCTTGATCTTTATCTCTTTTTCCCCATCTTTATCTTGATTTAGCTCGAATTATATCAACATTGATCATCAATTTAGCCTCCAACATGTATCTACATCACATCAAAAACACCATAAAGCGTAACATAATTCCAATAACCATAAAATCATAATTAAAACATACAAATCCACCAACTTTGCGATTAACTCATTAAAAATGTCATTCGCTCAATATTCCATTTAAACATGTGATTTCCATGCGATTAATACGAATGTCGGGGAAAACATTATAAAATATATCAATATAAAACGTGTAAAACACCCTTAACAACTCCCCACACTTAAACTTTGCTCGTCCCGAGCAAAACAAAACAAGATAAAGGCTCGGAAAGAATATAGACATCTCAACACATATACCACATAGTCAATAAATTAGAAGTTCACCCACGTGAGTGTGTGCATAGCCATAACAAACTTCCACTAAATCCAAACTTGAAGAACTCAAAGTAAAACTAGCTAATACCCCCTCGTAGAATAGCAATAAATGACACTCATAAGATGCACCCTACAAACGTGACATAACCCGAAAAATATGATCGAATGAATCTAGGGCCTTTCTGAAATACTCAGAGGATAATCCCTACATCATATCTTTCAGTTTCTCTACTGGGATAAGATAGACGATAACTTAGTCTTATATTCATTTCATAACACTTCATTAGTTGATTTAACTCTTTCACTTCAAACACACATTAGAATGAGCTTTTGCCCTCATAGCAGAATAGGACATTTCGAGATAATACCCTACCTTACTCCAATCATAAGGCAGCTTTTCCTAACTGTCGTGAGCTTTTAGTCATCATAGTGGTATAGGACTTACGTGGTAAACCCTACCGCACTTAAATCATTGACTAGCTTTCGACACACCCTTAGATTCATTTAACTTTTTCAACTTCTCGTTAACAACATTAGTTACGTGTTACTTATCACATTCAAACCTCTAGATATTCACAGTATCTCATACTTCGGAACTAAATACAAACTACCATAAATCTCAAGGTACGTACGTAGCACTAAGCACATGACTTATAAGAAAATCAAAACTACTAGTCCAAAACGGGTATAGCTTTATGAAACAGCTCATCATTCACTATGGCACGTGAAAAATAAATCTTGGTGAAACAACTAACTCACTAAAAATAGGGTATACAGCATCAATGACTATAACAAACCGAACAAAAACGTGTATTGCCTACTCGGGACAAAACAAAAACAAAAGTGTCGAATTTTTTTTGAAAAAATTTAACTCATTTTAGCATAGAAATAACATCATATAAGCAAATGTGTAGATACATACCGACTAATCCCCTCCCCCACACTTAAAAGTTCAACATGCCTCTCATGTTGTGCGAATCTAAAAATAAAAGAACACTTAGCCGATTGCAACCGGTACACGAATCGTCGGTCGGACCGAGCCTAGGTAGTAGTAACACAATGTAGCCGGAAAAACTCGCTAAAATAGACCTGCCCAACTTGGAAAAACATGGAAACATCTCGGGGAGAACGGGGGGGGTACCACAGAATGAAGAAAGAGATATCAAAAGCAAGATAAACCAAAAGCGTAAGCATTCAATCCATCCAGGGAAGTGCACGAATGACAGAAAAGAAAGTATGGGTGCCTTATGGCTTACATGATTCATTCAAAATAAATAGTAGTAGCAAAATCAAACTACAACGAACTAGAGAAGTAAAAATGTCAATACAACCATAAAAATAGACAAATAAGATCAAGGTTGGTCCGGCGGCGCAGAATCAGCAGCTGGAGGGTGAGAGGAGGGTCCAGAAGCTGGTGCCGCAGTCCCGTCTACCGAGGCAGGCTGATCCTCGTCGGACGACTCAGACTCGTGAATAACATCTGCGATAGCCTGCTCAATCTCATCCGAGAAGACGAACTCCATATCACTCTCCCTGAAGATCTGCATATCCCTCGGCTGTTTGCCCTCCACAAGGCACTTGAGCACATACATCATGTTCTTCTGCGTTTCGTGGATATCGCACATCCAATCCCGGATACTGTTGGCCATACTTAATCTCATACGGACCGAGGGGGATAAAGCCGGAAGTGAGGATGCTCGAGTCTGCACTGAGGATGAACCAAGCTCCTGCGGTGCCCCCGACTCTGGCTGACCCGAAGGCTTGCCCTTCTCTCTCTGTATAGGCCTCGGATTTTTCGGCTTGTGGTCGGCTCCATACTCAGGCACACCGGCATCTATACACAAACTATGGATAAGGTGAGGAACGATCAAGCACCGTGTATAAACCTTCTGATTGATAGATATCTCGTCATACAAAGCTTGTCCCACATCCACATTCAAGCCAAATGTCAATGCATATAACATGCCCAGGTCACCAATATGAAAGTGTGTCAGGTTGTTCTTCGGCAACAATCGACTCTGAATAAAGCGACACTGGACCTTCCAATCCTCCGTCCAGGTCGTGGTAACCAACTCCTTCCGGTCGCCTCCCGGCCTTAACGTCCATGCCACATCCGGGCAAACTCGCAACCGCAACTCCTCCAAGGGATCCTGCCCTAAACTCTGCCTATGTAAAATCTCCTCCTTGTAATCCCTACCCTCAAAAGCTGCCAACCCATATTTTGCATTGATCACCTCCGGCGTAAACGGAACCTGGACTCCTCGAACCACAACTACCTTCGTTTCCAAGTCGGTTTCTGAACAATTGGCATAAAACTCCCGAACCAAGGAACTATTGACCGGGGTAGTTGGAATCGTCATCAAAGCGTCCCATTTCCGATCCCTTAACAGCTTGACAAACCCGGGATCAACCTTTGCCTCCAAAGTGGCCCTTTCTATCAACATTGTTCTCGAGAAATAGTGCTGTTTATACGCATCGTGAGCTCTGGGTTTCACGAATCTTTGAGGCAAGGGCATAAGGGTATGGTTTTTGCTCTCTTTCTAGGTGGATCACCCTCAGTTCAACCGGCACATCTTCCCGTGTAGCTTCTACAACCTCCTCAACCCTAGACGAGGCTTGGCCTTTCGAGCTCTGTGCATCCGTACTAAAGGAACATCGTCGTCCGTCTCGAGTCCGAGGTAGGTTCATCGCTTAAGGTTGCCCTAGTTTGGGTGGCTCTGGGTGGTTGCTCCCGAATACTTACACCTTGGTTAGGATTAACCGCGGTAGGATCAAACTCTTTCCTCTTCTTCCCGCCTCCCGGTCCACTTCCTTACCATGCCGTTTCACGATCGCTTATGAACCATATTCAAGCCTAGTCTACACCAAACAATCCCAATACGCACAAAAGACACCCGCTTAACATCCAAATCGGGATTTCAAATCAACCAAACCACAATCACAACCATCCATGATCAATAACCAACCCATTCATCATCAACAACATCAACCAAAGCCAAGAGCCAAGAATCAAAAATGAAAGAAGGAAAACAAATAAGATGATATTCAAGTAAACGAGCCGACCCAAAGATCGAACTCGAAAAAACGTGAACAAAATCGAGAAAAGTTGTTACTAACTTACCGGGTAAGATGAGTAGATCTGCCGATTGAGATGAAGATTAGTCCAAACAAGTCCAAATGGCCTCCCAAAATCGGATTTTTCCTCTTGAAAGTCGGACCACAATGGGTGCTGATTCTCCAAAAATATAGCGTGTTGGGAGTTTTGGTTATGAAAATCGAAGAGAGGGTATCAAAAGCGGTCTATAGCACTTAGAATCGCTCAAAATGGTGTAGAATGGAGGAATTTAGGGCAAAAGGAGGAAGAGAAACCGTTTTTAGCGTTTGAATATTCTCAAAGTGAAGGTTCATTCGCGAAAGGGTATATATAGATGTGGTGCGGACGCTGTCCAACTCAGCCGGACGGGCGCCCACCTTTAAATCGAGATGAATCGGACGGGCGCCCGGTTTAGTAGACGCTTCGTCCGAGATTTTAAATCACATACGAGATTGGAGGAGATTATCGGACGAAGCGCCCAAGCTAGTGAACGTTCGTCTAAAGTTTAGTCATGCCGGACGGGCGTCCATACTTGGTGGACGGGCGCCCAACAAGGCTTAAATGCAAAAATCATACAATTCCATACAACTCAAATTCAAAAGTGCATTTTCTTATTAACTTAATTGAGATTTTAAAAATACAACTGTAAATCAACGAAGTACCATCAAAACAAAAATAGATAAGTAACGGTGGGTTGCCTCCCACCCAGCTTTCATTTTACGTCGGGGCTCGACGGAGGTAAAACTAACTAAGAGGTCACCGGTCTCATGTAGATCTCGTCCCCACCACTATGCGAATGAGACGTCGAAGCATGTCGATAGCCGGAGGAAAATCGAACTCATCCTCGCAAACACCAATCCTCACTTACCTACCTCAAAGACTCTGAATGCTCACCAAGCAAAGACCAATGCCAAATCCACAAGATAGGATCATTAAGTATCTTGTACGGACGCCTTATGGTCTCCTGCAACTCCTCGATCGTGAAATCGCCTCCCGAACAAGGTGGAACAATGATAACGTATGTGATGGTCTTAACTCGAGTACTAATATCAAAATCTACATGAAGAATTATAGTGCCTCCTGGTCCATCATCTATCGTGATCGGCGGGATCCGACTAATGAGTGGAAACTCCTCGTGGCGAACTCCGTAAAGATCCATAACTAGAAAGCAACTAATGATGATAGAAACATAAAAGCTTAGTAAAACTAACTAAAATAACATACGAAAGCAAAAAGAACTAAGAAAAACTAAAACAAGATTGGATATCTAGGATGCCTCCTAGTGGCGCTTTTTTTGGTTTATGTCGTTAGCTCGACATTCAATTCAGGTCTAACCCGGGTCGGGCCACTTTGGCTTTTTGCCGGTCATCTCAACAACAGAATTCTTAACAAAATTAGGTTTACAAAAACAGCAGTGCAGACACGGGATTCGTCCCAACCATTTTTCCAGGCTCACGATCTTCTCTCGTCTGACTCTCTCTTCCGTACTTTATGCTTCTTCAAATCCACTTCCTTCCAATATTGTTCCATGTCCCAGCTTCCGGCAAAAACTTCAGCTGGTGATTCAGTACTATCATCAGAGAATAGGTCTGGGGAGAACTCATCGCAGTCATCGACTCCTGAAGCGATACAACTTAACAAATCAAGGAATTTAACTACCTCGGGTGACTCCTTCGGTTGGCCAATGTAGTGTTTGCATCGTTGACCATTGACCTTGAAAGGCTGATCACCAATCCTTAAGTTCCAAAACGCCGCTAGGAAAGACAGACAGACCTCAAATGGACCGGACCAACGCGTCCCTTAGCTTTCCTGGAAAAGATGCACCTGGAATTGTATAACAATACCAAATTCGCTTTATGAAACTCCCTTTTCTTGATCTTTTTATCATGAAGGAATTTCATCCTTTCCTTGCTTATCCGTGAACTCTCATAAGCTTGGAGCCTGAACTCGTCTAATTCATGTATCTCTCTGGACCTGCGTTCTCCGCAAGCTTGGGAGTCGAAGTTTAGGAACTTAGTTGCCCAATAAGCTCTATGCTCTAATTCTACCGGCAAATGACAGGGCTTTCCATAAACCATTTGGTATGGTGATGTACCCATAGGGTTTTTGTATGCGGTCCGTAAGCCCACAAGACATCATCCACTTCGACTCCAATCCTTTCGATGGGAGTTGACCGCTTTCTCGAGGATTTTCTTTATACTCGATTACTACGCTCAACTTGCCCACCGGTCATAGGGTGATATGGTGTGCCACTCTTATGCTTAACACCATACTTAGCTAACAAAGCTATCCAGGGGTTTATTAATGAAGTCACGAACCTTCATCGCCGATCGAGCTCTAGGGCAGCCAAACCTCGTGAAAATGTTCCTCTTCGTAAATTTCATTACCGCTTTATGATCATTTAGTGGAGTCGCGACGCCTTCTACCCATTTAGATACGTAGTCTACACGCACTAGAATGTATTTATTTCCGCATGAAGATGGAAATGGTCCCATAAAGTCTATGCCCCATACGTCAAACACTTCACATTCCAATATGGGTTGAAGCGGCATATCATACCGCCTGGTCAAAGTACCGGTTCTCTGGCACCTATCGCAGCTTTTGCAGAAGGCTTCCGTATCTTTAAAAATTCTGGGCCAGTAAAAACCACATTGAAAAATTTTGGCAACGGTTTTCCACGGATTGAAATGGCCACCAGTGGGACCACTGTGACATTGCTTAATAATATCCCGTTGCTCGGATTCAGGGACACACCGGCGAAGCAACCCATCTTTGCAGATCTTGAACAGATATGGTTCCTCCCAGACATAGTACTTTAGATCAGAGAAGAACTTCTTCTTCTCTGGTAAGAGAATTCAGGTTCGAGATAGCGAGTGAAGATAATTAACAATCGAAGCATACCAGGGAGGATTGGGAGTGTGGACATCCATGTTCATAACGCCTCGAAGGGGTAATAAAGATCAATGTCCCGGGAGTCTTCCTCACCACTTGGCAAAACTCTCAAATATGGTCCGCTATGGTGTTTTCACTACCCCAGTATGTCCTTGATGTGAACATCGAATTCTTGTAGTGTAAGAATCCATCTCAAAGAGCCTCGGTTTAGCATCCTTCTTGTTCATCAAATAACGCAGAGCCGCATGATCACCCATACAATCACCTTGGCACCAAGCAAATAGTCATGAACTTATCCATGGAAAACACAACTGCTAACGCTTCCTTTTCCGTAGTGGTGTAATTTGCTTGGGCTGGATTCAAGGTATGACTTGCGTAGGAAATAGGTTGGAACTTACCATTAATCCTTTGCCCCAATACAAGCACCCACAGCGTAGTTGGAGGCATCACACATTAGTTCAAATGGCATGTTCCAATCCGAGAGATCGAGATAGGGGCGGAGGTCAAACGCCGCTTAAGCTCTTTGAAGGCAACTTGACAACCATTATCGAAATTGAAGGTGACGTCATCTTTCAAGAAAGTTGATAAAGGTTTCGATATTTTTGAAAATCTTTTATAAATCTCCCGTAGAAACCCACACGACCAAGGAAACTTCTTACTTCCTTCGTGTTTCGGGGTAATTCATCTTTTCAATAGTTTCTACCTTAGCTTTATCAACCTCTATGCCTTTAGCGGAGATCTTGTGACCTAAAACAATCCCTTCGTTACCATAAGATGGCACTTCTCCCAATTGAGAATCAAGTTCTTCTCCACACACTTTGCAAAGGCTTTGTCTAGATTTTCAAGACAATCCGTGAACGATGTGCCAAACACCGAGAAGTCGCCCATGAATACCTCCATGCATTTCTCTATAAGTCCATCAAAGATAGCCAACATACATCTTTGAAATGTAGTCAGTGCATTACAAAGTCCAAAGGGCATTCGCCTATAAGCGAAAGTACCATAGGGACAGTGAAGGTTGTTTTCTCTTGATCTACTCAATCAATAGGATTTGGAAATAACTCGAATAACCGCCCGTAAAACAAAGAGAAAGCATGCCCGCCAAACGCTCCAACATTTGGTCTATGAAGGGGAGAGGGAAATGGTCTTTTAAGGTCACCTCGCTCAGCTTCCTATAGTCTATACTGACTGCACTCAAAGTGACTAATCTGACGGCCTACTCTTCACCTTTGTCATTCTTTTCAATGGTAATACCTCCTTTTAGGTACTACCTGAGTGGGGACACCCAATCGCTATCACTATCGCATAAATGATCCCCATATCCAACAAATTTAATGATCTCTTTCTTCACCACTTCCTGCATGTGTGGGTTTAAACGTCTCTGGGTTGTCTTATACTATTTGCACCTTCTTCGGTTCTAATCTTATGCATACAGACGTGCGGAGATATTCCTCTTATATCACCTACCGCCAACCGAAGGCTTTCGATTTTTCTTTAGAACGCCAATTAACTCAAACTTCTTCGTCACGACGGCGATTGTAGAGGAGATAATCGAGAGGTAAGTGCTTACCTTCTCTTAAGAAGATATACTTTAGATCTTTGAGGTAGAGGTTTTAGAACAAGGTCCTCGTGGAGGTTCCTCTAAACCGTTTTGGCTTCTCCTCGCTTTAGATCTTCCTCACTGATAGGGTCAAAAACTCTTGCCTCAAGCAAATCGACTTCTTCTGAGGGTGAAAGAGTTCTTTCGCAGAGCACTGTGTCCTCTTCAACAAGCTCTTCTCCATAAGCAGCCTCTAGCTCGTCCAGAGTGTAGTCTGTGAAATCGTCTGACGTCTCAATCACAAAACCTGAGGGATTTTCAGAAGGTGCTCTGAGAGCTTTAACTACACTGTAGCGTACTTCCTCGTCTCCAACACGTAAGGTGACAAATCCTGCATCACAATCTATAGTGGCTCTAGCAGTAGATAGGAAAGGTCGTCCCAGGAGGAGGGGGGTATCTTCTTCTTTAGTGTCCAAGACGTACCAACCCACAGAAATGTAAATTTGTCTACTTGGACCGTAAGGTCTCTAAGCACTCCTTCGGCTCTCTTGTAAGATCTATCTCGCAAGTTGGATACTTATGGGGTAGGCTCCAATAGTCGGTCAAGGTGTAGTCTCTGCGCATGCGAAAGAGACATCAAACTGATGGATGCTCCTAAATCACACAGAGAATTTGGAAAGCTTAAATCCTTGATTTTCAGAGTTAAGACAAATTTTCCGGGATCGCTGCGCTTTTCAGGAATTCCTCCGTCGGCAATAGCGGAGCATTCCTCTCCCAATTTTTTCTCCATTTCACCCAACTTCTTCTTTGAAGAAACAACATCCTTCACAAACTTGGCGTACTTAGGCATTTCAACCAATACCTCGGATAAAGGCAAATTTACTTGGGTGTTTCTTAATAGGTTGAGTACCTTCTCGTACTTTTTGTCTTCAGATAAGGAAATGTTTTGCTTTCTTGGCGGAAATGGGAGCTTATTCAGTTCCTCTTCGGAGAATACTTTCCTGGGCGAGGAAGCTCTTATAGCTTTGTCCTCAAGATCCTTCCACCTCACTATCTTTTCTCGTCTTTTTACTCGCCGTGGATCACCCGCTGAGTGACTTTCTCCGGTTCATCATCTTGGTTTTCAATCACCGAGACCTCTTTCCGCTTCAATCTCATTTTCATCTTTCTCTTTATCCAGTCGTGGAATCATGATTCTTCCCTCCTACCGAATCGTGGTGTAGGAGGGTTTACTCGTTTCCCTGGTTCTGTCTGTAACCGGGGTGTTGTTGCAATTGTGTACCGGACCTCAGATTCATAGCATTTGACTCCTCTTGTCCATAGGGGTAATGGGTGCGAGCTCGGCACAGTGGTTTGTTCTTGCTTCAGCTTGGGCTGCATGATCACTTTTAGGTTTTTTTTTTCAGAAACTAGGTAGTGACCTTGAGGTCTGGCAACCAATTGTTCACCTAGTCGCCCTAACTGTCTTTCTAAGTTCTTCATCGTCCCTGTTGCTTTTCATACTCGCCTTGTAGGGCGTACCATAAGTTGAGGAGTCCCGATTAGGCGGTTTCTTTGTGAGTTTTGATTAGTGGGCCAGGTTGGATTTGTTTTTGGTTGAGAATTTGAACTTTGACTCGAGTTGGGGTTACGGTAGTAGGCATTGCGAGAGGTATTCTCGTCCCAATTTTGAGTGCGGTTTTGGTCATAACCTTGATTCTCGAGCATAATTTCTATTCTCGTTGTAGTTTTGACCTTGCGAGTTATTCTGGTTTGAAAATCTCTGGTTTTGCTGGCCGTAAGAATTGTTTCTCTCATGTCCACCATTCAAGGGGCATGTTGCGTAAATGTGACCTCTAAGCCCACAGTATAGCAACCACGTAATCATACCGCCTCGTTTGTTGGGCAAAGATTGGCTTGAAAGCCGGGGTAGGAGTGTATTGACAATGGTCACCGATGTGACCAATCGATAACAATTATCACACGAGAATACTTGTGTATTCTGTTGGAGAGAGGGCGATTTTGATTTTTAGTCATGGTCAAAGCGAAGTTGAGCTCATAGGGTCGCAATCATTTGACCATGATTCTCGGTTGTTGACTTCTTCGATTTTAGGTGCAAAGAGGAGCGTTGGCGGCGATACGTAGAGTGCATAGTTGTACCTAGCTATATCTTCAAATAACTCCCACCCTTGCCGTGGGTTTTCTTCAAGAAGACTCTCCAGGATGAGAGTTGACCATCCCTTTAGTGGACTCATTGAGACCATCAAGAAAGTATGGACCTTCCTCTCGCAAATCCATTCCATGATGGGGGCACTTGTTCAACAAAATTTTGAAACGCTTTCCATGCTTCAAAGAAAGATTCATCACTCGCTTGATGAAAGTTTGAGATCTCGTTAAGACATTGAGTCAGTCTTAGACGGAGGAAAATATTGGGCGTAAATTGACTTTCGAGCCGGGCCCAAGTTTGGATAGATTCGAAGGAAGAGATTTAAACCATTCCATTGCTTCTCCACGGAGTGAGAATGGAAATAGTTTCACTTAATGATGTCTTGATCGACATCCTTAATGCGAGTAGTATCGCATATACCCGTAAATACATAAAGATGCGTATAGGGGTTCTCGATTGATACCCATAGAAAGTTGATGCATGTTGCACCATCCGGATGAGGGTGGTCTTATCTCAAATGGGGTGTATCGGTAGGGATAACCACAAACGAGCGGATGTTCACATCACCGGGAGTGGCATAGTCTGCCAGGGTGCGGTTGGCTTGAGCCATTGAATCAGTAAGTTTCTTCCTCAAAGAAAAGGTTGGATAAGAAATTATCTCAGAAGAGTTTTCACTCAAACTCTCTTCGATTTCCTCTTCGGGGAATCGGAACGGGCTCGAACTTTCCGTTTACGGTTTACTCGAACTACGTCTCGTTCAAGCTCAGGTTCAAAAATTAACTGTCCTTGTTTACTTCGTGTTTGCATATAACGAAGTCAAACTAAGGAGAGAAAGAGAAAGGAATCAGGAAGACAGATGGGCATCCAAGGTTATGGACGGGCGTCTGGGTGGGTATTGGGTTGGACGGGCGTTTAGTGACACAAACGCCGTCCGGTTGGCGAGAATACAACGGGCGCCCAAATATTATGGACGCTCGTTTGAGTGAATAAAAATAAAATTGATAGAAAAATTCCAGCGAACGGGCGCCCAAGATCCAGACGCTGCGTTTGGTACCGAAGAACAAAAAAGCAGATGCGTAAATTTGCGTAAAAGAGGCTACTAAGGGAGAACCTTAAACCCTAACTAAAACAAAGAAATAATGATCTACCTAAATCTTATGCTAAAAACACATAAAACCGTGCCAAGTTCCCGGCAACGGCGCCAAAAACTTGTGGTGGATTTTTTTGTAAACGAAACAAAAGACAAGTATTAAAAATCCGGTTAGTCGCCTCCAAGTGCAAAGCTTGTAGTAAAGCGGTTATGCCGGTCGATCCCACGAGGAACGTGAGGTTGAATGCGTTTTTAAGTTTAGGCTAAAAGTGTCACAAAACTAATAATTTTAGGTTTATCAAATAATGGGGAGAAAAGCGCACGAACAAGGATCCACAATTCAAGATAACCACAACGGCTCTTAATTTCCTACGCATGCAAATCAACTAAGGCCAAGATTAACCTATACTAAACGCAAATTACTAATATCTTAGATAATTTGTTTATCAACTTTATCAAAGATTGATTCTTCAAGCACGATAGGCATAAATTCTTTCGAACCTATTATCTAGGTTAACAATTTGATAACTTTCGCTTTCTAGACAAATTGATTAATCGATTACTATTGCGGTGATCTAGAATTCATTCAACTATCGTCAAACAAACATCACAGGCTTTATCTATCGATATGAAGCACGAAATAAACGCAATATAAATCTAACCTTTGTCGAAATAAAACGCAGAAAAATAAGAAAACCGAACGCCTCTTGAATTGCTTCACCCGTTCGTCCAACCCAAGAGTTTAGCTACTCATATTAACCTTGAAATCAAAAGATTGTTTTGATTGCATTCAAAACCAAAAGAGAAAGACAAAAAGTCATTGTTTTTTATGAAAGTCGATCGTAGGTCGTCTGATGATGATTTTAGGGTTTAATACAAGCTGCTATATATAGATGAACTAAGGCGGCTAGGTCAAAACTAAGACGGTTGTGCTTCAGTCGGCGGTCGGACGCCCGTCTGGTCTTCCCGACGCTTCGTCCGCTCTACAATGAACTTCGAATCGGCCGAGCTTTCCTCAAACGCCCGTCCATCCTGGCGCCCACCTCGCGTCCAAACTTGCTGAATGTAAAATACCCTCCGGACGCTTTCGCTTCAATGTCTCAAACGCCCGCCCACTGGACGGAACACAGACGCCACCCAATATGATCAATTTTGATTTCTTGATCTTTATCTCTTTTTCTCCATCTTTATCTTGATTTAGCTCGAATTATATCAACATTGATCATCAATTTAGCCTCCAACATGTATCTACATCACATCAAAAACACCGCAAAGCGTAACATAATTCCAATAACCATAAAATCATAATTAAAACATACAAATCCACCAACTTTGCGATTAACTCATTAAAAATGTCATTCGCTCAATATTCCATTTAAACACGTGATTTCCATGCGATTAATACGAATGTCGGGGAAAACATTATAAAATATATCAATATAAAACGTGTAAAAATACCCTTAACAAGTACTTATGCAAGTATATACGGCTTCATTCTCAGCCGAGATATGGGCGGCGTTGCAAACCGCCTTTGCCTCTGTAAGTCGTTCCAAGCTCATCCAATTGCGCACTGAATTGGCTTCAACTCGGAAACATGAATTGTCTGCGTCGGAGTATTATTTTAAAATCAAGAAAATTGCCGACGAGATTGCCCTCGCCCGCCACCCTCTGAACGAAGATGATCTGATAGCATATATATTGGCTGGACTTCCTTCTGATTATGATTCGCTTGTAACGACCTTGGGTAGCCGTGAGACGGTCACCATTGATGAACTATACTCTCAGCTTCTCACAGTGGAGTCACGCATCCTCCATTATCGTCCTGTAATGCCGTCTGCCCCACCGTCTGGTGGTCCTTCTCAAGCTAATGCAGCAACCTCCTCCGTTCAGCACTCACAGCACCAGTCTTCCTCACGCGGACGCAGCAGCAATAATTATCGAGGCCGGGGATGAGGCCGTGGCCGTGGTGGTCAGCGTTCCGGTGACCGTACTGCTAGCTGTCAAATCTGTAACCGAACCGGCCATTCTGCTTCTCATTGCTATTACATGTATAACAACCCATATCCCCCCCAATATTATCCACAAAACCGTCCCTTCCCCCTATAGCCCCTTCCCCTGCCCCTCCCCATGCCCTTTATGCCAACCCGTACTACCCCCTCCCCCTCTTCGAATTGGATTGCGATAAAGGTGCGTCTCATCACCTTACCAACGACTTGCAAAACCTTAATCTCTCCTATGAACCGTATGACGGTCCGGATAAAGTGAACGTTGGCGACGGTACAGGTTTACCCATCTCTCACTCTGGCTCATCTTGGTTCCTGTCCCCTACAAGTTCTCATGTTTTAAATAATGTTTTGGTGTCTGTTGGTCCCTTGGAAAGGCTAACACAAGTTTAGAGGGGGGGGGTGAATAAACTTGTCCCTAAAACTGGATTTAAAACAAATTAAGGTTCAGTTAAAAACTTGTGTGGAGTTAAGCTGACAAAGCTAAGATTAAGTCAAACCGACTTAAGTGGCCAGAGTCAACCGGCAATGGATATGATTTTAGCCTTTTATTTATCTTGTTATTCTATTATGAAAATCGAGTGTTGTGGCTCGACTTACAGTGAATGTCGGGCCAGTGACTGTGAGGTGTATAACAATCAAGTATCACAATGCTATAAGTAAATGCTGAATAATTAAATAAATGCGTAAAGTAAATAAGGCGGATATTATAGAGGTTCCAGGTGGTGTAATCATGTACGTCCTCTCTTCCCCTGTGGTGCGGAGGAAAATTCCACTAGAACTTCTTGAGGTGAACTGTTACAAAAATTCCTAAACAATAGTCCTTGGCTAATCCTTAGCGTCACTATCTAAACAATTGTAGAACAGGTAGAATTGCTGCTCTTCAAATGCTTGAACCACTGGTCCTTAGAGGGTAGGATTGCCTCTTCACCAGCAACCACCACAAACACAGTCTACCCGACTGCTTGTCACAACTGTCCTTGGCGAAACCTTCCCGGTTTGCTTCACAGTCTAAAACCTTTGATGTGGAATCAAGGTTGGGCTGAGAATCAATAAATTGATTATTGTTTGTGGTTCTTCAAAGTGTTGAATTCTTGATAAGTTCTTTGTAGCTTGAACACTTGAAGAAATACTAGATATGATCTTGTTATAGTTCAGAGATAAATAGAATAGACTGATGCACAAAATTGCTTGTTGATTCTTGTATATGCTCTGTTCTATATATGTTTGTTGTTTGTGCAAAGTCTTCTATTTATAGTGTGAAGTTCAACGTTCATCTGGCTTCAATTTGAATTGTATCAACGATCTATCTTGCAACGGCTATATTTTCTGACCGTTCCTGCTGTGTCAGTAACTCTTCCAATGAAATTGTTTCCTTTACAACGTTCGACTGTACTTTCAGTTTGTTGGATGGTTGACTTATAAAACTGAGTTACCTTATCAGTTTTGTACTGAGTTTTTCTTTTGTCAGTTTCCTAACTGAATTGGAGCATTAACTGAGATTTTACTCTTCTTCAAATATCAGTACTCCAGTTTTCATCTGATTATAATTGACTTAATCAGAGTACACCATGATTCATTATCATTTAAGAATTCATTGTCCTTATGATTCTTAAGTCTTCATACAAGATCTATAAAGTCAGTTCAGGTCACCACAATCTTGCTTGAAGTCCAACTTTACAGTCTCGACTTGTAATCTTCATAACTGAGTTTGAACCCTCAGTTCTTCATTCTTCAATAACTGAGTTTGAACCCTCAGTTCTTCATTCTTCTATAACTGAGTTTGAACCCTCAGTTCTTCATTCTTCTAGATAAGTCAACCGAGTCTGTTCCCTCAGCGAACTTACCTTCTTCAGTTTCATATAAGTGTATTCTGAGTTAGTTTGCTTGTCTCGATGATTTCCAGTTTTCTAAATGATTTCCGCCGCTTTTTTCACGACACACTAACAATTGCAGTGCTTGTCTGATGTAACCTATACAAATATCAGACTCTAGTAAAACTTATACATTCAGTTCTAGACATCTTTTAGCTTTCCACTATAACAGCTGGCTTCAGCACTTCATCAATGGGGTTAAGATAATATTTTAACAAATAAGATGAATTATCATCAAAACATAAATTTTATTTCCAACAATTTCCCCCTTTTTGATGATGCCAAAACTCTCTCCCTAAAAGAAAAGCTTAAAGATCAAAACAATGTAAAACAATGTAAAAGCTGAATCTGGTTTTCATTAGAATGAGCAAAAAACGGATAAGTACATTTTGTTCAAATAATCGTGATTAAAGACTAAGCTTCTTCTTAGCT
Source organism: Gentiana macrophylla (assembly GCA_026214975.1). Lineage (NCBI taxonomy): Eukaryota > Viridiplantae > Streptophyta > Magnoliopsida > Gentianales > Gentianaceae > Gentiana > Gentiana macrophylla. The sequence goes on along the minus strand of CM047816.1, from coordinate 72,870,397 downwards.
TTTTGCATGACTGAATCATATCTTTTTGCTTTGTCATACAAGCGAAAATCTTCTTCAAGTTTGGAGTCTTCCTTTGAGAAGGTCTTGTTGTAGTCAACTTGACTACTTTCTTTCCATCTTCTCCATTGAATTAGCTTGGGTAAGTTTGAATCTTTCAAGTAGTAATTTTCAAATTCTACAAGATCGGTTTTCATTTGTTCAGTCTTGTCTTTAATCTTCAGTTTATCATCAATCCTTTGATTCTTCTTATGTTGTGCAATTCTTTGCTTTGAGTAAATATCAGACAGAAAGTAGTTCAAGGATTCCTCAACTGCTCGTCCTTGTACTTGGATTTAATAGGATTGTAATCTTTGATAAATCTGTGTCCCACAGATCCTTTGTAAGAGTAACTCTTCTATCTCCAGGTTGATTGTATTTTTCAATAAGTTGATCATCGCTTAACTCTTTCTTCAAAAATTTAGGATCCGATCCAGTATCTTTGTAGTTCTTCTTCAAGTCGCTTCATTTCTCCAAGTACTTTCAGCTTTTCTTCTTCACTTCCCCCTTTTTGGCATCATATAAGCGATCTACCAGGGCATGGGTTGCTTTTGATCTTCTCGAGATCCGGCGAGAAAGCAAGTACTTCCTGCCGAGTTTCTAACCCGTATATATCTTTGCTTTATATGCCAATAAGCTGAGCATGAGTTTCTCTATCTATCATGGGTTTGAATCTTCGAGTTGTTGTTTGAGTAACACAATCTCTGAGCGTAACTTGAACTTGATTTGTGAATCATCTCTAGTCTTGCATGAACTGAAACATTAGTTCTAGTTCTATAATCAAGATATCCGGATATGTTTGATAAAAGGCCATTCTGTGTATCTCTCTGACTGAGTACAATTTTCAAGTTTTCATGAACTTTGGCCAATTCATCCTTTGATAGAAAATCAGAGGGATCATATGTAGCTTCTATTTGATCCTTATCCTGAGTATTATCAGCAATAACAATCAGTTGTCTTATTTCATCACCGCTTGTTTGATTGTCGCTTGTCCGATTTCCAATCGGCGATCCTTCTTGTTTGTGGTACGCTTTGCGTTGCTAGAGGTTGAGATTGAGTGATTGCTTGCAAAACCGTAGTATCATCGCCTTCTTTTCTTGATTTATCATGATCATCATCATCCTTTTTCTTTGAACTGTCTTTAGATGATGTGCCTGATTCTCTTCTTTTGGCTAATTCGGTAAATCTTTTGAAACAGTTGTCAAGAAATTCAGTAATAGGAAACAGAGAGTAAAGATCTCTAACTTCCAATTTCTCTAAGAGTAATTTTTCTTCAGTCTGTAAACTGACATCTCGAGAATCTTCTGGTTGAAGTTTCATTTTCATCAGCTTAATGATTTTGTCAGCTTCGAAGACTGGTGCTGATTGCTAAACCGATTGCTGTTGTATCTGAGAAGTAAGGTCAGCAGTGACGTTCTCTTGAGTAACTTGGCTGTGCTACCATGTTAAAGATCAAGCGCTTACCAGTTCTCCTAAAAGCTATAGCTGTTAAGGAAGGTGCTACTATATTTCTTATATCACTTTAACACACCCCCTCAAGTGTGGGCCTATAACAAGGCTAAGCTAACTAGGCAGCCGGAGCAAACTAGGCTCCAATAACAAAGAGGCCCAACACATGCATCACGTGCACAATATAAATGGGGGAAATAATAATGTTTATAGCCAGGTTCGAACTCGAGACCTCTGGCTCTGATACCATGTTAAAGATCAAGCGCTTACCAGTTCTCCTAAAAGCTGGGGGGGGTGAATAAACTTGTCCCTAAAACTGGATTTAAAACAAATTAAGGTTCAGTTAAAAACTTGTGTGGAGTTAAGCTGACAAAGCTAAGATTAAGTCAAACTGACTTAAGCTGGAACTGAGTCAACCGGCAATGATATGATTTTAGCCTTTTATTGATCTTGTTATTCTATTATGAAAATCGAGTGTTGTGGAATCGAATTACGTGAATGTCGGGCCAGTACTGTGTGAGGTGTATAACAATCAAGTATCACAATGCTATAAGTAAATGCTGAATAATTAAATAAATGCGTAAAGTAAATAAGGCGGATATTATAGAGGTTCCGTGTGGTGTAATCATGTACGCCCTCTCTTCCTCGTGGTGCGGAGGAAAATTCCACTAGAACTTCTTGAGGTGAATCACACAAAAGTCCTAAACAATAGTCCTTGTCTAATCCCTAGCGTCACTATCTAAACAATTGTAGAACATGTAGAATTGGTGCTCTTCAAATGCTTGAACCACTGGTCCTTAGAGGGTAGGATTGCCTCTTCACCAGCAACCACCACAAACACAGTCTACCCGACTGCTTGTCACAACTGTCCTTGGCGAAACCTTCCCGGTTTGCTTCACGATCTAAAACCGTAATCAAGGTTAAATGAGAATCAATAAATTGATTCTTGTTTGTGGTTCTTCAAAGTGTTGAATTCTTGATAAGTTCTTTGTAGCTTGAACACTTGAAGAAATACTAGATATGATCTTGTTATAGTTCAGAGATAAATAGAATAGGCTGATGCACAAAATTGCTTGTTGATTCTTGTATATGCTCAGTTCTATATATGTTTGTTGTTTGTGCAAAGTCTTCTATTTATAGTGTGAAGTTCAACGTTCATCTGGCTTCAATTTGAATTGTATCAACGACTATCTTGCAACGGCTATATTTTCTGACCGCTCTCTTTGTCGAGAACTCTTCCAATGAAATTGTTTCCTTTACAACGCTCGATTGTACTTTCGCTTTGTTGGATGGTGACTTATAAAACCGAGTTACCTTATCGCTTTGTAATCGAGTTTTTCTTTTGTCGCTTCTAATCGAATTGGAGCATTAATCGAGATTTTACTCTTCTTCAAATATCGCATCTCGGCTTTCATCGATTATAATTGACTTAATCGTAGTACACCATGATTCATTATCATTTAAGAATTCATTGTCCTTATGATTCTTAAGTCTTCATACAAGATCTATAAAGTCGATTCAGTCACCACAATCTTGCCTCAAGTCCAACTTTCTGATCTCGACTTGTAATCTTCATAACCGAGTTTGAACCTCGCTTCTTCATTCTTCAATAACTGAGTTTGAACCCTCGCTTCTTCATTCTTCTATAACTGAGTTTGAACCCTCAGTTCTTCATTCTTCTAGATAAGTCAACCGAGTCTGTTCCCTCAGCGAACTTACCTTCTTCAGTTTCATATAAGTGTATTCTGAGTTAGTTTGCTTGTCTCGATGATTTCCAGTTTTCTAAATGATTTCCAGTTTTCAGTTTTACGACACACTAACAATTGCAGTGCTTGTCTGATGTAACCTATACAAATATCAGACTCTAGTAAAACTTATACATTCAGTTCTAGACATCTTTTAGCTTTCCACTATAACAGCTGGCTTCAGCACTTCATCAATGGGGTTAAGATAATATTTTAACAAATAAGATGAATTATCATCAAAACATAAATTTTATTTCCAACAATTTCCCCCTTTTTGATGATGCCAAAACTCTCTCCCTAAAAGAAAAGCTTAAAGATCAAAACAATGTAAAACAATGTAAAACTGGAATACTGGTTTTCATTAGAATGAGCAAAAACTGGATAAGTACATTTTGTTCAAATACTGTGATTAAAGACTAAGCTTCTTCTTAGCTTTTTGCATGACTGAATCATATCTTTTTGCTTTGTCATACAAGCGAAAATCTTCTTCAAGCTTGGAGTCTTCCTTTGAGAAGGTCTTGTTGTAGTCAACTTGACTACTTTCTTTCCATCTTCTCCATTGAATTAGCTTGGGTAAGCTTGAATTTTTCAAGTAGTAATTTTCAAATTCTACAAGATCGGTTTTCATTTGTTCAGTCTTGTCTTTAATCTTCAGTTTATCATCAATCCTTTGATTCTTCTTATGTTGTGCAATTCTTTGCATTGAGTAAATATCAGACAGAAAGTAGTTCAAGGATTCCTCAACTGTTCTGTCCTTGTACTTGGCTTTAATAGGATTGTAATCTTTGATAAACTGTGTCCACAGATCCTTTGTAAGAGTAACTCTTCTATCTCCAGGTTGATTGTATGTTTCAATAAGTTGATCATCAGTTAACTCTTTCTTCAAAAATTTAGGATCTGATCTGTATCTTTGTAGTTCTTCTTCAAGTCGCTTCATTTCTCCAAGTACTTTCAGCTTTTCTTATTCAGCTTCCCCCTTTTTGGCATCATATAACTGATCTACCAGGGCATGGGTTGCTTTTTGATCTTCTGAGATCTGTCGCTGAGAAGCAAGTACTTCCTTAAGCTGAGTTTCTAACCCGTATATATGCTGATTTATATGCCAATGAGCCTAAGCATGAGTTTCTCTATCTATCATGGTCGAATCTTGAGTTGTTGTTTGAGTAACACAATCTCTCAAGCGTAACTTGAACTTGATTTGTGAATCATCTCTAGTCTTGCATGAATCAAACATCGCTTCTAGTTCTATAATCAAGATATCCGGATATGTTTGATAAAAGGCCATTCTGTGTATCTCTCTGACTGAGTACAATTTTCAAGTTTTCATGAACTTTGGCCAATTCATCCTTTGATAGAAAATCAGAGGGATCATATGTAGCTTCTATTTGATCCTTATCCTCGAGTATTATCGGCAATAACAATCGCTTGTCTCGATTTCATCACCGCTATTTCGATTGTCGCTTGTCCGATTTCCAATCGGCAATCCTTCTTGCTAGGGTACGCTTTGCGTTGCTAGAGGTTGAGATTGAGTGATCGCTTGCAAAACCGTAGTATCATCGCCTTCTTTTCTTGACTTATCATGATCATCATCATCCTTTTCTTTGAACTGCCTTTAGATGATGTGCCTGATTCTCTTCTTTTGGCTAATTCGGTAAATCTTTTGAAACAGTTGTCAAGAAATTCAGTAATAGGAAACAGAGAGTAAAGATCTCTAACTTCCAATTTCTCTAAGAGTAATTTTTCTTCAGTCTGTAAACTGACATCTCGAGAATCTTCTGGTTGAAGTTTCATTTTCATCAGCTTAATGATTTTGTCAGCTTCGAAGACTGGTGCTGATTGCTAAACCGATTGCTGTTGTATCTGAGAAGTAAGGTCAGCAGTGACATTCTCTTGAGTAACTTCAGTTGTCAATTGATGTTGTTGTTCCCCTCGCTTGGTGCTTTCTCACTTGAGATTTCGAGTACGTACATCTTACAACTGATCTTCCTTCTATGGATTCAGCTTTTCGCTTAGTACCTTTGTGTTCAGCTTCCTGCTGAGACACAGTTGTCTGACTTGCTTCAGGTTGGGAAGTTGTTTTTGCGATTTCCTTTGATGTTGTAGTTTGCCTTGCTTGCTTCCCTTCCTTAATTTTTTCTAAATAAAACTGAATGATTCCACTAAGAGTCTTCTTCAGTCGGAATCTGCCATCAGTTACTTGTCCTTCAACTTTAGCTCTTTTCACACTTTCTAATTCAGCTAAGTGTTGCTTCTTGAACTGATTGACTATATAACCTGCCCAATTGAATTCTATGTTATCCCAAATTATGTTCATCAGCAAAATATTTTCTTCCGAAAGTATATTAATTCCTTTGGATTTTCCAATGACGTGTTTGCTGAACCATCTGCTGAGATGTCCAAATTCCGGCTTGATTTTGTCGATATGAATTCCAGGTATGATTGGTTCTGTAGACGAAGCAATCGTTGCGAGAAAAGCTTCCTTCTTCAATGGTAGAGTGGCTAACTCTGTTGAAGTTGCTGTTGTATTCGCGAACCCAAAGAGTGACCTCATGACTATTTCATTGAGTATCAAGGAGTCTCTGACTAATCGTATATTTTGCCAAAATTGCAAAATGCCTTCCACATCTCGTTTTTCTTTGATGTGAACTTCGAGGATGTTGTTCAATCCTGGTTGTTTTTCGATTTTATCTCGTACGCAGCTGGCTAACAAGGTGTTTTGACACATACCTTCATACATTTCAAGTGTTAGTTCATCCAACTCTGTGATCAATCGTTTGTCTTTCGAATCATCTGATGTGGCCATTTTTGAGTGTGAACACAAAAATTTTTATTTTTGAAAGAGAGGGTTGCAAAGAGTCTATTTTGCTTTCTGATAATAATTTGAATTTAGATAGAGAATAGTGTGAACGGAAGTTGAATAAATAGGTAGGATATTTTGGCGGTTGAGTGGTACAACTATTCAAATTCCATGATGGTTTTGATAACCGATACGAGTACTGTTCTGACAATCGTGGGGTGTACACACGAAATTCTGACAAAAAGAACTGTGGTAATTTAATGCGATATAACCGCTGTTGATTCTATCTTATCAACCTTTGACTAAACTTGACTGGAATGAAAACTGATGCTGAGGTTGGTTCTAGAGATAATTCAGTTCCATCAAATTATTCAGTTTTGTCAAATTCTTCAGTTTGTCAGTTTGAGATTGTTGATGTCAATGACTAATCTGTTAAGTGAGCGCACCCAACATAACAAAGATTAATCCCCTTGACGAATCTCTGGCTTAACTGACTTAACTAACTTTGATTATTCCCAACTCAGTTCTTAATTTGGCAAATCTTTCTTTGTCCAATGGCTTAGTAAAGATATCTGCCAACTGATCTTCGTGAGTACATAAAGAATCATATATCCTTTTTCTTTGCATGATCTCGTATGAAATGGTGACGGACATCAATATGCTTTGTCCTTGAGTGTAAAACTGGATTATCAGTAATTGCAATTGCACTTGTGTTATCACACATTATGGGAATTGTTCCTTCTTCTATCCCATAGTATCTTAATTGCTATCTGATCCATAAAACTTGAGCACAACAACTCCCAGCTGCTATATATTCAGCTTCAGCTGTTGAAGTTGAGATTGAGTTTTGCTTCTTGCTAAACCATGACACAAGTCTATTTCCCAATAACTGACATGTGCCTGATGTGCTTTTTCTATCCACTTTGCATCCAGCATAGTCTGAATCTGAATAAGAAATCAGCTTGAATTCTCCTTCCTTTGAATACCAAATTCCAACTCCGTCTGTGTCTTTCAGATATTTCAAGGTTCTTTTCACCACTGTGAGATGACTTTCCTTTGGTCTTGACTGAAATCTTGCACATACACCGACAGTAAAAGATATGTCTGGTCTACTTGCTGTAAGATAGAGTAAGCTTCCAATCATCCTTCTGTAGAGTGTTTGATCAACATCTTTACCTTCTTTGTCTTCATCTAATCTAATGTTGGTCCCCATTGGTGTAGAAATTTCAGTAGATTTCTCCATACCAAACTTTTTGATAAGTTCTCTTGTATATTTGGTTTGGTGGATGAAAATTCCATCAGCTAATTGTTTAACTTGCAATCCTAGGAAATAATTTAATTCTCCCATCATACTCATCTGAAATTTGCTTTTCATCAAGGTTGCAAATTTATCACATAACTGTTCATTTTCTGATCCCAAAATGATATCATCAACATAAATTTGAACAAGTAGAGTATCTTCTCCATTCTTCATCCTGAATAAGGTTTTGTCGATTGTTCCTTTGATAAATCCATTATCCACTAGAAACTGAGATAGAGTTTCATACCAAGCTCTTGGTGCTTGTTTAAGTCCATAAAGAGCTTTCCTTAGTCTGAAAACTTTATCTGCTTGATCTTTGATTTCAAATCCGGGTGGTTGTTGCACATATACTTCTTCTTCAAGAATTCCATTTAGAAACACACTTTTAACGTCCATCTGATAAACTTTGAATTTCTTGTGAGCTGCATAAGCAAGAAATAGTCTGATTGCTTCTAGTCTTGCAACTGGTGCATAAGTTTCATCAAAGTCTATGCCTTCTGCTTGAGAGTATCCTTTGGCTACAAGTCTGGCTTTGTTCTGATGATGTTCCCATCTTCATCAAGTTTATTTCTGAAAACCCATTTGGTTCCAATGATATTGACATGAACTGGTTTATCTACCAATTCCCATACTTGATTCCTCTCAAATTCATTGAGTTCTTCTTGCATAGCTAATATCCAATCTGGATCTTTCAAAGCTTCTTCAATTTCTTTAGGTTCTGATTGAGATAGAAAGCATGCGATCATTGCATCTAGTTGATGTCTTGTTTGAACTCCAGCTTGAGTTTCACCAATAACTTGTTCTTCAGGGTGATCTCTCATCCATTGATGTGTGTGAGTTTGTATCAACTAATTTGCATTTTGTTCAACTGATTCTTCAAAATCGGTTCTTGAACTTGTTCAATCAATCAATGAAGTTGTTCAAATTGTTGAGCAATTGGAAACGAGGTGATCTTGATCTCAACATTCTAAAATTTGTAGTCTTCCAATGTCAACTGAAACTGGTTCTGGTGTGACTGGTAACTGAGACTGAGAAACTGGATCTGGTCGTTCTTCAGTTGTTTCACCAGGGAAGTTTGGTTAATCAAATACTACATGTATTGATTCTTCATGCTTGAGTGTCCTTTTATTTAGTACTCTAAAAGCTTTGCTGACACTTGAATATCCTAGGAAAATTCCTTCATCAGCTTTGGGCTGAAAAACGTGAAGTTGATCTTTTCCATTATTGTGTATGAAACATTTGCTTCCAAAAGCATGAAAGTATGAAACATTTGGTTTTCTTCCATTCCAAATTTCATAAGGAGTCTTCTCATGTCTCTTGTTCATGAGAGCTCTGTTCTGAGTGTAACAGGCTGTGTTAACTGCTTCCGCCCAATATCTTTCGGGTAGTTTTGCTTCACAGATCATAGTCCTCCCAGCTTCTTTGAGTGTTCAGTTTCTTCTTTCAGCTACTCCATTTTGTTGTGGTGTTCCTGTGGCAGCAAGTTGGTGTAAGACACCATTTTCTTCACAATATCCAATAATCACACTGTTGAGGAATTCAGTTCCTTTATCAGATCTTATCTTCACAACTGAAACTCCTTTCTGATTCTGAAGTCTCTTGAGAAGTTCTGTGAGCTTTTTCTTGGTTTCACTTTTCTTGGTTAAAAAGATTACCCAAGTATATCTTGAAAAATCATCTACTACCACCAATGTATATTTCTTTCCACTGATACTAATTGGTGTAATAGGTCCAAATAAATCCATGTGTAGCAATTCTAGATGTCTGGTTGTTGAATGCCGAGACTTGGTCTTGAAACTTGCTTTTGTTTGTTTTCCTTGTTGACATGCATCACATAAGCTGTCCTTCTTATATGATAACTCTGGTAGTCCAATGACTAGCTGCTTCTTAACAAGTGTATTGATATCATCAAAATTGAGATGACTGAGTTTCATGTGCCATAGCCAGCTGATTTCTGATTTGGTATGCACGATCAAACAGGTTTCAGCAACGGCGGTTGTCCAATCTACCACATACATGTTTTATTTTCTTCTTCCGGCGAGGACAACTTGATAAGCTGATTCGCTGATGACAACGCAGAATTCTTTATCAAAAGTAACTTTGTATCCCATATCACAGAATTGACTTGTGCTGAGTAGATTGTAGTGTAGTCCTTCTACATAAGATACATTCTTGATTGTAAGTCCATTTCTGATTAAGGTGCCATAACCTCTGGTGTAACCAGGTTTATCTTTACTTCCAAAATTGACTTTTGGTCCATCCTTTGTAATAAAATTATTGAGACAGTCTTTGCTCTTTGTCATGTGTCTAGAGCAACCACTGTCAAAGTACCAAATATCCTGCAATGAAAATTAGAAGTTTTTAGGTACCCAACTCAGTTTGGGTCCATGAGGGTCAGTTGTCAGTAAAACTCTGGGAATATATCCTTTTGGGATTCTTCGGATATTGTTGCACTTGTTTTCACATATGTAAGCCACACTCCTATAGTATCTATGTTTGGATTGTGTCTTATTTATATGATTTCTCAGATCTTCTGACTGAAATTTGTTTCCATGTTGATTTCTGTTATTAAAACTAGAGTGATAACCCTCATTCCTTCTGTACTGAGGTCTAGATTGACCTTTGTACTGTGACTTATGCTGAGAACTGAGATTAGTCTTCTGCTGAGTTTTAGACTGAAACTTGTGATAAGTTTTTGGTCTGGAATGATTGTCATTATCAGTTTTACTAACAAATTCAGTAAAATTCCAATCATTATCAGTGGGATATAATCTTCCTTTCCCCCTGAATGTATGAATCTTTGAATGATTGACATTCTTGGATTTATTTTGATTGTAATTTTTCTGGTTCCTGACTTTATTTGTTTTTGTGGATCTGGCAGTTGATTTGCCGTTTCGGTTTCCATTGGATACAACTGATCTACCATTTGATTTACCTTTGTTGGTAGATGCAGTTGCCCTTTTTGGAAACTGATTTATCCTGTGTGATACTGGCTTTACTGGTTCAGCAATTTTCTCAATTTGTGGAAGTTGCTCAGCTACAAACTTAATACCAGTTTTGGTACTAGGCCCAGCAGCTTTGCTAGTTCCATTCTTTGAAGATTTCTATGTATCAAATCCTAAACCAGTTTTGTCTCCATATGGTTTTCCTGATTTGAATCCAGTAATTGAACTTGACTGAGCAAACGATTCATTCTTGTCGCCGATGATGAGATCGATCTTTGAATCTTTTCTTTATCAGTTTTAGTCAGTTTCAACATTTTTAGTTCAGACTTCAATCTTTCAACTTCAAGAATTAGACTTTCTTTCTCAGCTTTGATTGATTCATAACCAGCTTGTATAGTTACTAGCTGATTCATCAACTCGTCAAGAGTTTCTTCTAATTCTAGATTTTTTGGATTGGAGTCAGTAGTCGAAGAACATGCATTTATCATGGAAATCTGAGCTGAAGAGTATTTAGAGTTTGATTCACATACCTTATTTGGATCTTCCATGTGTGCCATTAAAGCTGTGTCGTCTGATAATCTTTCAAGATCACACCTTCATAATCTGATTCATCTTCAAAGAATGAGTGCTCTTCTACCAACTCTTCTTGGTGGAGTCTTCTTGATCAGTTCTGGACATTCAGCTTTATAATGTCCTGGTTTCTTGCAGTTGAAACAGAGGTATTCATCGTCTTTTCTTTTCTCAGGAGTCCTTTTGATGAACTTTTGAGTGACTGGGTGTCCACTTTTCATTCTTCGAATTATGTTCTTCATTAGAGCCATTTGTTCTTCCATTTCATCCAATTCATGAAGATTGTTAGATGAGTTTTCTTGAGTCTCATTTGATGCTGCGGCAAGTGCTGTGGTCTTTGGTTCTTCCAGAGCTTTGATAATTGCAGCTGTGGTTGTGAAATCTTCACTGAATTCATAAGCTTTCAGATCTGAAAAGATCTTGAATGAATCTTCTACATCAAGTCTCATGGATTCTTCCATAGCAGTGACCTTCATCTTCCAGCACATTGGTAATGCCTTCAAGATTCTTGTGTTGATGACTTTCTTTGAGTATTCAATCTTGAGTAGATCTAGTTCATCCATGATAGCACTGAATCTTGTCTCCATTTGGTCAATGGTTTCTCCAGATTTCATCTTGAAATTCTCAAACTTTTGTTTTGCAACGGAAATTTTATTTTCCTTGATTGAATCTGTTCCTTCACAAACTAATCAAGTTTGTCCCACATTTCTTTGGCGCTTGTGCATTATTTCACCTTCAAGTACATGTTGCTGTCAAGAGTTCTGAGAATAAAGTCCATGGCAACATTGTTGAGATTGTTTTGCTTGCGATCATCACTAGTCCATTCGGATTTGGGCTTTGGAACACGAATTTTTCTTTCACCTTCAGTTTGCATGTAGGTGATCCGATTGGTCCATCGGTGAGTACATCCATCATTTCATCATGAGTAGCTGCTAGAAATGCCTGCATACGACGTTTATATTCACAAATCATCCATGTTGCACATAAGCATTTGTCTTGCATATTGATTGTTATCCATTGTGAGTGAGTGAAGACCGATGGAGATTAATCGGAAAATCGAGCTTTCAAATAAGAACAACTATAGGAGATAAAGAGCAAATGATATCTCATTAAAGAAACACCGCTCTGATACCAATTGTTGGTCCTTGGAAAGGCTAACACAAGTTTAGCGGGGGGTGAATAAACTTGTCCCTAAAACTAGATTTAAAACAAATTAAGGTTCAGCTTAAAAACTTGTGTGGAGTTAAGTTTACAAAGCTAAGATTAAGTCAAACCGACTTAAGTCAAAACTGAGTCAACCGGCGTGGATATGATTTTAGCCTTTTGTTGATCTTGTTATTCTATTATGAAAATCGAGTGTTGTGAATTGAATTACGTGAATGTCGATTTGTATTGAAGTGTATAACAATCAAGTATCACAATGCTATAAGTAAATGCTGAATAATTAAATAAATGCGTAAAGTAAATAAGGCGGATATTATAGAGGTTCCAGGTGGTGTAATCCTGTACGTCCTCTCTTCCCCTGTGGTGCGGAGGAAAATTCCACTAGAACTTCTTGAGGTGAATTGTTACAAAAAGTCCTAAACAATAGTCCTTGGCTAATCCCTAGCGTCACTATCTAAACAATTGTAGAACAGGTAGAATTGTTGCTCTTCAAATGCTTGAACCACTGGTCCTTAGAGGGTAGGATTGCCTCTTCACCAGCAACCACCACAAACACAGTCTACCCGATCGCTTGTCACAATCAGATTTAGCGAAACCTTCCCGGTTTGTTTACGATCTAAAACCTTTGATGTTGAATCAAGGTTGGTGAGAATCAATAAATTGATTCTTGTTTGTGGTTCTTCAAAGTGTTGAATTCTTGATAAGTTCTTTGTAGCTTGAACACTTGAAGAAATACTAGATATGATCTTGTTATAGATCAGAGATAAATAGAATAGACTGATGCACAAAATTGCTTGTTGATTCTTGTATATGCTCTGTTCTATATATGTTTGTTGTTTGTGCAAAGTCTTATATTTATAGTGTGAAGTTCAACGTTCATATGGCTTCAATTTGAATTGTATCAACGTCTATCTTACAACGGCTATATTTTCTGACCGTTCCTGCTATGTCAGTAACTCTTCCAATGAAATTGTTTCCTTTACAACGTTCGACTGTACTTTCAGTTTGTTGGATGGCTGACTTATAAAACTGAGTCACCTTATCAGTTTTGTACTGAGTTTTTCTTTTGTCAGTTTCCTATCTGAATTGGAGCATTAACTGAGATTTTACTCTTCTTCAATTATCAGTACTCCAGTTTTCATCTGATTATAATTGACTTAATCAGAGTACACCATGATTCATTATCATTTAAGAATTCATTGTCCTTATGATTCTTAGGTCTTCATACAAGATCTATAAAGTCAGTTCAGGTCACCACAATCTTGCTTGAAGTCCAACTTTACAGTCTCGACTTGTAATCTTCATAATCGAGTTTGAACCCTCGCTTCTTCATTCTTCAATAACGAGTTTGAACCTCGGTTCTTCAATCTTCTATAACCGAGTTTGAACCTCGCTTCATTCTTCTAGATAAGTCAACCGAGTCTGCTCCTCAAATAACTTACCTTCTTCATTTCATATAAGTGTATTCTGAGTTAGTTTGCTTGTCTCAATGATTTCGATTTTTCTAAATGATTTCCGCCAGCTTTTACGACACACTAACAATTACAGTGCTTGTCTGATGTAACCTATACAAATATCAGACTCCAGTAAAACTTATACATTCAGCTCTATACATCTTTTAGCTTTCCACTATAACAGCTGGCTTCAGCACTTTATCAATGGGTTTAAGATAATATTTTAACAAATAAGATGAATTATCATCAAAACATAAATTTTATTTACAACAGTGTCTCCTGCTCTTACTCGTAATTTATTGTCTGTCTATCAATTTACCAAAGATATTTAATTTATCATTTATTGTCTCATGTTTTAAATAATATTTAATTTATCATTTATTATTTGTATTTATTATTATAGCTTGTAGGCTAAGCTATGTGTCGGTTATATATACCGCTTGTATCCATTCTCACAATTCATTAAAAAATAGTTTGAGTCATTTCACTTTGCGATAGAAAGATAGTTATAATCTATTCTTGTTCTATTATAAATAGTGAAATCAACTTTTTCCCCCCTTTTTTAACTCATTGCTGGTCATTGGTATCATGGGTCCAAGATGAAAATATCTTTCTAGTCATGAAAAAAGGATAAGGAAACAAAAAGTAGAATCATTGATTCAATCACAAACAGGAGCTTTTCATAGGTTTTTTGGTGGTACGAAACAAGATGAAAACTCAACGGAAGATGCGATGAATGTCGAGAATGAGAATTTGGTTAATGATGAAGATCCTGACGGTTCCAATGACTATGAGATTGGTGGAAATGAGAATGATGATATGATGAACATTGAAAATGTGATGAATGTCGAGAATGAGAATTTGGTTAATGATGAAGAACCTGAAAATTTCAATGAGATAGGTGGCAATGAAAATGATGATATGAGCATAGAATTTAGACCTAAGAATATTAATGATCCGGTTAATTGGGACAAGATTGATCATGGATTAAGAAACTTGTTAGTCAAAAAGGGTCCTGTAAGAATAGATCATTTTGACTATCCAAAGGATGATTCGTATAAACGTCGACAATTCTCACATGCTCACTTAACTTGTCATTTACCGACTGGTGATAAACATGATAGAAAATGACTCATATATTCAGAGGCGTTGGATAGAATATTTTGCTTTTGTTGTGAGTTTTTAAACAAGAAGAAAACAAAACTCAATTGGCAACAGAAGGGTTCAAAGATTGGAAAAATATTGGTGAAAGACTTAAAGGCCATGAAAGTAGCAACGAGCATATTCTTTGCATGAGCAAGTGGCTAGAGTTGCTCAGAGATTGCAATAGAACAAAACCACCGATACACATACGTTGGAACGTATCAACAAAGAGAATGGGCATTGGAGAGCGGTGCTATTCCGGATTCTTGGTGTTGTCAAGACACTTGCTAAGAGAAATTTAGCCTTTCGTGGAGAGAATGTGAAAATATATGAAAGTAACAATGGAAACTTTTTGGGATTTATTGAAATGATTGCCATGTTTGATCCAATAATGTAAGAGCACTTGCGTTGGATCGAGAATGGTGATATTCAATACCACTACTTGGGTCCTAGAATTCAAAATGAATTGATACAAATGTTAAGGGGTGGGGTCAAAAGTAAGATTGTTGCGAAAATCAAGGAAGCAAAATATTTTCCGGTTATCCCTGATTGTACACCCGATTTAAGTCATGAAGAACAATGTATCTTATCATTCGGTGTGTGGATGTTTCTACCAATGAAATAAAAGTGAAAGAGTTCTTTTTAGAATTTCTGAAGGTAGATGATACATAGGGGACGGGGATTTTTGGTGAGCTTCAAGAAGTTTTGAGTAGTCTTCAACTTGATATTCATGATCTAAGAGGTCAAGGATATGATAATGGTTCTAATATGAAAGAAAAACATAAATGTGTGCAAAGTAGACTACTTCAAGTAAATTCTAGAGCATTTTATACACCATGTGGGTGTCATAGTCTTAATGTTGTCCTTTGTGATATGGCCAACTCTTGTCCTAAAGCATTGTCATTTTTTGGAGTGGTTCAAAAATTGTATGTCTTGTTTTCTTCATCACCAAAACGGTGGATAATTTTAACAGATAATGTGAAAAAATTAACATTGAAGCCGCTGTCACAAACATGTTGGGAGAGCCGTATTGAAAGTGTCAAAGCAATTAGATATCAAGCGCCACAACTTAGATATGCTTTAGTTCAATTTTCAAACACTTCAAATCAAAGTGAAGCAACATCAAAAAGTGAAGCCATAGGCCTTGTGAAAAATGAACTTGAAAATTTTGAGTTTTTGTTTGGCATGGTTATTTTGTACAACATCTTATTTGTTGTTAATGCAGTTAGCAAGCTCCTGCAAAGAGAAGACATGCATATAGATGTCGTCGTTGAACAATTGAAAGGGTTAATAACTTTTCTTGAAAGATTCATAGATGTTGGTTTCATGGAATCAATGACGGAAGCAAAAGAAATTGAAAGTGAGATGAGTGTTGAACTCATATTTGTTAAAAAGCGTGTCATTAGAAGAAAGAAGAAATATGATGATGGTGTTATTATGGAAGATGTGGAACAATCAGTTGAAGAATGTTTTTGGGTGAATTATTTTTTGTACGTTGTAGATCAAGCAATTTTTTCGATGAATAGCAGGTTCGAACAATTTCAAGAATATGAGAAAAAATTTGGCTTTTTGTTTGATTTGAAGAGGTCAAAGTATTCTGGCAATGAATGTTTGAAGGAATCTTGTGCCAATCTTGAAGAGTTTCTTAGGCATGGCAATGTATCCGATATTGATGGAAAAGACTTGTACATGGAATTGAAAGTCTTAAGAGAAGTTTTGCCCGAAAAAAGTGATGAAGCCAATTGAAGTGCTTAATTATTTGAAGGCACAGGAAGAGTGTTATCCGAATTCATGGATCGCTTTTAGAATACTATTGACAATCCCGGTCACAGTTGCTTCAGGGGAAAGAAGTTTTTCAAAGTTGAAATTGATTAAGAATTACCTTCATTCCACAATGTCTCAAGAAAGGATGAACCGTTTGGCTATGTTGTCGATTGAAAAAGATTTGGTAGAAGACATTGACTATCCAAGTTTAATTAGTGCTTTTGCCTCTAAAAGTGCTAGAAGACAAGTGTTTAAGTTATACATTTTACTAGCCATTTTGATGTCCTACTCTTACCTCTATAAATACTAGAAGACAAGTGTTTAAGTTATACATTTTTCTAGCCATTTTGATGTCCTACTTTTACCTCTAGAAGTACTAGAAGACAAGTGTTTAAAGGATACATTTTTCTAACCATTTTGATGTCCTACTTTTGTCTCTAAAAGTACTAGAAGACAAGTGATTAAGTGATGCTTTTTGCAAATTATTTTGTTGTCCAAAACTCTCTCTTGTAATGTTTATAATATTTTATTTTGTTTTACATTTTTTTTTGTTTTACTAATTTAAGAGGCCCGAAAAATAATTTTGGCCTTAGGCCCCAGATTCCACTGGGATGCCCCTGCTTGCGAGTTATTTCACACACACACACACACACACACACACCTGTTCATGGATGGTATGTTGTTTACTGCATTGCTTATGGAAAATAGTCGGCATGATTCTTATCTTGAATTTGTGATGCATGGTTGTTTTTAATTAACTTGTGTATTGGTCCGAGAGTTCATTTTCTTTCGCATTTTTGCTCGGGACGATCAAAATCTATGTGGGAGGTAGTTGATAACACACTATTTGGTACCTTAAACTATACCCCTATTTACCCTGAATTATGCTCAATGGAGGAAAGACGGTCCGGACATTATGTGAAATACATGTTAAATGCGTAATGCGTGGTCCTTAGATATTGATTATACATTTGTATGATTACCCCATGGATTTGGTACTGTTCTACCATGTTTTATGTGCTTTACAGGAGTACCTTATTTAGGA
The DNA here is from genome assembly GCA_026214975.1 of Gentiana macrophylla. Taxonomy (NCBI): domain Eukaryota; kingdom Viridiplantae; phylum Streptophyta; class Magnoliopsida; order Gentianales; family Gentianaceae; genus Gentiana; species Gentiana macrophylla. The sequence continues at coordinate 72,852,985 of CM047816.1, read as the reverse complement.
GCAGTGAAGGCATGGATCTAGACTGAGAGGAAGTCATTGGGCCGAGTGAAGAGAGCCCATGAAGAAATCTTCCATAGAAAGAAGCTGAAGCTGGGCTCGATAGGTTGAGGCCCACCACCGCCTCATCGAGATCTTGGAGGACACGAAACTGACCTTAGAGCATTTCACTATGACGGCTAGGGTTTCTAGTAGGTCTTAAGTCGGTGCAGAGCCTATATAAAGCCTGCACTAGCTCTTTGTAATGTAGGCGACAACTTATGTATCAATTACTATAAAGTTATTTATGACATAAATTTCTCGTTTCTTGCATTGTGTGTTGTCTCTCGGGTTCCCTTCTTCCAAGACATCTCTAGCTTGAGTGGATCAATGTAGATCTCTATAGCCAAAGGTATGAAGCTCTGAACGTTCATTTGTATCTTAGTTATGGTAGATTTACTTGTTTTACATGTTGTACTTAATCTGAATGTTTAATGACCCCATAATTTACTAGAATTAGTCAGAACGAATCGATGTAATTCCAGAATTAGGAACCACCGCACTCGAATCAGCGACGGTCTATATCGCTGAATCGAGGCAACCTTTAGGTCACCCTAAATCTAGACATTCGGCGTCAGCTACGTTGATCGACAGATCTAATTTACATGTTCTTAGCCCGACAACTCATTGCATGTCATTGTAAATTAACATGTAGGACTTGCAAGGTGAAATGTTAGTTAAGATATAGTCTGGATCGATCTCTAAGAACGTGCTAGTCAATCCACAATATCTACTTAGGGTGGTCCTCGGTCTTGAACCGGCACTTTCTAAAACTTATTGTGTATGGGTTAATACAACCAATGAAGGAGGTTAACTGCAAATAGAAGTTTGTTGTCCTTTCAATGGAAGTAAACAAGGTTTGGAGAGTGTACCCGTAGCTAAACTGAATTATAAAACATCTTTTGATTGAGTCGGGGAATTATGGGGGAAGTAAACATCATGATTAATTACACCAAGCTGTGAGATAGGTTAGGAAGGGAGGAATACCATTTGTTATCGTTCTTTTGTTGGTCAAAGACCGTCTGTGTGTTCTTAATTAGGTTAAGTGCGTTTATTTCTAAAGTTGCATTGTCTCTATGGGATCGACCTTGATTCGCCGTTGTTATATTATGATTTGACCTAGTCTTCTTGCTAGTATAAGCGACCTCTCGCGCGACATCAATTATATGTGTGATTTCTATCAAAATCACTAGTGAGATAGTGAATTATCGAGTGATGGCGAATCTCCACAATGATCTTTTCAAGATTGAGTGTTTAGAGAATTTCATAGAGAATCAAACAGATTATCTATTTCAGCCATCTATTGTTGATTGATGAACTGTGTATTTACTATCAAAATTTTCAATGAATCTCAACAATGAATTTTTCAAAATTCTCTAAGAAAAATATCGGTGATAGTGAATTTGTCCAAAAGATATATAGATTGTGCCAAATTGAATTTTCTATGTTCTGTTTGCTTGAAATATTCTATATATAGTGTTCTTTTGGCATGTTATCCCAATTTCATTTACTTTTACAAATATACAAAAATACCTATTAATGAAAAGGAAAACAAACCAGGAATTTAAAACCAAAACCTCAAAAGATAAATATAAAATTACAAAGAGGGAGGAGGTATTGGTGTTGTTTTTTACGAAAAAAAAAAAAGGAATATTTTGACTTTTTTATTTTCGAGATTGTTTATATATTATGTTTTTTTATAATGAAAATTGTATTAAACAAACTGTAATGGTGAAATGTATCTTTGATCCTTTTAACTTTTGAAGAGTCTTTGGATTACATTACATTCCAAGAAAGACTTATTATTTAGTGATTTACAATAAAAAGATTATGCCAGATAAGGTGACCAAGTCATGAATAACAAGATGACCACACACAACTCTGATTGACGATGAACAGAGTTGGTATTAATTTTTTACTCGCCGGCAAATGGTTGTAGTGATGGTGATAGTGCGACACTTCTTATACATGTTGCTGGTAATGAAGTATGTCATTGTGTAGACCAGCAACACGTAAGTTCATATAATCTCGTCTCATAAAAAGTATTTTTTTAAAGAAAAAAATAGTCCCTCAAAAAATGTTTATTTAGAAAGTCAATACATTAGTTAATGCATTTTTTTCCTTTTAAAAATACCCTATTATAAAATTTAATGGTTGCATGCTCATTTCATATTTCAAAACAAGTATTTATTATGAGATATGAGTATATATATCCATGAATACTTAAAATACAACATAATAAATATTTTCTTAATATGCATGAAAAATAATAAGTAAACACTATTTTTCTTGGGACAGAGGTAGTACATTATTTTCCTATGTGTAAATGAATATGAGTCTTATCTCGTGTGTATCTAATTTTTATTTTATTTTATGGGTATCTAATTTTTTTAAATATATATTGACAGAGGTCGAACCGAGCCTCACCACGTGTCATCCTCTCATTGACTAATCAATAAATGAGGACAGAGAAATATACCCGTTTAGGGCCATGAGCCCTACAATTTATGCCTCACGGCAGACCTAAACCCCAGGTGGGAGGTATTATCCGTTCTCCCGAACAGAACAACCGCACATTAGTTAGGTTGTTGGGGAGCTCAGGTCCACGCAGTACGGGCCGAGACGGTCTGGAGGGGCTCGATGCAGGTCGGTCGGAGCTTTCCTTATCCGCTATTGCACACATGCGTAATATGTAGGATAAACATGGAAAGAATCTCAAGTCATTAGGACTCTGAACCTAATATTCAAAATATCTGTAATTATCTTCTAAATAACAGGGATAGACATAAAGTAATCCGTGTCCAACACGAAAAGGAGTCCTTGAAGAATACGGCACAAGCATGCCTAGGACGAGATGTCATTTATTTAAACCATCACAAAGAACTACGAGAGACTTGATTCCTGACTCATACACAGGATACGTAGGCAACTTGGCATTCATAATTTCAAGCTCAGTCCAAAAAACACTCCCAAAAACTCCTTTGTACTTTCGGTTTGTTCTTGAATTAGTTGTCACTAAGGTAAATACGGCCCGAGGATAATCACACGGACGATTTCCAGCATCATCAATTGGCGCTAAAATGAGGGCCTCCTACCGATAATTTATTCAAGATCACCACCATGCCGCCTAAGCAAACCAAGAAAGACAATCAAGGTGAAACCACCCAGGATGGCGGTCAAAACGCTTGAGATAGGGTGGCAACAGATCCTGCCATCAACTAGAATCAGCAAGAACATGGAGTTGTGTTGGATCCCGCTCAACAAGCATTGGTGGAGCAACTGGAAGCCATGGATCCAACAGACCTACGCCATCATCCAGGCACCAATCCAGGGGAAGGATCTGGGGGATTCCTCTTCGACAGAGGATACACCTCCTCCTCTTCCCCTATTAAAGACAATGATATGTCACATAATTCTACCAATCCTGGAAAGCATCAATTCGATCTCCAGGTGCATGAAGCAGCAAGAGTAAAGCTTAACGCCATGATGGGAAAGAAGTCCAATGAATTCTCATTCACCTCACCGTTCACCGAGTAGATCGAGAGTTTTCCCCAACCTGAGGGGTTTAAGGTCCTTAAATTGGACCCATATGATGGATCTAAGGATTACCTCACAAATATTTGATGCATACGACTCTGTATTGCGCTCCAGATGAGATGAAGTGCAAAGCTTTCCCTGCACTCGTCATGGGCAGGGCTCATGAGTGGTTCAGGAAAATACCCGCAAGGTCAATCTTTAATTTCCATACTATAGGCAGGATGTTCTTGAACACGTTCATCACTGCTAGGCCGCTCCAAAGGAATGCAACTCATCTCTTTACTATCAAGCAAAAGAAGGATGAGACAGTCATGTAATACCTCAAGAGGTTTAATGAATAGTCCAGACAGGTCCGTGACACAGATGAGCATATTCTGGTAACTTCTTTCGTGGAAGACTATGAGAAAGAAGGCTATACGCCAAGATGAACAGAAAACTTCCTTGCACTATAGAAGAGTGCGTTGAAGCGGCCTACAAACACCGTCAGGGAGAAGAAGCAAACCATTTGAAAAAATAATCTGAACGAGGTGAGTCAAAGAAGGACAAGCTTGAGGACATATCTGATAAGAAGAGAAAGCCGGCCTAGGACAGCATTGTGGCACCCGTCACAGATCGGCTAGGCAAAAAGGGAGCATTGCAAGAGAAGGACTTTATCCCTCTAAACAGATCACGAGAGCAAGTTCTTGCGATAATGGAAAGAAAAGTCCTGGCCCTAACTCCACCTGTGATGCAAGGACCACTTCAGAGAAGGGACCAAAGCAAGTTCTATGCATACCATAAGGATGTTTGGCACGACTCAGAGAGTTTTCGTGAGCTGAAAAAGAGAAATTGACGCATCAATAATGGATGGAAAGCTGGATAAGGTTGTAAATTGATCTCATAACTCAGAACCGCAAAGGAACAAAGGCTTCAAGCGTCAGAACTTCAATCAAGACAAGGGCCGGCAAGACGAGCTCTAACAGAAGGGATAGGTCACCTGACCTAAGGGGGCATCTAGACAACTGCCTCATCAATACTATCAACACCATCTTAGATGGCCCTAGTAATCCAAATCCGATAAGAATAAGGATAATGGCAGGTCTATGGATTTTGCTACATCAAACAAAGATCGTGGCCAAGTAGGCGAGGTAATCTATGGTCCCATAGACTCTCTCTCCCCTGGTGATAAATAATGAAGGCCTAATCATAGAGGCCATGCTGAACAAACATTTGGTTAAGAGGATATGCGTTGACACGGGAAGTGCCGTCAAAGTTCTTTACTACTCCATCTTCCAGTCCACGAAGATGAGGGTTTCAGAGCTGACACCCATCTCTGCACCGCTATTCTGCTTCCCTGGACCCCCAGTTTGTCCCATAGGGATGGTAAGAATGGCCACAACATTGGGCCAGGAACCAAGGTGCAAGACTTTTATGGAAAACTATGTCGTAGTTAAGGCCCCGTTTGTGTACAACATCATCATAGGCAGACCGGCCGTAATGGATCTCTGAGTTGTGATTTCCCCAGCACACAACAACCTAAAGTTTCCAGTTGTAGAAGGCGCAATTGAAATCTAAGGGGACGTGGAAGTAGCTAGGAGTTGCTATGCGGCCACTATCAAAAGGAAGAGTATGATTCAGCAGGTGTTGATAAAAGAATTAACTCCATGGGAAGGAGAGATCTTCGCATTCTCACTGTCTTGGATATGTTCCAGACCTCAATAAGGTACTTCAATTTTTTATATTTAATTATGTTATTTGATACAATTCTTTTGATTTAGCAAAGTTTCTTCAATAAAATTGTACTCGCATAGTACCCCATTTACATTGGTTCAATAATATTTTATTTCTCCATACTGCATGATGTGAATGGTTTACTTAAAGTCCGCATGATGGGCTCATTAAGTTTGCAAAAACCAAACTTTCTAAGTCTGCAGGACAGACACCGAACTGAGCTCCGAAGGCGGACTCATTAAGTTTGCAAAACCCAAACTTTCAAAGTCTGTAGGACAGACACATTAAGTTTGCAAAAACCAAACTTTCTAAGTCCGCAGGAGAAACATCATACTGATCTCTTTAGGTTAGACTCAATAATGTTTGCAGGACAAATTCACTAAGTCTACAGGACAGACCTCAAAACGTTGAGCTCTTCAAGTCGGACTCGACTCAATCAGTTGGTAAAAACCCAACTTCTTAAGTCTGCAGGACAGACCTCAAAACGTCGAGTTCTGCAGGTTAGACTCGACTCAAACAGTCAGTAAAAACCCAACTCTTTAAGTCTGCAGGACAGACCTCAAAATGTCGAATGCTACAAGTCAGCCTCGACTCAAACAATTGGTAAAACACGTAAATACTTCACAAGATAAAGGCAACACAAGCACCAAGTATGCCGCACAAAACTAAGTTTTACATGGCATACTAGGAGGCAAGATACCACAACACTGATCGGAAATGCTTAAAGTAAGTACTCAAAGTAAAGCTAAGGTAAGAACACTTGGTATAACTTTTCATATATTATAAAAATGTTGTACATGTTACAACTTGAAATTATTGAAGCAACAAAAGTAAAAAACAAGACTATAAGCCAAGATGCTTCAGAGGTCGAGTTCTGGCCGGGCTCTGGAGTAGGAGTAAGATTCTCCATATTAGCATTGGCCTGGGGCAGGTCGGTAGAAGAAACGGGAGCTGGGGTTTGACGAAGAGCTGCACCATGGTGGGGGGCATACTTAGACACAATGTCTACCCCCTCCTGGAAATCCTTCAGACGAGCTTCGTAGACCTCATCCATGCCAGACTTGTACAATGTCTTGTTGGCAGACGACCAACAGCCAGCTTAGGAAATTAGGCTCGTGCATCGTCCATTCCTAAGGAATAACTGATGTTCACCGCATGTGCAAGAAATAGGGTGCGGGTCTGATCTCGACGCCTTGAAATTCCCAATGGCTTGAGCAAGAGCCGCCTCAACTTAGGTTGCCAAGACATTCTTCTCATCTCGAAGCTTTCCAATCGCTCACTCCAACTCATGCTCGACGGCCAAATGCTTCTCCTCTGCCTCCTTCAGACTCACATTATATTTACCCTCTAGGTCTTCAGCTACGCCACTTGAGCCGGAAGTTGCTCTTGGAGAGTGGCGATTTCTTGATCCTTGGACTTAGTCAAGTCCCTTAACTTTTTTTTGTGACCAGAGGTCAGCTTCTCCAGCTTAACAACATTCTTCTTTACCTTCTCCGTATTGACAGAAGATGCAGCCAGTCTTTTAAAGGCCTCCTGGCCAACACGAAACCACTGTGACGGCAAAGTCAGCAAGAGACATGATAAGTGCGAGAAGCATGATCAAATCAAGAGCAAAGCATAAAAGAAAACCGGTACTGAAGTAAAGAACTTACATAGTTGATGTCTTGGAATACAATATCGGCCAGCTGCTGGTCAGTCATCTTTAGAATTGGGCTTGGACCTTGAGCTCCTTCCCCCTCACCCAAGGTAGCATGATCTGAAGTAGATCCTATTAGGGCATCAGATCTACCATTTTTTCTTGGAATTCCTCCCTAATCAGCCTCAACATTAGCTAAAAGGCTCATGAGGGGAATTTCTTCATCCTCACCCTTCTCCGAAAAAGTGTCATCCTCAGGATTAGTGATTTCTATGGTAAGTGGAGCCCTGGAAGTAGGAGAGAGCAGCGCATCCTCATCGGGCTGCTCGGATAGTGGCCGTTCCGTAGCAGCGTCTAAAGAAGAATCTGCAGTTTGGGCAGCAGAAGTGTCCTCAGTATAAGTCCTTTCACTTAAGGCGCTTTGGTCAAGATGATCCTCTTAAGATTCTCCTCTAGCAGTAGCCAACAGATGGGCAAAATCTCTCACTGCGAAGTGCAAAGAAAAAAGTTAGTCAAGATAAAAAGCAAGCACAAGGAAAAATCAAAGCACAAAATAGGTAAAGTCCTACAGGCGTCTCTATCTTCAATACTAAACACCACATATAGAGCAGTTCCTGCCTCAGCCAGCTGAGCAGCACCGTTTAGTTGGGAAGTAAGTTCCTTAACCTTCAGAGAGAGTTTAGAAGCTCGGATAGCCCGCAAAACCTCTGTATCAATGTTAGTTGGGCCAACATCCTTGGGAATCGGGTTTGACTTCCAACGGCCCATCTCAGATCTCTCTTCGTCACAGACAAAAAAGAAGCGCTCCTTCCATTTCCCGAATGAGGGCTTCCCTTAGGAGATTACCAGGGTGTTACCGGATCAGCACGGGAAATATTACCAACCTGAGAGACCTGCAACCTTCTTGATCTGGTAAAAGTATCTGAATATATTAACGGTGAACAGAACTCCGACCATTCAATAAAATAAGGGAAACCCCACTATGCACCTAACCCCATTTGAGGCGACCTGGGCAGCACCTATGCCATAATGGCGCAGAATGGCCAGGAAGACCGGACACCAAGGAAGCCTTAACCCACTCTGAAGTTGAGCCTCATAGGTGGCTCAAAACCAGGCCGGCGGCTGGTAAGTATACTTCTGGGGAGCAGCAGGAACCATGAGAGCGTACACCTCCTGGTTTATCCCGTAGTCCCGGCAGAGATTGTCTCCTGTGAACTGAGAAAGTTTGGACTCCGTACCGTGGCTACCTATGATTGCTTGAGTGGCTTTATGGATTTTCAAATTCAACACAAAATCGGATGTCCCAGAGGAAGGACAAGAGGTAGAAGGAAGAGAAATAAGAGGTGGAGGAGCCCAAGGGGTCTCTTCTATCCTTCACCTATCAATCGACTCCTGTAACTCCGGGCCAGGCAACCTAGGTGTGATTTCTTCTACCTCCGACTTAGACTCAAATAACCTTTCTATCTCCGGATCAGACTCAGACATGAAAAGTCTTTCTACAAACGCACTCGATACTAACATGAACGAAATGTAGAATTCGAAAGGAAAAAGAATCTTACTTGTAATATGTTGAAGGTTGGATGAAAGGGAGAGAAATCGGCAAACTTGAATCCGATCTTATGAAATAAAGTAAATGAATCGACAATTGATACAACGGGGGTTATAAACCTCAAGTACGTCCTCAGAAACCATCCCACTTCAAACAAACTTAGGCAGCAACGCCTCGAATCCCGGGTCGGTTATGATAGCGTCACAACGGTAACTTTGCCATCTGGTAGAATATGTTATTAAAGATGAGCTACACCTTTGACATATCTGACATGGCCTCAAGTGCTCAGCAAGATCTAAGGGCTTATGACAGAGGTCAAACCGAGCCTTGCCACGTGTCATCCTCTCATTGACTAATTAATAAATGAGGATAGAAAAATATACCCGTTAAAGGCCAGGAGCCCTACCTTATGCCTAAGGGCAGACCTGAACCCTATGTGGGAGGTTTTACCCGTTCTCCCAAACAGAACCACTATAGGTCGGCTAGGTTGCTGAAGAGCTCGGGTCCATGCAGTACGGGCCGAGACGGTGTGGAGGGGCTCGACGCAGGTCGGTAAGAGCCTTTCTTATCCGACATTGCACACATGCGTAATAGGTAGGATAAACATGGAAAGAATCTCAAGAATAGGACTCTGATCATAATATTCAAAATACCCGTAATTATCTCCTAAATAACGGGTATTGACATAAAGTAATCCTTGTCCAACACGAAAAGGAGTCCTTGAAGGACACGACACAAGCATGCCTAGGACGAGATGTCCTCTATATAAACCATCCCAAAGAACTACGAGAGACTTGATTCCTGACTCATACACATGATACGTAGGCAACTTGAGATTCATAATCTTAGGCTCAGTTGAAAAACACTCCCAAACACTCCTTTGTTCTTTTGGTTTGTTTTTGAATTTTTTGTCTAGGGTAAACACAGCCCGGATAATCACACCGACGATTTCCAGCATCGTCAAATATTATGTTTGCATAGAGGCTTAAAACTTAACGGGTCACATTTTGATTTATAATTTCTATATTTATACCTAACTAAAATGGTAATCCATTATGGTATGATTGATTAGTTAGTTATATGATCACAATTTTTTAGGTATGAGTGAAGAACACTTTGTAACTATTCAAAAAAGAAAAAGAAAAAAGAACACTTTGTAAAACTAAGATAACATAATATTGATAAGGAAAATGTTCAAATCTTATAAGACTCCATGGGCGGGATTTAGCTCATAAATGGCCATGGATTGGACTGCACAGACCTAGACCCTATTCTAGACGATATATATATCTAGGCTTTTGGAAAACACTCGTTTCTTTTTCTTTTTTTTTCTTTTTTGGTTCTGAAAGGTGGAAAACACTCGTTGGAGTTATCAATTTCGGCCATGTTCATTTTAGTCTTGGCCTTTTTAGGCCGTTGTATAAGACCATTTCGATTTCTAGTAATGATATTTCCTTTCCCCCTCAAAAAATCTTTACTTGGGCATGTTGTTCGGATTTACAAAAAAAAAATGATGATATGAGCCTGAATGTCACTAAAATCCAAGGATAGCTATGATCGTTTTGAGAGAATAATGAAGATTACAAAGACGACATCAAATGGAAATGAAGGGGCCATCTTTACACTAGGACAAAACAGATCAAAGCAAAACTAGGACCATTAGGATTAATCTAGAAACACACTCATATTTTGATGTGTCTTTATTACAGAAAAGAAACCTTAGTAACTAGTATTCCGTGCACTAGAAAAGAAATTAAACATAGATGAACACATACACATAATGACAACGACAGTTGAATTCTCATTCCTAGAGTGGGACCTTGAGCCAGTTGCAGCCATAAGTTTGACTAGTATTGTTACTCTGACTCTTCCATGGTTTCGAATTGAGGCTCATACTCCAGCTCTGATTCCGACTCCAGTTCATTTTCTGGCTCCTTTGATAATCTGCAATATTCGAATTTAAATGGTGCCACTTCTCCGGGTATCATTGATTTTGGTAATGTTGGGCATTCGCAATAAGGTACTGGACAATCATGATCAGATGTCAAACATCGAATTTTTATCTGGTAACATAAATCTTCGTCGTCTTCCAGCATTTTTAAGGACATGCTAAGTTTCCCTCCGTAGGTTTGCATCGATCCGTAGGTCTTTTGTCCAACTGCATGTAAAATCAATAGACATTTGTGTAATTAGTAGTATTACTTCTGTCACTAATTTCAGTAGCTAGCTAGCAATTAAATAATTCAATTAAAAATTTCGTGAAAATAAGAATAATAGTAAACACTTACTACAAGAAATGAGAAGGAGAAACAACGTAACAAAATATGAGCTCTTCCCCCCCATCTTCGCTTCTTTTTCTTTCTTGGGATGGAGCATCTTCATGGTTCCCATTTAGTCAATTGCCCCATCTCAAATGTGATTTTTTCCGTCCTAATAAATAGAGTTTCGTAGGAGATAGGTTAATTAAAAACAAGGAAGAATGGTCCAAAACACCTAATACATTGTTGAACCTGTCAAAACTGTTGGAAATAATTTATATTTTCATATAATTAAAATGTTTTGATATAATAATCGAGGGTTACTTTAATCGGATAAAGGGACGCCTAAGTCAGATACAGTGTGATATAGTATTAAAAGAGAGTTCCGTCAAAAACAAAATATACGCACATATTTTTTGTTTTCAGTGGGACTCGAACCCGGATGCTCTGGATTAACGAGCCACACTAATTACCACTGCACCGATGCCTTGTTTTTTTTGGTTTTCGACCATACTAAACTAAGATCTCATTATAAAATATCATATTATTTTAATCACAGTTAAAAACTGTGATGAATTGATGTTTTTGTCTCAGTTTTCCTAAAAACTATGATAATAAAAGCTGTGATCTATTTTAGTTGTTATCACAGTTAAAATCGAGATCTATTATAATTTCAACATATTTAAAAACTGTAATATATTTTAGTTATCATACTTAAAAGCCGTGATCTATTATAGTTATTATCACACTTAAAAACCGTGATCTATTATAATTTCAACACCTTTAATAACTGTGATATATTTTAGTTGTTATCACACTTAAAAACCGAGATCTATTATAATTTCAATCACACCTAAAAAAGTGTGATTATTCTTTTTTTATTCCGAAAATGAAATATACTCACACACATTTTTTTGTTCCGAGCGGGACTCGAACCCAGATACTCCAAATTAAGGAACCACACTAATTACCGCTGGGCCGATGCCTTCTTTCTTCTCGTTTTCAACCACACTAAACTGAGATCTCATTATAAAATATCATATTATTTTAATCAAAGTTAATTTTACTTTCTTTGTTTCGGTTTTTTTTATAACTGAGATCTTTTTCCTTTTAAAGTGTGATATTTATCCTTTTTGTAATAGGGAAATAAAATCAATCACACATAATAACCGAAACCAAGATATAAAATATCTAACAATTTTAATCATAGTTAAAAACTGAGATTTATTGGTATAATACATCTCGGTTTATTCAATAATTGTGATAAAAATTTAAGTGTGATATATACATTTTCCTTGTCTCAGTTCTTTTTAAAGTGCGAACCTTATCATTCTATAAGTGTGATCTATTCCTCTTTTTGTATTACTAGATATAATTTGTCTCACTTTTTGTATAACTATGACAAAAATATTATATGAATTCAGTCATAGTTTAAAAATGAGACTAATTCATATAATTTATCTCGCTTTTTCAATAACCGTGACAAAAATATAATATCAATTCAGTCACAGTTTAAAAGTGTGATTGATTGGTACTCCTTTATTATATGTCGCAGAGAGAAGAATCATACAAATTAAGAAAGTAATTAATATGTCTAAAATATATTATTGGAAATGTATTTTTTTTATTGGAGATGTAAATAATTTGTTCGTAAAGGAGTTTTTATTATTGGAAATATATTTGTTTTTATTGGAGATGTAAATACTTTATTGGTAAAGGAGGAAAAAATAATAAATGATGCATTGGAAATGTAAAATGACAGATAAATAAAAAAAGAGCAAATTTTGAAATGTGACTGATAACAAAAACGGTGGGAGTATAATTTATCTCGCTTTTTCAATAACTGTGACAAAAATATCATATCAATTCAGTCAATGTTTAGATGTGAGATTGATTGATATAATTTGTCTCGCTTTTTTAATAACTTTGACAGAAATATCATATCAATTCAGTCACAGTTTAAAAATGAGATTGATTGACATAATTTATCTCGGTTTTTCAATAACCGTGACAGAAATATTTAAGTCACATTTTAAAAATGAGATTGATTGATATAATTTATCTCGGTTTTTCAATAAATGTGATAGAAAGTTGTAAGTGTGATATATATATTTTCTTTGTCTCAGTTTTATTAAAACTGTGATGTTATCATTTCTTAAGTGTGACCTATGTCATATTTGTAGTAGTGATGTGCTTAAAATTTGGTTCATTACTTGAAGTTTCCTAATATTAGTGTATTACCTTGACTTATCTATTAACTCATTTTGTGGATTTATGCCACACTAGTAATGTGTGAGATTTTTTTTTTTAAGTTAAAGGTTTTAAATGACATGTTTTAATTTAAAATGGTTGAGAATGACAAACATGTAATAACACATGTACAAAAATATAGTAACACATGTAATGATTGTCCTTCTCAACCATTTAAGTTTAAAACATGTCCTTATGGACTCTGACCCCTTCTTTTTTTTAACTTGATCATTACTAGTTCTTACCATGTTAGACGGCAAGTATCCATGAGTTGGCATGCTACGTTGAAATTAAGATATTGAAATCCCACTCCCAATTAAGGGCAGCTGGACATGAAGATGGAGCGTAGAGGTTCAAAGTCCGTAAATGGACGACTTCTTTCAGTTGTTTGGTATAATAACAAACTCGTGACTCTGAACCATTAGATTAGCTGATCAACATCTCCACTCATCCTATGAGACAAGGTGTGGACTCTCATGGTTTGGGGTTAAATTGAAATCCCGCGTTCTTCCTATGCGTAGTGATTTAATTTTTCCTGTTGATCTGATCCGTGATGTATTTATTGGAATTTGCTATATTGAAGTGTCTAATTTTGTGCCTACAATTCTATACCAAATGTAATTTAATAATTTCATTAATTTGATCTGCCTTATGCTTGATGATGGGGATTTATTGGGCTAGAAATTGTTTGGAATTATCCTGCGAAACATTGTTTTCTACATCACATTGTTTTGTTTCCTTCATTCGGCCTCAACTAAGTCAAGATGCTGAAATTTCTGATAAATAACCTTTGTGAGCGCGATTTGTAACTCGCAACCGTGTTTAATCACCAACTTTCAATCATGTATGTATAGGTCGTAAAATACTGAAGTTTAAGTTATTAAAATTGCAGGAGATAAGTTGCAAAAAAAAAAAAAAAAAAAAAAAATTTGGAGATATAAGCCAAACCTATGAAATGTAGGCTTGAAACATGTGTTGAAACAGTGAACTTCAACGCAAAATTCAGATACGCTCCAGTGAGATTCATCTCGGTGTTTGAAGTGCCACTACACCGAGAGGAAAACCGTCGTATCTTGGGAGACGTCTGCGCTATTCCGTGGACATAATGTTGTAACAATTCGTATTAAGGAAGTGCTGTTATCACTCGCCTCGATTTGCATGTTCATATTTAATTTTGCTCCGTATTTTTTTTAATGATTTTTTATAGCACTAATATAATAAGCAAATTTTATCCTGGTCCTGGATCAAGTATGACTTGGTGATCCAGGACCAATAGGAAACCAGAATAACACGCGGGTCCCAACCGCGTGTAAAATATAAATGCCATAATTTTACAATTTTACCCTTCTTTTAAGACTTCTTATTGAAGGAACAACAATGACATGGTGGTCCAAGACCACCATAAAACTGCTGAAATAAAATACCGCTTATACAATTTTATACAACAATAATTTGCTAACGATCTTAAGACGAATTACTGAAGAAAAACTGAAAACACAATATTGAACTGAACTTTTTCTTATTATTTTTGCTTGATTGTCAAAGGTTTACAGTGCTTGGTATTTATAGGAATCATAGACTCTAAGTCCTATATTTCGAAAATGCTTACAATAAACAGGATAATCTTTCTTTTGAATTTAAACATAACAAACTATCTTATCACTATATAAAAGGTTGGGTGGCTTTCAAACTCTTGATCACCAAGTACTCGGTTTAAACATGATCAAATACCTTCCTTATCTCTCCAATATCGACCTTATCTCTCCTTGATCATAATTCAAAAATAATTCGAGCCAATATCAATATCAATAAGTCTGCTGATTTGCTGTTATTTAATTTGCTGATATTTTGAATATTTTTGCATGGCTGTGCTGTTATTTGAATACTTTGCATGGCTCTTCAATACTCCCCCTCAAACGAGGCTGGGACTTGGGAGCAGGCCGAGTTTGTCTCTAAGAAGTTGAAACACATACTTAGGTAGTGACTTTGTGAAGATGTCAGCCAACTGGTCTTGTGCCGAGACATGTTTGGTGATCAAAAGATTTCTAGCCACTTGCTCTCTCACATAGAGATAATCTAGTTCAATATGCTTGCTTCTGGCATGAAAAACAGGGTTGATAGTCATGTATAGGGAGCTTAGGTTGTCACAGAGCAATGTAGGAACTTGAGGTAAGGTAACATGAAGTTCTTTCAAAATATAAGTTATCCATGTGAGTTCAGCTGCTGTGTGTGCCATGGCTCTGTACTCTGCTTCTGTGCTTGACCTGGAGACTGTTGGCTGTTTTTTTGCACACCAGGAGATAAGGTTGGGACCTAGGAAATTGCAGTACCCTGTAACTGATCTCCTGGTTGTTGGACAGCCTGCCCAATCAGCATCTGAAAAGGCATAGAGATTGAGGTATGATGTGGCCTAGAGGGAAATGCCTAGTTGCAAGGTGGATTTGACATATCTGAGGAGTCTTTGAACCTGTTGCATATGGAACTGATTGGGAGCTTGCATGAATTGGGACAGATAATTGACTGCAAATATGATGTCTGGCCTGGTGAAAGTCAGGTACTGGAGTGCACCAATGATGCTTCTGTAAAATGTGGCATCTACAGGAGGTGAGGTAAGAGGAACTAGAGGCTTTGTAGCCATTGGAGTGTTTGCTGGTTTGCAATCTTGCATGGCTGCCCTTTGAATAATTGTTGTAGCATAGTGAGATTGATGTAAATGCATGCCTTGGGATGTCTGTTGTATCTAGACCCCAAGAAGTGATGTATGGTGCCTAGATCCTTCATGGCAAACTCTGTATGAAGTACTTTGATGAAAGAACTCAATAAATAAGAATTGGAACCTGTAACAAGCATATCATCCACATACAAGAGGAGCACTAGGGTGCTCTGATTAGCATGGCAATAAAATAAAGAAGGGTCAGATAAGCTGCAATGAAAGCCATATGAAAGTAAGAAAGTACTAAATCTGTCAAACCAAGCCCTTGGGGCTTGTTTCAACCCATAGAGTGCTTTGCTTAGCTTGCAAACATGTTGAGGGAATTTAGGGTCACACATACCTGATGGCTGTTCCATGTATAGAGTTTCAGAAATGTTGCCATGTAAGAAAGCATTTTTAACATCCAACTGTCTGACAGACCATTGTTTGGATAAAGCAATGGAAAGAATGATCCTAATGGTGCTTGGTTTGACTACAGGAGAGTATGTTTCTACATAATCCAGACCATCTACTTGGGCATATCCTTTGGCAACTAACCTTGCCTTTAGTCTGTCTAAAGTACCATCAGCTTTGAGTTTGGCCTTAAAAACCCATTTGGAGCCTATAACATGCATATTTGGAGTTCTAGGGACCAGATACCATGTCTGATTGTCTGAGAGAGCTTGTAGTTCATCTTGCATTGCTGCTTTCCATCCTTCATGTTATAGGGCACTTTTGACTGTTTTTGGTTCTGTTGGGATGGTGGTATAAGAGGCAGTTAGGGCATATTTAGGGTTTGGCCTAAAGATGCCATGTTGTGCCCGAGTAGCTCTTGGAGAGAGACGTGGAGATATTGGGGCATTGTTTGAATCATTGGAGGCAGCTATGGGTGACATAGGCTGGTCATCAGGGATTTGGTTGTCTGGAATGTTGGAGTCTGATGAAGTAGGGAAGACATCTGGAGTGGATGGTGTAGATAAAGATGATGATTGGGAGTGATCAGTGTAGTCTGTAGTGATAGTAAATGATGTGGCTTGGTCTGATTGGTCTATGGGTTGTTCAATTATGGCATCTGGTATGTTGGACATACTAGGTTCCTCTGTATTGGAAGTGGGGGGAATGACAGTCGAAGGTTGTTGGGTTTTTAAGGGGAGCCAAGAATCAAAGATGGTAAGGACATAAGGCCTGTTAATGGTATTCATGGTTTTATAGGGCAACAAGGTCTCATCAAAGGTGACATGTCTGGAAATGTAAAATTTTCTGGAAGGTGGATGGAAGCACTTATATCCTTTGTGTTGGTTACTGTAACCTACAAAGACACATGGCAGAGTTTTGGGATCAAACTTATGTTTCTTGGAATCCTAAGTGTAAGGATAACACTTGGAACCAAAGATTCTGAGATTTGTATAGTCAGGATGTTTGTTATGCAGCAGATAATATGGGGAGTCAGTTTTATTGGTGAGAGATGGGGCCCTATTTAGTATATATACAGCTGTGGAAAAAGCTTCAACCCACAAAAATAAAGGAGTTCTGCTATGGAAAAGCATGGTTAGTCCCAGTTCTCTAATGGTCTTGTACCTTCTTTCAACGGTGCCATTCTGCTGAGGTGTGTGAGGGCAAGTGATTAGGTGTGTGATGCCTTGTTTTAATAGGTGGTTTGTGAGGGGAGTGTTGACAAATTCTCCCCCTCCATCTGAGTGAAACTGTTTAATAGATTTATTGAACTGAGTTTGAGCATATTTTTCAAAATAAATAAAAACAGTAAAGAAATCTGATTTGTGCTTTAAAGGAACAAGCCAAACATATTTGGAAAAATCATCAACAAAGCTAGCATAATAATGAAATTTGCCTATGGATTCAACAGGGGCAGGGCCCCAAAGATCACAGTGGATAAATTCAAAAATACTAGAAGAAACATGTTCAGAATGAGAAAAATGAAGCTTTGAAAGTTTGCCTAACTGACAACTTTCACATAAATGCTCCTACTTATTGGTGCCTAAGAAATCAATGAATCCTTTATTTTTTAAAGCATGAACTGTGGGAAGTTGAATATGGCCTAATCTCTGGTGCCAGACTTCAGTGGTGCATGACTTTGTGCTGTGTACTGTAAGGGCTTGGTGATCACTTGGAAGAGCATATAGGTCCCCTCTAGATCCTCCCTTCAGGAAGATCTGGTCTATTTTGTTTGCCTTTAGAATGAAACCAGCATTAGTGAATAAACAGTGTGCATCATATTGTTTTGTAAGTTGCCTAACAGAAATTAGGTTTTTGGTCATATTAGCCACCAACAAGACATCTGTGATGACTAAAATTTCATTTTTATAGGTGACATGAATATCTCCAGTGCTCTGTATGGGAAGTGCAGTTCTATTTCAAACAATTACATAAGGAGGGCCTGAATATGTGTGTATGTTGTGCAAAAGATTAGGATTACCTGTCATGTGGTTTGTGGCACCTGTGTCCATCAGCCATTCAGTATCTGCAATTGTATTGTCCAGTGTCAGGGCTGATAATGTTTGGGGAAGAATCTCCTCTTTTGCCTTATTGTTCCACCAACAGATTTTGGAGATATGTCATTGAACTCCACAGAAATCACATGTTTCAGCCTTGTATTGATCCCTTTCTGCTCTGGACATCCTTCTGAACACCTTCTTAGTCTGATCTGATGGTCCTGATGTCCCCCTTGATTGCTGTGCCTGGAACCCTATACCTGTAGAGTTGAACCTTGGTTGTGAATCACTCCTTTGTTGTGGCCTTTGTCCATAAAATGCTAGATGGGAGGTGTCTGAGTCTTTTGCAGCAAACCATGACCTTCTCTGATCCAATTTATGTAGATGACCTACTAGTTCTTCATAAGTTGGCTTGTGCATGAGCATGGTTGTTGTAAAGGTCTCATATTGAGGGCCTAAACTGGTTAACAAGAAATAGACCTTCTCAGCATCTGGTATTGGCTTTCCAATGGCAGCCAAGCTATCACACATGCCCTTAAAGTATTGGACATGATCATTGATAGATTTAGACTCATCTTTCCTCATGTAGGTTACTTGTTGCTTCAAATTAAACTCTCTCACTTGAGACTCTTGTGCATAGGCACGTTTGAGGGCATCGCACACAGCTTTTGCAAAGTCCAATCCAATCACCAAACTTAATGACTCTTCTGTTAGTGATCCGATCAACCATGCTCTTAATAATCTGTCTGCCTTCTTCCATTTAGTATATTCTGGATTTGTAGTTGGTGCAGCAGTAGCATCTGTGCTGATTTGTGTCTCACTTGGCACAGGATCATCCCCAGGTCGATGTCCTAGGACATCTTGGCTGTCTGCAAATGCTAGGGCTTGTTCACGCCAAAAGGGGTCATTTCTGGATGAAAGTTTAAGGGATATGATGCTGTTAACATTGATGGATGTAACAAACATGATGTGAGATATGGATTATGTGGTGATCAAACACCAATGGGCTCTGATACCATGAAGAAAAACTGAAAACACAATATTGAACTAAATTTTTTCTTATTATTTTTGCTTGATTGTCAAAGGTTTACAGTGCTTGGTATTTATAGGAATCATAGACTTTAAGTCCTATATTTCAAAAATGCTTCCAATAAACAGGATAATCTTTCTTTTGAATTTAAACATAACAAACTATCTTATCACTATATAAAAGGTTGGGTGGCTTTCAAACTCTTGATCACCAAGTACTCGGTTTAAACAAGATCAAATACCTTCCTTATCTCTCCAATATCCACCTTAT
This sequence comes from Gentiana macrophylla, assembly GCA_026214975.1. Taxonomy (NCBI): domain Eukaryota; kingdom Viridiplantae; phylum Streptophyta; class Magnoliopsida; order Gentianales; family Gentianaceae; genus Gentiana; species Gentiana macrophylla. The sequence goes on along the minus strand of CM047816.1, from coordinate 72,833,567 downwards.
CTCTCCTTGATCATAATTCAAAAATAATTCGAGCCAATATCAATATCAATAAGTCTGCTGATTTGCTGTTATTTAATTTGCTGATATTTTGAATATTTTTGCATGGTGAATACTTTGCATGGCTCTTCAATAATTACACGTTTATTTTGTGCTATGTTCTGCATGTGTGAGTTTCTGCTATGGTATCATCTCGTAATATATTGTATTACCATGACTTATCTATAAACTGATTGTGTGGATTTTTGAAAATTGTGAGTTTTTGAAATTTGCTTTCAGGTAACTTGCTTTATTGTATTACCATGACTTATCTATTAACTGATTGTGTGGATTTATGCCACACTAGTAATGTGTGAGAATTTTTTTTTTGGATTGTTTTTTAACTTGATCATTACTGGTTCTTACCATGTTAGAATACAAATGTCCATGAGTTGCATGCTATGTTGAAATTAAGAAATCGAAATCCCAGTCCCCAGGACATGGCCTGTATAGTGGTAAAAGGCTTGGGTGTCTTAAAATGGCAGTTGGACCTAGAGCTGGAGTCACTGGCGGCTCCACCTTAAAGGAAATGATAGGTCAACCGACCCGCTAAAAAAATATAGGTACACGTATATATGTGCGTCATACCCGTTTATTTTTTCATATTAATCTGTATTGACCCACACTGAGCTATAATATATAAAACTAAGTTTAGTAATTATAGAATATGAAAAATTTCAGACCCGTATCCCCAAATTTCTGGAGCCGTCCCTGACTGGAGTGTAGAGGTTCAAATCCCGTGAATGGACGACTTCTTTCAGTTTTTTGGTATAATACTAAACTCATGACTCTGAACCATTAGATTAGCTGATTAATATCTCCACTCATCCCATTAGACAGAGAGATCGAATGTGGACCCTCGTGGTTAGGGTTTAACCATTTAAGAAATCTAAATCCCACGTTCTCCTATGCATAGTGATTTAATTTTTCCAATTGATCTGATCCGTGATCTATTTATTGGAATTTATATATATATATATATATATATATATTTTATTTTTAAAAAAGTGATCATTTTATTATCAAGCCTTCCAAAGGGCAAAAAACAAGTTTACAATCATTTTTGGAACGAAAAACGTCTAATCTATGCTCCAAGCAAGCCTTATGTTTCTTGCTCTCTCAACTATGCTAGCAATGAAAATGTATGCTGGGGGCTATTGCCCTCATGTCCGTGGTATAGTCTTTTTCGCTACTCCAAATCCCATATAATGCCTCTCTCCACGTATAGTTCCATTTCGTTGTCCTAATAGTGCTCCCTCTAATGGCTGTCATGTTTAGTCTTACCCAGTCCACTGCATTTGTGGCACCAACGAAAGCTCCTTGTTCTTCAACAGGCACGCAATGGTTCCAAATATCCTTCACTTAGTTGCAATCACGAAGCGCGTGAAGTATGGACTCATCTATCTCCTCGCAAATGGTACAGAATGGGTCATCAGAAATGTGTCTAGAGTATAGCATGAGATTAACCCAGAGAGCTCCATGCACTATACTCCACACTATGTAGCTGCCTCTAGTTGGGCCTTTTAGAGCCCAAATCTTCTTCCAGAGATCTCCCAAGTTTGCAGAATCAGCAATAGGCAGCAGCAAGGTATAACCCGACACCACTATATACTTGCCCTTTGGGTCCCATTTCAATTTAAAGACACTCTGCTGTTGTCCAAGGCCGCCCCAAATATGAGAATATGCCTTGCAGATTCCTCTCCATGTAGAAGAGCTTCTAATCTTGGTTGTAGTTGTTAACTCCTTATACTTGTGAGATAAAGCCTTAACTCACAACATATCTTTTTGTGTGACAAGATCCCACACCAATTTCCCTAAATATTCTATATTCATCTCGTATAAGCACTTAAAACCCAATCTCCCATTTGTTTTGATTGGAAAAGAACATCCCAAGCTATAGTGTTCATTTTACGACCCTTGTCATCAACACCCCAAAAACATTGTCTGCAAATTCTTTCTAATCTTTCTGGTGTGGTACTAGGCATCAGAGTAGCTTGCATAAGGTAAAATGACTGCGTTGCCAGTGAACTTTGAATGAGTACTCATTTCCCTGCTTTTGAGAGGCATTTCGACTTCAAGTTTTGCAATTTACTTCTCATCTTATCTTCCACGTACGAAAAGTGAGCCACCCTTTTTCTCCCATAGAGTATCGGAACTCCAAGGTATTTGCCTATATCTCCTGTGTGAGTCATCTGCAAACAACGAGATAATGCCATAATCATTTGATGTCCCACATTGCTTGAAATATAAAATCTAGATTTTGAGGAGCTAATTTTTTGCCACGAACACTGACGGAAATCTAAGGGCACTTCTTCTATGATGTTGGCTTAGGCTTTGGATGCTTCTCCAAATAAAAGCAAATCGTCTGCAAAGAACATATGAGAGATAGGTGGGCCTTATTGTGAGAGCTTCAAGGGTTTCCATCTTCACTGATTAACTGGATACATAACACAAAAAGGTATGGTGCAATGGGATCTTCTTAACGGAGGCCTCTGCTTTGGGTAAAGGCTTCAAGTTTTTCTCCATTCCACAAAACAGAAATCTTTTTCGTCGTTATGCATTCCATTAAAATCTTTTGCAAATGATTTGAAAATCCCACTTTCTGAATAATGTTATTTAAGAATTGCCATCTAACTCAATCATAAGCCTTTTCTAAGTCCACCTTGATCACCATAAACCCTTTCTTGCCATGTTTCTTTGTGTGAAGAGTATGTACCACTTCCTGAGCTAAAATATTATTGCCCGAGCTTCCTCTGCCAGGTATAAATGCACTTTGGGTAGTGTCCACTAGTTGTCCAATAACACCCTGCAAATGATTAGCCATGATCATGGTTATCAGTTTAGTAATCACATTCTCCAGAGCTATAGGCCAAAATTACGATGGGGATTCTGGATGGTCCACTTTAGGAATCAAAGTAATTAACACCTCATTCAAATCTGGCGGTACTGTAGCTGTTTCAAAAGCATTTTTAATGAATTGAACAATCAAGGCACATATAATACCCCAACAGTTCTTGAAGAAGATTGAGGGCAGTCCAACCGGGCCTACCACCTTATACGTGCCCATGTCGAAGCAAACATCTTTGAATTCTTTTTCACAAACCTGTCTATTAAGATGATTTCTATCAGCTTCATTAAGAGTAGGTAAATGCAGTGTACATCCACAGTTAAGCTGATCATCCTCCATATAGAGAAACAAAATAATTACGTATCATGGACTGGATTTCCCCTTCATCCACACTCCAATTCCCATCCGGCCTTTCGAGTGATGTGATTCCTGTTCTTTGTTTCCGTTTGACGGTAGTCATGTAATAATAGTGCGTATTTCTTTCTCCCTCGATTATCCAGTGTAAGTGTGACCGCTAATGCCAAAACTTCTCTTCTTGATCTATAATAATGTTGTATTCTTCCATAAGCTGTTTTTCCAATTGTGCCAAGTAAGCTGACGGATATTTAGATAAGGATTCTTGTGTACCCTTCAACCTTTTTATACATTTTTCTTTAGGGAAAAAGATATTCCCAAACTGAGTTTTATTCCAATGGAGAGCTTGTGCCATAAAATTTTTTGTCACCATCCCAAAAAACGGATTAGAGGTATCCCAATTGTTCACAACAAAATCATTGAAGTCCGGATGATCAAACCAAGCATTCAAAAAATAGACCGAAGGAGGGCCCCTTCTTTTCATTCTATTATGCTCCAATTGAAGAAGAATAGGACTATGATCAAAGTGCATTTTGGGAAGATGAGTAAAAGAAGATTCAGGAAATAAAATTAACCAAGAGGGCGTGCACCAAGCTTGGTCCAAACTTTCCAAAATAGGCTCATCTTTGTACAGTGGTCCAGTCCAGGTATATCTCGGTCCGTTGAATCGAAGTCCCACCAAGTCGCAGGTTTGGAGCATATGTCTCATATAGTATTGGCATTTGCTTCACACAAAGGACGACCCCCTCTTTTATCATTTTGATCAACAGTCAGATTAAAATGCCCTATTAAGCACCAAGGATATTTCAAGATAGCGGACAGCCGTTCAAGGTAGCCCAACATTCACTACGAATAACCGGAGTCGGAGATGCGTAGACAACATATAGAATCAACATGATCTCATTATTTTGCATAATTGCCATATTAAGATATTTGTTGGAAATAAAATTTATGTTTTGATGATGATTCATCAGTTATTCAGTTATTGCTTTTAGCCCCATTGATGAAGTGTCATAACTAGCTGTTATAGTGCAAAGCAAAAAGATGTCTAGATATTAATGTATAGGATTTAATAGAGTCTGATATTTGTATAAGTAAACCAGACAAGCATTGTAATAGTTCTAGGATAAGAATTGAGAAAATGAGTAACGGACTTAATGAGACTATGAAAAATGAGCTCACAATAGAAGATTGAGAAACTGACTCAGAGCACACCAACAGAAACTGAAGAATGTAAGTACACTGAGGGATACAAACTTAGTTGGCTTATCTAGAAGCTGAAGGCTGAGAGACCTAGACTCAGTTATGGAACAATGAAGAACTGAGGGTTCAAACTCAGTTTATGAAGACCAAACCCAAGACTATAAAGTTAGAAAGCAGGCAAGATTGTGATGACCTGAACTAATTCTATAGATCTTGTATGAAGACCTAAGATGCATAAGGACAATGTTATCTTAAATGATTTATCTAAGTCATGGTGTTCTCTGATTAAGTTAATTATAATCAGATGAAGAATAGCTGAGTTTTTGAAGAAGAGTAAAAACTGACTAGATCATAGAAAATCAGTTTCAAGCTGAAGATATAAAAACAGAAGAAAGATCTGACCATTTTAAAGGAAACAATTTTATTGGATACATAGAAATGTCAGAAAGGACACTGACACTCAACAGAATAAGCAGGACCACCAACGGATACAAAGATTCAAATTCAAACGTTCAAATCTTTCAAACGTTGGAGAAACCCCTATAAATAGGTCACTTCTACCTCATGAAGAAGTTCGGAGTTCTAAGGATAAATTTATCAAGAAAGATTCTACTAAGGGGAAAGTGAATCAAAAGAACTCCTGCTACATTCTACATTGTAAGATCCAGAGCAAGAAATCCTCAAAGTGTTCTCTAACAATCAAAGAAGTATCAAGATCAAACACTTGAAGAAAATAGATCTTGAGCAAATATCATATACATCAAGAAGCAGAAGCTCAAATCACAAGTTGAATCATAGTTATTGATTCAAGTCTCAACTTTGATTTTATCAAAGGTTTTAGGCTGTGAAACACCAAGAAGGTGTGAAGGACAGTTGAGATGCAGTCAGGAAGACTGTGTTTGTGATAAGCCGGTGAAGAGGCAATACAACCCTTCAAGGACCAGTGGTGCAAGCAGTTGGAGAGCAGCAATTCTACATGTTCTATAGTTGTTTATATAGTGAAGCTACAAATTAGCTAATGACTATCAGTTTAGGACTTTTTGTAACCGAGCTACCTCAAAGAGTTCTAGTGGAATTTTCCTCCACATCACAAGGGAAGAGAGGATTGACAGGATTACACCACCTGGAACCTCTATAAATTATGTCTTATTTACTTACTTACCTTACGCATTTACTTATTGCATAATAGTTTATATTACATCAGTTCACACACTCAGCAAACATAAGAAATTGAGTATAGCATTGCATCTTATTTTACAAACTGATAACTCAAGTTTTACAAAGGCTTTAGTAATCCGCTGCCGGTTAACTCAGTTAAGCATAAGTCAGTTTTGACTTATACTCAGCTAAGTTAGCTTAACTCCACACAGGTTTAAAGTTGAACTCAATCAGGTTTAAGATCTAGTTTTTGGGGACAAGTTTATTCACCCCCCTCTAAACTTGTGTCAACCTTTTTACGGGACCAACAATTGGTATCAGAGCAGTACTTCTGTTCCAAAGAGACACATAACTGAATTTCAATAACATTTTGTTTGCTCGAAGTAACTGGCTATCAACAATTTCCATTAGTTTTCAAAAAAAATTCCAAACTGCTTCATGGGTACACAACATCACTTTAGAAGCTTAATTAACTACTCATTTTTAAGATTTGATGAATACAAAAGGAAATTGCAGGCTCTTGTTACGAACACCCAAGAAAGATTAATCGAGACATTCATTGAAAATCCAATGGAAACCATTAGCGATGAAAACTCTGAGATTTTACCATTAAGTCTTGCTGCACAAGTTTATATAAAAAGTGATGAAGAAATCATTCTTTTTGGAGTTGAACCAGCAAAGGACAATGCAATATCAAGTAAAGGAAAACAGATAGTGCAAGATGGAGAAGCTGAAATTGAGAACTTATCGATCAAACATCATGAGATAAATGCTTCTACATCCAACTATGACACTGCCATGGACAATCATAGAAATGCATATTTCAATGAAACCTTGGACATACTCATAAAGGAATTAGAGGAAATTCAAAAGAATTATGAGACTATTAAAAATGAAAAATAATTGTTGAAAGCTGAAGTTCTAAGATTAAATGCTGAGATTAATTAGATCAAGCCTAACAATGGAACTCAGGAAAATTGCTCAACTGTTGAAATAACAGAAGTAATAAATATCACTGAATCATCAGTTGATCCAATTCCTAATGTTCTGTTCAAACCAGGAAAACCATTTGGAGACAGAACATGTTTAGGGTTTGACAATCAACAAAATTCTAAGTTCAGACCTAGTTCAGTTGCACCTAAGTTTGTGGTTGCATAAAATTTGGGAACTCATAAAACTGATAAAATTGTTAGAGCTGACAAAAAAACTCAAGATCTGACCTCGATCAAAAATCGAAAAAATTTGAAAAAGTCGAAACTGATCAAAGATCCGTCAACAGATCATTCAAGTCATATTCATCAAAGAATAATAGATTCAGGGGGAAAGGGAGACTCTTTCCTACTGATGAAGACTGGAATGGACCCATGATCACTCAGTTCCACAAAATTTTCAAGAAAAAGACGATCGAGTCAAAACAGCAAAATTTTGTGAAAACTGACTTTACCAAGTCAAAAGTTCAAGAAAAATATGTGAGAGAAATGAAATTAGTTTGGAGAAAATTTAAAGATATCAAAAAGGAGATTAATTCTAAGGAAAAGAAGTCATCCTCAAGAATTAACTCAAAAGCTAATCAGAAAGGACCCAAACAGATATGGGTACCAAAAATCTCTTAATTTGTTTTGCAGATTAAAATTGACTGCCAAAGAAATATGGAAAGCTGACATCCTCAAAACTGAGATATCAATGACTAATCAGGAAAACAAAACTGAGATACAATCAACTGAAGACTGATCAGGATATGGATAAGATCAAAGTTGAACTCTTACAGTTGGAGAACAACGCATCAATTGCATTTACTGATACAGGCTACACTTGGCAGAAAAGTCATACCCTACACAGATCTCAACCGTCCATCTTCTCCACTCACCACCTTTTTCGCATCTCAACACCTGATGTGATTTATGACAAGACGTTTTTAAACCCACTCAAAATTTCTAACCTCCAAATCTACCACCTATAAATAACCTTATATTATCCTTATCAATTATTTACACTCTGTTTTTGCTCAAACCTTAGTCCGAAAACAATTATTTCTATCTTCAATTTCTTCAAAATTCACTCCAATAATCATAAATTATGACTTTCACCAGAGTTGAATCCGGTTTGATCATTTCACTTGATCAATATCTTGAGAAGTATGGAAATTCTTATTTTGCTAAGAAAATCGTAAACAAAATCAGAAAAATCAAAGGTCTTGAAGAAGTATTCAACATTACTCTGGAGAATGTTTGTCTGGATAGCATTGGCGATTTCTATGAATTTGGAGGACAGTCTTAAAAGAAGAAATACATAACCACGGTCAATGAAAAGGAAATTAAGGTCACTGAGAACCTTATTGCAGATATCTTCTGTTTTGAGATGTCTGGATACTCTTCTGCTATCAAATTATCCAAAGAGCAAAGAGAGAAGCTGTGGAAGGACATTTCAATTAAAGGAGATTCGAATGTATCATTGTCAGGGTCAACAGGTTTCCTCAAACCTGAGTTTAATTATCTGACTAAGATGCTAGCAAATTGTGTAATTGGGAATGCAGGCAATTTAGCAATATATCTGGCACCAAGTTAGATCTATTGTATGTGATTTGGTTCGAAGAGAACTTTAATTGGCAGAGATATATTCTGGACCAAATGGAAGCACAAGCATCTGATGTACCTACGAAGAAAACTAACGTAAAGATAGGGAGATTCTATCATAAGAAGACACTTGCGTTAATGGCACAGAGGATCATTGATCATTTTAGAATTGCAAGGAGAGGATCAACGTGTTGATGGAAAAATTGCAGTAAAGGATGAGAAGAACAAATCTGGAAAAAGGAAAGCGGAAGGTTCTGAAGCTGAACCTAAAAAAAAGAAAGAGATCATCCAAGAAAGTCACCACAGAAGAAGCATTGAAAGATCTTGAAAGGCTAAAAGAGAAAAAGAGAAAACTGGATGATTTGGAGAAATCCAAAGCTTTTATAATAACTGAGAAGAACAAGGAACCATCACCAGTATAATCTGTGACTTCAGAAACTGGAGGTCAAACAAAGAAACCAAGAGCTGAAGCTGACACCCCTGCCAAGTCTATTGTTGAAGATGCACCCGTTCAAGAGTCAGTTGAAGAAGTTCAAGCACTCATTCCATCACTACCAGAAGTTGACACTGAGGGGGAAACAAACCCTGAGAACTGAGTTATGTGAAACTGATAGTGATGAGGAACTGATTGGACCTGGTGTAATTGCAATGCTCAACTTGATAGCTAAATCAAGATCTACACCACAAAAGTCAGCCTCTAGACTTGAGTATAAAGAATCAATTAGAGAATTAGAAGCCTCTCAGTCTGAAGGTAAAGAAGTTATTGAGATTGAATCTGCACCACAACAAGTCATTACCTTGGATGAACTTGTTGAAGATGAAAATCAAAAGAAAGTCGATGAACTTGAGGAAGAAAAAGAACCAGTGGTTGAACTGGAAACTGAACCGACAAAAGAACCAAGTGAGCTTCAGGTTGCTGAATCAAAAGAGAGTTCTAAACAAGTTGCTGAACCTGTAGCTGAAACTGGAATGAAGAAAATATTGTTGAAGAAAATCTAGAAACTGAACAAGTTACCATAATTCCTGAAATTGAAGCTGAATCATCTATCATCCCAGTTGTTGCTGAGGGGGAATCCAGCAAAACTGAAGAAGAGAAAACAGAAGAACAAGTTGGGACTCTAGTTCTTAGAGAAACTGAAGACATCCTAACCCAGCTTGATCCTTCTGTCGATATTGTGAAACTAATTGAAGCTGACTGTAGAAGACTTGATGCTTATTAACATTGGAAATTCAGCTCAATCAAAAATCAAAGAAATCAACTAGAAGCCATGGAAGTCACAGAACATTGGGTGTTTAATTTATTCAATATCACTCATCTATCTCACCTATTCAGTTCTGATGAATTTTTGAGTAATGGATACTCCATGATAAGAAACAGTTACTGGAAGAAGTATGCTAGAGAAGAAACTTCTAAGTCTAAGAAAGATGATAATGATGATGATGATGATTCTGAGAGAGATCCCGATCTACAAAAAGGGATTCTTGCCTCTCTCGAAGCAGACAAAGGTATTGCTGAAGAGAAATCTGAAGAAGACAGTTCTGAAGAAAGTGAGGATTCAGACTCTGAAACTCAGTTTGAATCAGGAAAAGAAGAAGATGAAGAAGGTTATCAATAACCGATTGACAGAGAAGTTCTTGAAATAGCGAAAGCTAAAGCTGACCAAGCTGAAGAAGAAACTGATGACGAGTTTGATATGAAACTGTCACCAGTAAGGGAAATTGATCTTTCTACTCTAGATGAAATAATGAGACAATCTGAAGAAAGAAGGAAGTCTGAAGATTGCAAAGAAAAACTAAATGCAATCATTTCTACCCCATCCAAAGAAATTCAAAAAACTGAGACTGGTGCAAATAAGTTTCAAGAGGAAACTGAGAAAGCAGTTGAGGCTAACGACGCAAAAACTGACAAGAAAGATGTGCCAACACAAGCTGAGTTCATCAATTATAATTTCAATGAGCTTGTGAGGATGCAAAATGAAGATTTTAGTATCTTTGGGAAAATGTTACAATCCATGGAAGAAAACAAGAATGAGAGATCCAACATGGAAAAGAGGCTAGATAGTGTGAAAAAGGATTGTCATGACACATTAATTGAAATCAGAAGAACCTCCATTGAAACACATGCTTGGAAAACTGAAACTCAAGAGAGATTGGACGGCATGGTTACTAAAGTACATGATAGGATGCTTCCACTGGAAAATGCCATGAGAGACTCAGTGGTTGCACAAACCATATTGGCATCAAATCAGCAGCACTTAAATTCTTATATGAGAAGCTTGATTCATAAAGATGATGTCAATAAGGGGGAAAGTCCGGACATTTTAAAAGGCAATGCAGCTGAAATGCCTGAAGTTCTTGAAAGTATAGATGAGAAAATGGTTGAACTCAGGAAAGCCAGAAGAGACATGGATGATGAAGAAATGAAGTTAATTGGGAATTGTCTGAACCATCTAAGAAAAGACTTGACTTGGATTCACAACTTTACAGCATCTTCAAAGAACTACCCACAAAGGAAGGTGAATCAAGAGAACAAGCCCTAGAAAGTTTTCTAATCATGCAGAAAGTCCTTGTTCACTACTGGAATAAACTGAACAAATGGGAAAGAAACGGTACTCTAGAAAAAGCCGAGAAGAAAGTTGTAGGAGCTGAATCTGAGTTTATTGAAAATTTACTGAAAATAGCTACAAGTGAGAAGTTGAAGAAACTAGTGTTTATGTTTGCAATTTTGTTCAAGAGTAAGTTTTTCGGAAAGCACAATATGACAAATTCATGGAATTTCTGGGCAAATATTAATGAGATTGAGAGTTCAACAAATCTTGCCATGAAAGAAATTGCTGAACTAAATGACAAGAAAGTTGAATGAACTGATCAAGGAAAGGGAAAGGAAGCTGAAACATAGTTTCCTTTCATGTATTATTGTATTTTAATACCTTGTACTCTGTAACTCAGTATCATCAATAAAAACTCAGTTTCTCAGTTCTTCATGTTTATTATTATTTTGTTCTTATCTTTTTGCATTGCTTTTAAGGAGGGTATTGACATCATCAAAAAGAGAGAAATTGTTGGAAATGAATTTTATGTTTTGATGATGATTCATCAGTTATTCAGTCATTTCTTTTAGCCCCATTGATGAAGTGTCATAACTAGTTGTTATAGTGCAAAGCAAAAAGATGTCTAGATATTAATGTATAGGATTTAATAGAGTTTGATATTTGTATAAGTAAATCAGACAAGCATTGTAATAGTTCTAGGAGCAGAACTGAGAAAACGAGTAACTGACTTGATGAGACTATGAAAACTGAGTTCACAATAGAAGATTGAGAAACTGACTCAGAGCACACCAACAGAAACTGAAGAAGGTAAGTTCGCCGAGGGATACAAACTCAGTTGGCTTATCTAGAAGTTGAAGACTGAAGGACCCAGACTCAGTTGTTGAACAAAGAAGAACTTAGGGTTCAAACTCAGTTTATGAAGACAATAACCGAGACTATAAAGTTAGAATCCAGGCAAGATTGTGATGACCTGAACTAATTCTATAGATCTTGTATGAAGACCTAAGATACATAAGGACAATGTTATCTTAAATGATTTATCTAAGTCATGGTGTACTTTGATTAAGTCAATTATAATCAGATGAAGAATAGAGTACCGAGTTTTTGAAGAAGAGTAAAAACTCAATTAATGCTCTTAAAGCTGAAAACTGACTAGATCATAGAAAATCAGTTTCAAGCTGAAGATATAAAAATTGAAGAAAGGTCTGACCGTTTTAAAGGAAACAATTTTATTATATACACAGAAATGTCAGGAAGGACACTGACACTCAACAGAATAAGCAGGACCACCAACAGATACATAGATTCAAATTCAAACATTCAAATCTTTCAAACGTTGGAGAAACCCCTATAAATAGGTCACTTCTAACTCAAGAAGATGTGCGGAGTTGTAAGGATAAATTTATCAAGAAAGATTCTACTAAGGGGGAAAGTGAATCGAAAGAACTCTTGCTACATTCTACATTGCAAGATCCAGAGCAAGAAATCTTCAAAGTGTTCTCTAACATTCAAAGAAGTATCAAGATCAATCACTTGAAGAAAAACAGAGCTTGAGCAAATCATATACATCAAGAAGAAGAAGCTCAAATCACAAGTTGAATCATAGTTATTGATTCAAGTCTCAACTTTGATTTTATCAAAGGTTTTCGGCTGTGAAACACCAAGAAGGTGTGAAGGACAGTTGAGCTGCAGTCAGGAAGACTGTGTTTGTGATGCGCCGGTGAAGAGGCAATATAACCCTTCAAGGACCAGTGGTGCAAGCAGTTGTAGAGCAGCAATTCTACCTGTTTTATAGTTGCTTAGATAGTGAAGCTAGGGATTAGCCAAAGACTATTAGTTTAGGACTTTTTGTCACCGAGCTACCTCAAAGAGTTCTAGTGGAATTTTCCTCCGCATCACAGGGGAAGAGAGGATTGACAGGATTACACCACCTGGAACCTCTATAAATTATGTCTTATTTATTTACTTACCTTACGCATTTACTTATTACATAATAGTTTATATTACATCAGTTCACACACTCAGCAAACATAAGAAACCGAGTCAACATATCATTGCATCTTATTTTACAAACTGATAACTCAAGTTTTACAAAGGCTTTAATAATCCGCTGCTGGTTAACACAGTTAAGCATAAGTCAGTTTTGACTTATTCTCAGCTAAGTTAGCTTAACTCTACATAGGTTTAAAGCTGAACTCAATCAGGTTTAAGATCTAGTTTTTGGGGACAAGTTTATTCAGCCCCCTCTAAACTTGTGTCAGCCTTTTTACGGGACCAACAACATTGATTCATACTGGGTAAAAGTTTCAAATTGAACGAAGAGTCCTTCCAAAAATAGCCAATACCTCATGTGTAGCCCCTAGCTTCAACACAAATTACCTGAGTGAAAATTGACAGCTGTAAAATTCTCCACACTTTATGGCTGTTGGCTCTAGTTTCAAGTAAACACAAGATGTCCGGCTGCTGGCCTGAAAGGAGATCTTTCAGATTTGTCAGGAACGTATCTGATTTTGTCAGGAATTTATTATATTGAAGGGTTTCATTTTATGCCTACAATTCTATACCAAATGTAATTTAATAATTTCATTAGTTAACTTGATCTGTCTTATGCTTGATGATGGGGATTTATTGGGCTAGAAAATGTTTGGAATTATCCTGCGAAACATAAGACACATTGTTTTGTACTCCCTCCGTCCTATAATATACGGTCTTTTGGCCATTTCACACATTTTAAGAAAACCTAATAAATGAATTAGTTTTTAATGCTTTGAATGCAAAATATTGTACTGATTTCTGGGACTGCCTAATAATATTACATTTTTATTGTGAAAGTGAAAACAATGCATTTAATATTTTATTGTTTTGCGAGAATGACTTATATTTTGGGACACCACTAAAAATCCAAAAGGCCCTACGTTACGGGACGTGAGGAGTACATCACATTGTTTTGTTTCCTTCATTCGCCCTCAAGTAAGTTTAAGATGCTGAAATTCTCTGATACATAACCTTTTTGACCGCCATTTGTAACTCACAAGCGTGTTTAAATACCAACTTTCAATCATGTATGTACAGGTTATAAAATACTGAATTTTAAGCCATTAAAATTGTTTGAGATATAAGCCAAACCTATGAAATGGAAGCTTGAAACATGTGTTGAAACAGTCAACTTTAACGCAAATTTCGGATGCGTTTCGGTGAGATTCACCGGGAGCTTTTTGCATCTAAAATTACTACTCACGGATAGATGATATTTGGTTTTGAAATCACTCAATTCAGATATTGGATTAATGAAAAATTAATATCTAAAGTTGGTTGAAAATCTGTAGCAGATGGGAGTTGAGAGATGACCTCATCCCATTCTCCCACATTGGAAACTTGAGTGTTGGGAACTCAAGTAGTAATAGCTTGAGTGTCTTTTATGGATGTGTCCTAAGGGGCAAAACACTTTTGTGTAGGAGAGATTACTTGTAAAATTCCACACGCGTGCCGCAGTTCTGATTGGATCAGACGTCACTATTAATTTATTTGAAAAAATTTCTTTATGAAGTTAACCAAAAATTAAATTTTAATTATAAAATAATTGGCATGAAACCAATGTCACAATAACAAAAGAAATAGACAAAAGAGATTGAACTTTTCTATTAAGAACTCCACTTCACCCTTGCTTCAAATAAGTATGGAGAAGAGGTATTTATATTACAACATTAGAGTTTTAACCAAGTTTGTAACTCGTACTATTATTACTAGGATCAAAAGTGGTGATAAATGAATGACCTTATGAATTCATAACTTACATTTTTTGAATGTATTTAGTGGGTGTGACTTTTGGTGTACTATAATAAAATGGGCATCCATAAAAATGTCTTATTTCATAACACTTCTTCTTAGATGTCTATTACGTAAATACACAAATATATGTCTCGTTAAAACCTTACTAGGAAAAGTCCCCGTGGTAAATAAATCCTAGTGAAAGATTTGTTTGTGCTTGTATTACACCCCTATGAAAAAAATATTCGTGTTCTTCGAATCGGCAAATATAATTCTTTTGTTCGAATGTAGTAGAAAGCTATGATTCTGTGAATAAATCAACTGGATTGATTACTTGATATGAACAATTGTGTATCGCCTTTCATTTGAAGATCATCTGCAAAAGTATGATATATATAGTTTTTCATCTGTCCTTTGAAATATCAGCCGAATACCATATACTATCACAATTCTTCATCATTTGAGTGTAATTGAATCTGTCTAAATATTTCCAAAAAAATAATAATAATACTGCAATGAGTATTAGTATCAACAATAAATAAAATATATATTTCATCAAATATGGTACTTAATGACCAATAATATCTATGAAGTTTGAGTATTGAGCACATGTTATATACTTATACTTTATTTTCATAACTCTCTAAGAGTTTTATTACTCGGAAATATCAATCTTAAATTTCCAACGTATCCACTCATGGGATCTTTGAGACAATATTCATTTTCTCAATTTCTTCTATGTTTTGTACACTTTGAATGCTTCATGCATTTTATGATTTTAAAATCTTACGTGCTTTTAGCACTTTATTCGCTTCAAGAGATCAATATATTTCAAAACATATATAGTCCATATCCATGAACCTCTATGTATAAAATCACGGGCTATATATCATTTGATTAGCCATATCATATTGACTCTTATTTGGTTGCAAGGATTATAATTTATTATATCAAGTCTATAAGGCTTATGTTCGTTGAAACGTTATTTTTCCCGCGTAATGCGGTTACCATGAATGTCAATATAGCACCGTACACTTTAGATTATATTCGCATCATATATGGGGAATCAATAATAATAGGGGGAATGAGGGAGAAGGACAAAAATATTTCATCAATTGAGTAGAAGGACAGTTTTTTGAAACTTTTGCATAAAGGACAAAACTATTTATTCATTAATAAATTCACTTGTGTTCGAAATTCACTGCTTAAATTCACTGCCGAAATTCATTATCGAAATTCACTAATTTTCAAAATTCATTGTCGAGATTCACCGATTTTCGGATTCATCATCAAAATTCACCGTCGAAATTCACTGATTTTGGGATTCACTAGGAAGATTCACTGATTTTCGGGATTCACTGTTTGTCCTTCTCGCTATAAAAATTATGCAGTTGTCCTTCTCCCTATAAAAAATATGTAGTTGTCCTGTTACTTAAAAATATTCCAGATTATGTCCTTATCCCTAATTTTCCAATAATATAAAGCGAGACAATCAAATTCACTTTCTCCCGCTCATTTATGCTGGATTGTCTTATCATCATGATACATTCCAATCATAGTTTATTGGGATTTTTGTTCTTTAACCCTTTTTAGGTTAAGAATTTCATTACTCTTGTAGAGTACATCATTACTCATCTCGAGTTTGCTAGCATTCTTTCATAATTCATTCTCATATGCTCGAGCACATTGTGACTCTTCTAAAGTTCACATAATTCAAGCATTTGATTTAACATTTGAATCCTAAAAAAAAAATCAATGCTTATGGCGTTTTTACAATAATTTGAAGCATTTTCCTTTTGGGACATCTATTACAACCAGAGCGTCTACAACTGCTAACATTTCAGTAATCAACGAATGCATATGGTGAATAACTCATGGAAATTATATGAAACTCCATGTTTATTTATGTTAACACCATATTTTTTCATGAGATTTATAAATTCTGCGTTTATTTTTCTCCCCCTAGTCTCAAAAAAAATTATATTTATGCAAAACTTGCAGTTGAACATTTTATGAACATCCGTGTTCATCTAAAATAATATTTTTTAAGAGATATCATTATACTTAAATTTATCCCAGTAATCTTGATTATAATACAATACAATGTTTGCAATAACCCTATAGGGATGTAATGCCCCATTCCCGGACACCGAGTCCTTACCCGGAAGGACTTGGTGTACGGGAATGGGGCATTACAGTTGGTATCAGAGAGAAGCATCCTTTAGGCTTCCTTTCTTTCTTAAGATATGATCTCTTTAGACCATATAGTAACATTCTGACTCTCCCTGATCTTTCAGAATGTTAAGTAACCTCAGAGACACTCGTGTTGGTAAGTTTGGAATCGGAAGTTCTAGGGCCCAGCATGAAGCGAGTGGTTTGGTTCAAGATGGGGGTCTAGTAGTTGTGCTTCATTTATAAGATGTTGATGATCATGTTGGAGTTTACCGTTGAAAAAGAAGAATAAGAAAATGACCCTATAGTTTTGAATCCTACGAATCATGGTGTAATTCTTGGTATAAGTCGGCTATCCAACAATGTTTTCTACATGGATTGTAAACATAAGGAAGTACCTTCTGATGAGGAATGCACCGAGTAGAAGTTGAATAGTGCAGTTTTAGTTGTTCAAGAATGGGTTGTCCCGTGAGATTCAAGCAGAAATGTTGGGTTATACACTGAGGAATATGGCCGAGATGTTGAACAAGGTCTTGGAAGCTGAGACCTTCAAGGACAAGCCTTCAGTCATTAATGGTGCTAAGAGGAACTCAAAATCAAGGAAGCGGGAAAAGCGGCCCGAATCAGCCTGTTCGAGTTTTTTCTGTGGATACCGAGATTGCTGAACCATATGACAATGTCATTTCAGGTACAATAATATTAGACAACTTAGCAGTTATGGCCTTGCTTGATACGAGAGCCTCTAACACGTTTGTGTCGTCTAAGATAGCTAAGAAGTTGAATCTACCTTCAAAGACCTTAAGAAACACCTTGGAGATAACTACACCACTAAGAAAGGTAACTAGGACAATACCCCAAGTGGAAGTTCGAGTAGGATCATATCGATGCAAAAGTGACTTTACAGTTTTGGACTTTTCGGATTTATATGTAATTCTTGGAATATATTGGCTATCCGAGAATTATGTTCACTTGGATTGTAGGGAAAAGAGAGTGACCTTTAAGGTACCCGGGAAATCATCTAATACTTAACAAGGTAATGTTTACAAGCCAAGTAAGAAGCATCATCCGATAATTTCAGCTGTTAAGGCTATAAGAGCTTGTCAAAAGGGTTGTGAAGGCTACTTGATATACACAGTGGATGTGGAACAAGTGAAGCCTAACTTAGAGGAAACCCCTGTAGTAAAGGATTACCCTAAAGTATTTTCAAAAGAGTTACCGGTAAACATGCCGGATAGAGAAATAGAGTTCGAGATCAAGTTGATACCAGGAGCGGCAACGATTGCTAAGGAACCCCATAGAATTGCACTGGCTGAATTGAAGGAGTTGAACGCTCAACTTAAATATATTCTTGAAAGAAACATAATTCAGCCTAGCACCTCACCTTGGGGAGCCCCTATTTTGTTCGTTACGAAGAAAGATGGTAGCATGAGAATGTGCATCGAGTACAGGGCTTTGAATAACCTTACCATCAAGAATAAGTAGACCCTTACCAAGGATTGATGATCTGTTTAACTAGTTGCAAGGTAAGAGAGTGCTCTCTAGGATTGATCTTAGGTCAGGTTATCATCAGTTGAAGATCAAGGTACCGGATATACTGAAGACGGCTTTTAGCACTAGATATGGACATTATGAGTTCTTGGTTATGCCATTTGGACTCAGTAATGCTCCATCTTCATTTATGGATTTAATGCAGCGTATCTTCATGCCATACCTGGACAAGTTTGTGATAGTGTTCATAGATGACATCCTTGTATACTCAAAGGATGAGAAAGAACATGAAGAACACCTAAGGATAGTGTTGAACACGCTAAAGGAGAACCAGTTGTATGGTAAGTTTTCAAAGTGTGAATTTTGGTTGAATTATGTCAGTTTCTTGGGTCATGTCATTTTTGGAGATGGCTTTCAAGTTGATCAGGTGAAGATTGAAGCAGTTGAGAAATGGTCCAGACCAACTACAGTTTCATAAATGAGAAGTTTTCTCGGTTTGGCTGGCTATTATAGGAAGTTTGTATAAGACTTCTCAAAGATAGATACACCACTTACCCGGCTCACTCAAAAGAATGTGAAGTTTGAGTGGACCAGTGAGTGTGAAGAAGCTTTCTAGATGTTGAAGAAGAAGTTGACTACAGCCCTAGTGTTGGCAGTTCCGGAGATCTTTGATAACTACGACTTCTAAACTGATGCGTCAGGACAAGGTTTAGGGTGTGTGTTGATGCATGGAGGAAAAGTGATTGCTTATGCATCTAGACAGTTAAAGGTGCATGAAAAAATTACCCAACACATGACTTAGAGTTGGCAGTGGTAGTGTTTTTCTTAAAGATTTGGAGGCAGTACTTGTATGGAGCTACGGCTAGGATCTTTACAGGCCACAAGAGCTTAAAGTATTTCTTCACTCAAGAGAATCTGAATATGAGGCAAGGGAGATGGTTAGAGTTTGTAAAGGATTTTGACTTGGACATTCAATACCATCCGGGTAAAGCCAATGTGGTTGCATATGCCTTAAGTAGGAAACCAGTGTTTGCAGTTTCAAGCGTCGAAGATTTGGCAAAACGGTTAGATGGGCTAAAAATCTGAGGTTTTGATCAGATTGAAGATAGACAGTTTGTGGCACTGTTGTTAGCGAGATCCGAGTTGATGGATGATATTCGGGAAAAACAAGATGAAGATCCAGCGTTGATTGATTTGAAGCGAGTTGCAACGGAAAAGCCTGTAGTGGGTTATGTGTTAGATAAAAATGGGAAACTATGGTACCAAGATCGGTTGTGTGTACCTAATGTTGGCGACCTAAGGCAAAGGGTTATGGAATAAGACCATAGGATTGCCTTTGCAGTTCATCCATGATCAACCAAAATGTACAGAGACTTGAAGGAAAGTTTTGGTGGCTTTCAATGAAAGTGGAAATATCTAAGTATGTGGTAGAATGTGATACTTGCCAGAAAGTTAAAGTGGAGAATAGGAGACAAGTAGGAATGCTTAAGCCATTGGATATCCCTGAATGGAAATAGGATAAGATCACGATGGATTTTATCACCGGTTTACCGAAGACAAAGAGTTGGACCTTTGGTTTATAAGCTCAAGTTACTGGAATCGATGTCAAGAGTCCATAATGTTTTCCACGTATCGATGTTGAAGAAGTGTTTGACAAAGACTGATGTTGAAGCTACAGTTGATCCGGAAGTTTTTCAAGATAATCTTGCTTCTGATGAGAAGCCGATCAAGATTCTAGACCGGAAGGAAAAAATGATCAAGAGACGGATTATCCTTTTGGTCTTAGTGCAATGGAGCAATCATTCACCGAATGAAGCAACTTGGGAAGTTGAAGACGATATGATCAGTGAATTTCCAGAGTTTGTGGATTTACCAGGTATGTTTTAGTTTCATGGACGAAACTCCTCTTAAGGGGGAGGAATGTAATATTCCAATTTTTGGGAAAGGACAGACGTGTCATTTTGTGAAAATGAAATATTATATTCTTTGCTTCTTTTATGGAGTTAAGTATTTTGTGAAAATATATGTATATAAGTCGAAAATATATACACGTATTTTGGGAAAAATATGATTTTTAAGAAATAAAGAAAAATAATAAAGAATAATTATTTTTGGGATTTTCTATTTAAGGAAAATAAATAACGGTGAATAGCACCTGATAGCTCCGGGGTCTCCGCTGTATGCATATACGTTTGATGAATTTCCTCCGCTACCCTTCAACCTTTTGATCCAATAGCGTTGTTCACCTTTATGAACATACCACATAGCCGATGAATCGGTGCCTGACCAAGAATTAATAGATGACGTTTTATCTTTTACTACCACATATGTAAGTTATTATGTATTAACTAGCCACCTACGTGTTCACAAAGTAACGCTCACCTTAACAACTCTACTCCCTCACTTAGACAGCTAGACATCACATCCTAACAAATACACAGACATTGATGAAATCTATTTCATCAAAGCATATGCCTATCATGCCCTTCTGACGGTCCCGAACTTCAACTCGCTTGAAAAGTACATTCGGTGCCGGAACTAAACGCATCAGAAACTCAACCAGGGCTTGTTCTTGTTTAATTAATGTTATTAGATCATGAAACAACATTCAAGACTCATACCATAGCTTATAACAACTTTTTTCCAAAAGCAGGGCAATGTGTGCACATTCCAGGCAATGTGTGCACATTGGGCAATAAAAAACATTCTGCCCGGTCAATGTGAGCACATTCTAGGGAATGTGTGCGCATTGGGCAACAGAAAACATTCTGCCCGGTCAATGTGTGCACATTCCATGGCCTGTACAAAACTAACAGCATTCTGCCTCAGCAATATGTGCGCATTGCTAGCCATTGTGTGCACATTGAGCGCAGATAAAGCCCTAAACATGTTTTTTTGTACTTTTAAGATCTCTACTCAAAGGCAAGCATGTTCAACAATGAAATAACTCAAAAAAAATAGTAGAAAAACACCAATTTATCATGGCTAAACATCACCTGACATCTCAACCACTTCTAAGCATGAATTCTATCATCAAATCACACTAAAACACAACATTAACCTTACAAAACGTAATCAAATTGTAGGAAGAGCCTCTTACTTGATAGCAAGCAATCTAACTCCAGAACTTCGAGAAACACTGCAGCAAACTCGAAACTTTCTCACCAAAAACCAAAGTGATCAATCCCAATTCAAATTAGGTTCGATCACACTTTTGAAAACATATATTCTACGAATTCATGAGCTTTAATCCATAAAACTCATCCAAGAACACAATTAGGGAGAAAACATACCTTAGGAAAAACTCCAACTTTCATGTGTTGAAACGACGCCCTCTTTATGACGATTCCGTTGCTCTACTATGATCTAAAAACGGTTGAGAAACGGCTTATAATTTTGAAGAAATCTCCTAGCCCTTTATCTATTTCTCTTTCACGCCTCTCAAGAATGTAGGAGGAGAAAATTCTGATTTACTATTAGGTTATGGGAACTAATGCGCTATAACCGCATTTTAATCCGGCTAGATGTTCTTATGTGTGTGACTTGATAGACTTCCGAATATGTTGGCCGTAGGTACAAAGTGCAATTATGAAAATGCCCTTCATACCTAATGATCTTAGAGAGCGTCTAGCAACACGTCCACGACTCCCAATCATCGGAAGAGTCAAATGCAATGACTACTACCTTTCATGTGAAATGGTTACCTTGTAAATAGAATCCTTTCGCTGTTATAATATCCATACGGTCGTATCTCGAGTGTCAATTCATTAACGACCGTATCTTATAATTTGGATATCATGCTCTCTCAAAGTAACTCATTTACTTGCACTTTCAAAGATTCACAAGAGTAAGACATTCCTTATAAGAAGACCCTTTCGGATATTTACTCTTATTCATAGGATACGCGATTTCCGGATGAGCAACATGAATCCTACGCATGCTTCAGTATCACACCCAATCACTACCGCATGATCGCCCCATGGCTAGGGGAAACCCCAATAGTGTCAAAGTATGACAATCGACACCGTGATGCCATGAAGACTCCAGTCTCAGGATAATTACACAACCGCCACATAGTGCGACACTTAATAAAGTAAGTGGGTCAGTCTAACGTACGCATTCTCTAATACACGTCCACATACAGTCCAAGTGTCTATACGCTTCGATAGACGAGATCTATCCCTACATTCATAAGATAGAAGACATCTAATACGTGCTAGTCTAATCGTACTATCAATGTCCTGTTTGACAATTCATACGACTAGAGACATTTAAGTATCAAACCTTTTAAAGTGAGTCGAGATTTGATCAACCATAATCACTATCATGGTTTCTCTCTCACAGTTTGACACTAAGGACGTTATCATATAACAATATCGTAATTGGTCCGTTAAACGAACAAATTTATAATAACACAAAAGACAATTAATATATGTACAAACATAAAGAAATGGTAGAAATGATCTGACCCGGTCGGATCCGGTCTAAACCGATTGGGTTTAGGACAATATTTCAACAGTATCGAGGTCGAGGATCCGGCTGTAACTCTTAGTCCACCGGCCCGACTGTCACCTGCCAGATTTTCTCTCGTCAAGGTCATGCCGCCTTTTCCTGCTACTATTTCTATGATTACAACCCTATACCACCTTGTCCTCCATCTCGACGGGCCCCCCATTCAGCGGCTCACAATCAGCCTCCCCTATCAACCGTAAGCTTATCGGGCTCAACAATACCCGACTCCCCCTCCGCCATATGAATGGATTCATGATATGAGGCCACACACCACATGATGAAGAATTTTCACAATCTGAACTTACAGTCTGAGCCTTATGACGGCCCAGATAGAATTAATATTGGTGATGGCTCAGGTTTGACTATCTCTCACAGTGGCACTTCTCCTGTTTCCACCCCTACGTCCTCGTATTTACTTTCTAATATTCTTGTTTCCCCCTCCCTCCATACTAATCTACTCTCAGTTCAGAGGTTTGCTTCAGACAATTCTCTTTATTTCAAATTTCACGACTCTTATTTTCTTGTGAAAGACTACTCAGGCCATATCCATCATAGGGGTTATCTGAAAGATCGTCTTTATCACTTTTCCAGCTTGTTCAACCAACCTACTGCTCGTGCTATGCTCTCCAACCGTGATTCCTCTTCCATGTGGCATCAACGGCTTGGCCATTGCTCTCAACAATCCCTTAGTCAAATTTTGCGTACTTTACATATTTCTGTTTCAAATAAATCACCAGCCCGTGTTTGTGCTGCGTGTCAATTAGCAAAGAGTCATCGTCACCCCTCCCTGTTTCCAACTTTACGTCTGTTGCTCATTTGGATTTACTTTATTCTGATGTTTGGGGTCCCTATGTTGAACCCTCAATTTATGACTTGCGATATTACGTTAGCTTTGTGGATGATTTTTTGAAATATATTTGGTTATTTCCCCTTCGTTTGAAATATGATGTTGAGGATGTCTCTACTAATTTTCGTACCTTTATTGAACGTCAATTTAATCATAAAATTAATGCACTTCATATCGATTGGGGAGGTGGGTTCCTGATGTATGAAAAATATATGATCAAATTATAAGACTTTTTATTATTATATTTATGATATTTTAGTATAATTTCATATAAATGCATTAAAAACTTATAAAAATCATAGTTAGTTATAATTAGATGCATAAGTTATAAAAAACGATAAAAATGATGTTTTTTTGTCAGATTTACGTTTGGTGTTTCATTGATATTATTGCAGGATCAGATGTTTACCAAGATCCCAAAATATGACATACTTTGAAGTATAAATCATGAGTTTTTGTGGGATAAAAGATTATGCCAAAATCTAACAACTTTGAACAGTATTAATCGCCCTTAATGTTTCTACCGTAACTCATCTTCAACGGACATTTGATCTAACTTAGAGGCATTTTCAGAGAAAAAGTCCTTGATGGAAGTTGTAGGCCTTCAAGAGAGCTTTCCAACGAATATCAAATCATGTCAACTGAGGTCTACAAATCGAGATAGGTTTTTACAAACATCGATATGTTGTATGTCCGCACGCTACGGAGAAGGCCGAATATTGCGTAAAAATCTCTCAAACCGGCCCCACAAATCTCTCGACAAGGGAATATATATCGTGTAGCCGCACGCTGGGTGGTGGTCCGCACGCGCCGCCTTGTGATATGGTCTATAAATAGACCTCAAATGCAACCATTTTGAAGTGTACCAATGCATATATCTCTTCTATATCTATATATAGTTTCGCTTTTGTTGTTTTTAGTTAAATAAAAGTCAGAAACGGCACTCTGCCGAATAATGTCAGAGTATAAAGTATCGTTATAATGCTTAGAGGATGTATCAAGGCTCATTGATGTCAAGGAGTTGCTATTTCCGGAGGATACAACTCAAGCTTCGATTGTAATCTGCAACTTTTCTAATGTATTTATGTTGTTATTAGTATCTTACTTATAATGATATTAGGCTAACTTAGTATCTAGCCAAGATATGAAATTGGATTAGTATTATCTTTTAGGGAAATGGATGATGACTATACTAAAATTGATAAAATCGGTTATAATGAATCTCTTTCTATATTCGTATTAAATTAGCTACTTGATATGAAAGAATTCATAATCTAATTATGAATTGACGCCTCGTAGTTAGGTTATGAACTCGTTAATAGAAAGACCGGAGGGTAAAATTGGCCGAGTGAAAACGTGACAACGGAATCCGATTTCCTAAACCGGGGGTAGATTTGTTTCGGGAGAAACAAACTCTTATTGAAATATGTACTCGAGAGATTATTACGTTTAATTCGTTTGTTTAATTGACATACCTTAAAATTGGCCGAATGACAAAACGGGAGTGACCCATGCTTGAGGATGACCTTGGACAAATGATTGGACATATGACAATTTCGGATGCTCGTGTGAGAATGAATTGTTTAGTTTAGAGTGCACCGCTTTGTATAATTGATTTAAAATAAAATAAAGATCGAGCACATCCAATTTCACTAAAAAGATATAATGATTCAATAACATATTCTTGGCTAGTCTATAATTATAATATCTATCTCCCTCCCTTAGATATTGTTTTGGTACCTATATATACTTATATCTATATATATATGATTATATATATATTTTTATACTTATATATATATCTGCTTTTAGTTTTATGCTTTTTTAGTTTAGAGTTTGGTTGGATGATAAAATTATGACTTAGATTGAGATAATAACAGCTTTCTTGGTGTTTAATCACACGGTGAATTACCAAGTTTTCCTCGAGGATCGACACCGACTCATCACTCTATCACTACAATTTGACCCGGTACACGCGGTAAGGATTGATAGCATAGAAAAGGTCCGTCGACTTTTTGGCGCCGCTGCCGGGAACGACGCTAATTCATTGTGTTCGAATGATTTCTACTTATATTAACTCAAAAGTCTCGAGGATAAGTCAACACTCTTCTTACCCCATTTCTATTTTCTTTTTCGCTGGTACTTACCTAATAAGTAAGTTACCAATCTTTACTTTTATCGATGTCAACTAT
The DNA here is from genome assembly GCA_026214975.1 of Gentiana macrophylla. Classification (NCBI taxonomy): domain Eukaryota; kingdom Viridiplantae; phylum Streptophyta; class Magnoliopsida; order Gentianales; family Gentianaceae; genus Gentiana; species Gentiana macrophylla. Next base: position 72,807,864 of record CM047816.1, on the reverse strand, counting down.
TTTCGGTTTTCGTTAGTTGATGACCGTAAAGAGTAAGGCCCCACTTACTCCTTATAAGCCTCCCATAGATACTTCACGAAAGGCGCTTAAGAGCGTAAAGGAAACAAGGTCATATCGGGTCGTGAAATCCGACGGAGAATCATCATCAAATCAAAATACTAAAATGGTCAAAACAAAGATGAAACACCGAACAAGGGCTAGATCATGCTCAAGGCATGGCCAAAATCTTAATCAGATCTACCCATACCAAATAACCGTAATAGAAATAATCAAAATCGAACCGTAACAATCGTAATAATAACCCACCAAATCCGAGACCTATTTGTGATCGACCTTAGAATAAACCGCACTAATAATCCAGCCTCGCTTACCCAATGAAGGAGCAAATAATTTTGAAATAAAATCTCATCTTTTTGGTCTAATTGACGCAAGAGCCCAATTTCTAGGAGAGGATGATGAGGATCCACATCACCATCTCTATCTTTTCGAAGAATTGTGCAATACAGCCAAAAGTCAAGGTGCTCATCGTGAATTAACAAGGATGTCTATGTTTCCTTTTTCTTTAAAAGGAAGAGCACGAGATTGGTTTATGTCACTCCCACATCATTCATTGACTAGTTGGGAGGAAATTCAAACCGAGTTTTTAAAGCAGTATTTTACTCCGGGTAGAAATTTGGAATTAAAAGTCGAAATTGCCAACTTTAGACAAGGATCTGAAGAAACGCTTGGGAATGCGTGAGAGATTTAAAAGTTGCTAAGATCTTGTCCCGATCATGGTTATTCCTTAGAAATGCAAATCCAACTTTTCTCGTCAGAAATTAAGGAAAGATTCACGTGCAGATGTAGATCATGCATGTGGTGGTTCATTAATGATGAGTGAAGCCCAAATAGTTTACGATGCTATAGAAAAGATTTCAAAAATAACAGAATGTGGGAAACCGGTTCTAGCACCGTGAAAGTAGCATTTGCAGGAGAATACACATCGAATACGGAAGTTCTAGCACACTTGGAGAATTTGGGTAGGAAATTTGACAACCTACAGTGCTAGTAGGATCAGAAACCAGAAACTATCGTACTCAAATGACTACTCAAGTCATGATAATGTGTCATTAGGGATAGAAGAACCGTAAGGATACTCAAGGGGAAGAGGTGAGTTTTTTACAACAAAGATAGGAATTTGAACAACGCGTATTCAAACTCCTTTAATGCTATTAGAAGAGAGCACCCAACTTTTAGATGGTCCGAAAACCCTAATAAGCCAGACAACCGCCATATCCAGCTTCAAGATAAGAATCCATATAGTAATCAAGTTCATCAAGGAAATACATCAAATCGTAACCTACAATCGTTACCTCAAATCTTATCCACAACATACTACTCAAACTATACCAATCACCCAAAGTTCAACCCAACCTCAAGGAGTTGATAAATGGGATAAATTAATGGAAAATATGATGGGTGTAGTATCTACTCAAGCTCGTAATATAGAAACTATGATAACTTCTATAGGTTCGCCTCTAAGGATATGACTATGTTGAAAACGCCTATGGGTGGACATGATACGAGAATGAGAACTATAGAAGCATCAAGTAAGGAATATGGAAGATCATTTGAGTAGAGAAGGAGAACGTAATAACAACAGAGACCTCCGTGAGGATTACCAAGTAATACCGAAAGAAACCCGAGAGAGGTAAAAGCGTGATTACGAGAAGTAGGAAATATTGTGAAGATACTAGAGCAGAGAACGCAGAAACAATGAGGTAGAAAATGATTTAAATGGTAATATCATAAAGGAAAAGGACGAACTTGAATTCACCGATGAAGAGGAAGAAATTATCGAAGAATTCTTAAAATGCAATAATGTTGAACTCAAATTGAAGGTGAAGAATGGGTAAAGTCCCTAGAATTCTCGAAAGATCCTATGGATAAGGACCTCGAGAACCCTATTTAAGGAACATGTCGAGGAAATCGTGGAGAAAAAGGAGAAGATTTAAAAGTAACTCGAGAAGGATAAAGTTGATACAGGGGATGTTTTAAAGGAAAAATCTCAAGATAATGAAACTTGGCGATCAAGTAATGCTCAAAGATTCAAGGAGAAAGGAAAAGAGAAAATGACTTCAGAACCAAAGGCTATAGATTTAGAATCTTTGCCTTATCCACCGAAAGATCAAATTAAAAAGATAAAACTCGATAAGAAATATGCTCGCTTCTTGACACTTTTCGTCATATTCATGTCAATATCCCCATTATAGAAGCTTTAGTCAACATGCCCGCCATGAAAAGTTTCTTAAAGATATCCTATCTAATAAAAAGCGATTAGAAGAATATGAGAATATATGCCTTAATGAAGAATGTTCTCAAATACTTCAAAGATCGACTACCTCCTAAACTTAAAGATCCCGGTAGTTTCACTATCCCATGTGAAATTGGAGGATTTCTGCTTAAGAAAGTATTGTGTGATCTAGAGCAAGTATCAATCTCATGTCTTATGAGGATTATAAGAAACTAGGAATAGGAGAGTTTACTTAATACTGAAATGACCCTTCGATGATGGCGATAGATCAATTAAACATCCTAAGGGAATAATCGAGGACGTGTTGGTTAAAATTGATAAATTTTACTTCCCAAGAGACTTTGTAATAATGGAAATGGAAGAAGGATATTCAAAGACCAATTATTCTAGGTCGACCATTTCTAGCTACAGAAGAACTTTGATAGATGTTCAAAAAGGTGAACTAATACCGAGAGTTAATGAGGATAAAGTTTCATTCAATATCTTCAAAGCTATAAACCATCCATATAAAGAACCGTAATCATGTTCTTTTATAGATGAATATTCTACTATCTCGGGATGCCAAATCTAAAGATTATGAAAATACATTAGAAGAATGTTTGGCATTTTCTATCTATAAAGAAGATGAAAATGATAATCAAATGAAAGAAGTAATCCTTTATTTAGATAAAGGAGGGTTTGTTAAACATCCATGGCATCAAAATTTGAAATTGGAAATAGAAGGACCGCTTTAAAACCATCAAGAGAAGATCCACCAAGGAATCTGAGTTGAAACCACTTCCTTCGAATTTGAAATATGCTTTTCTTAAAAATGATAATCTGCTACCTATTATCATTTCATCAACCTTAACAAAAGAACAAGAGGATCAATTACTAAGAATGTTAAGAGAACATAAGAAAGCATTTGGATGGACAAAGTAAGTATATCAAAGGAATTAGCCCTCAAATTTGTGTTCACAAGATTATTTTGAATGAAGAAGCTAACCTTGTATTCAGCCACAACGCCGCCTCAACCCAAATTTGCAAACAATCGTTAAGAAAGAGGTCATTAAGCTATTAGAAATGGGAATAATCTTTCCCATATCGATAGTGAATGGGTAAGTCCAACTCAAGTAGTTCCAAAGAAAGGAGGTTTCACGGTAAAAGAAAATGATAAAATGAATGGATTCCGACAAGGAAATTACAGGATATCGAATGTGTATTGACTTTCGAAACCGAATGATCATACTAAAAGGATCATCATCCACTTCCATTCATCGTGCGTGATGTTGGAAAGATTGAGTGGACATAAGTATTACATCGCTTTTTAGATGGTTATTCAGTGTTATTTACGTATATTCATTGCAAAGCAGAGATAGAGAAAAACTACTTTCACTTGTCCATATGGAACTTTTGCTTATAAAAGAATGCCGCTTGATTATGTAATGCACACCGCTACATTTCAAATGATGTATGATGGCAATATTTTCTCGATATGGTTGAGAAATTCTTAGAAATCTTTATGGATGACTTTAGTGTTTATGGAGATTCTTTTGATAAATGCTTATCACACTTAGAACGCGCTTTACAACGCCGTGAAGATACCAACTTGGTTCTAAATCGGGAAAAATGTCATTTGATGGTATCTCAAGGAATTGTACTAGGTCATAGAATCTCTCAAGCAGAATTGAAGTTGATAAAGCTAAAGTCGAAGTAATTGAAAAATTACCTCCACCAATTAATTTGAAAACGTTAAGAGGATTTCTTGGACATGCAGGATTTTATAGAAGGTTTATTGCAGATTTCTCAAAAATAGCAAAACCCCGAGTCATTTGCTAGAAAAAGAAGTACCTTTTAACTTTGATGATAAATGTATGGAAGCCTTTAAGACCCTAAAAGCGAAATTAACTCATCGCACCAAGATTAGTAGCACCAGATTGGGATTTGCCGCTTGAAATTATGTGTGATGCAAGTGATTTAGTCAGTAGGAGCTGCTTTTAGTCAACGGTATAACAAAATTCTCAAAGCTATCTACTATGCTTCTCACACATTAAACGCAATTTCACCTTAATTATGCAACTACCGAGAAAGAATCATATCGTAATATTTGCCTTAGATAAGTTTCGATCATATATTGTTGGTTCTAAGGTAATAATCTACACGCACTCATTCACTTAAGTATCTTTTAAGTAAGAAAGATGCCAAACCGCGTCTTCTTAGGTGGATTCTCATATTTGTGAATTGATATTGAAATTAAGGATAAAAAGGAAGTGAAAATGTAGTAGCGAGATCATCTAAGCAGATGGATAATGATGAAGGAAAAGGAAAAGAAATTCGTGATTCGCTTCCGTGATGAGAAACTGTTTAAGATAGATACTCCTTCAACCATGCGATTATTAAAAACTAGAATACCATCAAAGGAAGATTCGCCATGGTTTGGGGATATTGTTAACTACATTACCTGTAGGTACATCCCACCTCATTGGACTTGGCAACAGAAAAAGAAGTTCTTTTATGACTTAAAGTTTTATTATTGGGATAAACCGGATCTTTTCCGAAGATGCTCAGATGGAATAATTAGGAAATGTATTCCTGATAATGAAATTTTAAGTGTATTATCATTTTGTCATGATCGTGAGGCAGGAGGTCATCATGGAGGATGGAAAACTGCTTTCAAAGTTTTACAATGTGGTTTCTATTGGCCTACACTATATAGAGATGCATATAAATATGCAAAATCTTGTGAATCATGTCAAAATGGGGAAATATATCGAAAAACATGAAATGCCTATGCAACCGATTTTAGAATGTGAACTATTTGATGTGTGGGGCATAGATTTCATGGGACCTTTCCTATATCTTTTGGAAAAGATTTATTCTAGTAATGGTTGATTATGTTTCTAAATGGGTAGAAGTCAAAGCTCTCCCTACTAATGATACCAGAGTAGTGCTAAGGTTCCTTAAAAAGAATATATTCACACGATATGGCATTCCGAGGGCTATCATTAGTGATGTGAGGTTCACATTTTTGTAACCGACCATTTACTAAGATAATTGAGAAATATGGTGTAACTCATAAACTTGAACACCCTATCATCCACAAACTAGTGGATGTGCAGAGGTGTCTAATAGAGAAATTAAAAGAATCGTGGAGAAGACAAAGGACACGAATCGTAAAATCAAGCGTAAAGACTTGATGATGCATTATGGGCATACTGAATGTTTTTTTAAAACACCGATTGGTCGTTCTCCTTACAAATTAGTATTCGAAAATCTTGTCATCTCCTCGTTGAATTAGAACACCGAGCTTTATGGGCTATTAAATTTCTAAACTTTGATCCTAAAGTCAAGCCGGTGATCATAGATTACTTCAGCTTAATGTAACTAGAAGAATTTCGACTGATTCTTATGAAAATGCTCGATCTACAAGAACGCACGAAAGCTTTTCATGACAAGAAAATCTATAGTCGTGAGTTCCATATAGGTGATCGAGTACTTTTATATAATTCACGCTTGAGTTGTTTCCAGAAAGCTTAAATCCGTATGGACAGTCCATATGACATAACAAAAATCTATAAGTCCGAGTCGTTGAACTAACTCGATGGAAAACAACTTTTATAGCCAATGGACACAGGTGAAATTGTTCGTGGAAGTCAAGGGATACCTCAAAATGTAAGAAGTATTATTACTTATCGACCCTCCAACGAATTGAGGAAGCGTAATTTTAAACTCACCGATTACAGTACTATATCTTTCTAATTTACCTTTTAATATGCATTTTAAAGTAGTTTCGCTTTTACCGGATGTATTTAAAAGAACCTGGATGCCTTTCATAGATAGAATAAAAGTTTTTATTTTACTTTTAAGATTAGGTCTAAATAAGGATGTCGCTTTAAGATAGAAGCCTTAGTTTCTAAATTAAATAAGGAATTATTAATCAAGTCGAGAAAGAGAACTTTGTAATGGAAATTCAAGGAGTGCAATAAAAAGAAGAGCAAGGTTTTTAATGAAGTGTAGAATCAGGAAAAATGGAACATGCCGGATAAAGGTGGAAGAAATACAACCATATCCTGTGATGAGTGTTTGAATGTTATTAAAAAGGGAACGATTAGGTGGTTATCCGAAAATCCCGAGGAATACAAAGAGATAATTCAAACGCATCACTCCTAGGAGAAAGGTTAAGGACCATTATGATAACAATCTTGAGGATCTAAGATTGAGGGAGTTAGCAAAAAAAATCCTAAGAATTTCAAGGTGTGTGTTTTTAATTTTTCAAATTTTAATTAAATTTCAGATTTTTAAAGTTATTTTTCTAAACTTAAAAAGAAAAATATTTTTATGAAAATTTATAATAAACCTATTTTATCATGTAAAGTAGGTATATTATATCAAAAATATGTGATTTCAATATTATATTAGTTTTTATATTTTATCAAGTTTTATATAGAAAATCGTATTAAACTTAGATTATATAACATAAATCATAGGATTAACATCAAATGATTTTTATGTGATATAATTAGAGCTTATTACACAAAAATGACAAAAATCCGCTTTTTGGGGACTATGTGACCGGCACGCCGGTACACTACCGCACGCTACGTGTGTGTACACACTTAACCCTAAAAATGCGCCTTTCCTCATTTCTCACACCCTCAATTCGAATTGAAGAACAGCCCGACTTCTCCTCTTTTCTCCTCAAAAATCAACAATTTTCCATCAATTTTCTTCACTCAAACATCACATAAGTGTTAATCTCTCTTCTCTTCAACTTAATCATAAAAGAAGATACCCATTGGAAAAAGTTGAAGCTTGGCAAGCTCAAGGCTCTCTTTTCTCTCATTCCGCGACCCCATTAATTCCGCACCTAAGCTTTTCATTCTAGCTTCTTAAGGTGATAATATATATATATTTCAAATATTTCAAATTTTAGTTAATTTTCTGAATTTATTTTGAATTTATTTTGATTTTATAGCCTAAGTAATTGCTTGTTCTTGTTGTTGGTATTGTTTGTTTGTGTTGTTGTTTTGTCATACCACTATCGTAGATGGCCTCATCATCTAGAAGTAATCCTAAGAGGAAAAGACTCAAGTACCAATCGTAGTACCGGTAGTTCAAACTAGACCTTTAACTAAAAGGAGAAAAGTTTAACTCTTTGAGAAAACCGCTAGTGCGTGTTTGCTAAGCGGGCACATGATGAGTACTTTAGTAAAAGTAAGGTTTGGTTAGAACGAGGATTGATTTTTCAAGATTGGGAAAGAAGTGAAAGAAATTTTCAAGGATAGAGGATGGTTGGATGTGTAGCTATGGATAGGAAAGATAAGATTAACGCTTTCTATGGTATCGAGTTTTATTCAAGATTATCTACTTATGATGTCGATACGGTTGAGAGATGACCTATATCCTCTAAGAAGTGTTAATGTTACTTTTACCCTCGCTATGATTAATGTATTCTATGGCTTAACCGATATACCGTAAGAGGAGGATTATCATAATGTATGGGGTTTAGAACATCCTATGGCTCTACAAACCAAAGCTTATGAAGCCCAACAAGCCTTTGACCCCACCAATGAATGGATAGAAAATAGGTTTGCTTATGGGAATTGTATTAGGGACATACGGGCAATAAAACAGCTTCTTAGGCCATAATGTATGTCCTTCCACGCATGTTTGTGCATTTGGTCGAGAGGAAGTAGTTATTGCTTGGGCCATGGTTAATGATATTCCTATAAATCTGGGAAATTGATCTTTTCTAAGGCATGTGAGTTTGCAAGCACTCGTTATCGAGGGGACGCCTCCTGCTCCCTAGTCTCATTTCTCGCCTTGTGTGAGCTTGCGTAAGTCCCCTGCCTTACCCTCGGATAGAACTGTGTCTCCCTACATTCCTCCCATTGGTCTTAAGTCGAGAGCCTTACCTACTGGGAGTAATAAATTACAATAATCCTAATCGCCAAGAAAGAACAACCACAACCTCCACCTCCTATTCACACTCAAGTACCTGCACCACCTAGATAAACATCACCCACAAAGAGAGTCAAGTTGAGGCTATGTTTCAAAGATTTAGTTCAAGCTCAGCTAGAACTGATGCTAATATAGCTTTAGCCTGTGGAGCGTATTAGACATTGGGCCGAGGACATTAGAGTTGGTCGAGAGGATTTCGAGATGCTATGAGTGAGTTTGATCCTAGATTTGCCGAGATTTCTCGCTAGACACCCCTATAGTCACCCTTACCCGTATACTATGCCGATTGATTCCGCCGATTCCGCCACCTGCTATTTATCGTGACTATACGCCGTCATCCATAGGACAGGGTGGTATGTTTACAGTACACCAGTGACATCCTTGGGCATGGGAGGAGTGACTTCAGAGCGTATGTGACAAAGCAGGATTGGGTTCATTTGGACTTCAGGATCGGCTTCTATGTCGACGATGAGGATCGAGACATCATTTCAACTTCAGATCGGATCCAAAGCGCTTCGCTTATGGTATTCATACGACACGCCGCAAGGAGCTGATTTTACTGCGCTTCTATCTACATTTGGATCATCATCATCTCAGCATTTACCTTACCGGGTGACATTGATCTTAACTATGATGAGGACGAGTGATTTTGTCTCTCGTTATTTAACTATCTACTTTTGGTTTGACTTAGTTTTTGTTATGTTTGTTTTGTACGTTAAACGCTTGATGCACTCTCGGGTAGTGCACGCTGTTATTTTGTATCTTTTTCGTAGTTTTCGGATGTTTTTAGATCTTTTCCCACGTTATAGAAATATGCAATCTATTGTCGAAAATAAATCTCGGATCAAGCTAGAAATTGAAATATCTCTCGATCGAAAGACTATTTGACCGCACGCGCGCACGCCCGTGTAGTAGGTCGCAGGATCTTCTCGTGATATTTCCATTTCACCAAGCTTTGTCTATAAAAGGAAACAGATGCAAGATTCCTAAAATGCTCATTCCCTTCCTTTGCCTTTAATTCTCTTGCTATAAAAAGTTTAAAATGTCCGATCATTCATCCAGAACAGCTTATTCACCTCCACATACACCAAATTCTCATCATTCCAAATCCATTTTTCATCAAATCCCTTACGAGCCTATGTATGCTTCGGTTCACAACCCTTATATAAGTAATTTCAATCACCACCGGTGTTGATTGAGAGAGGTTTAAATTTTAGAAAGGTTGACAACTAGGCATTTACGAGGATGGATATAGATGGGTGGGACTATTTTTGTCGTATGCCGAGAGGTAGGATTAATGTTACCGTGGTAAGAGAATTCTATTCAAGATCGTCGAGAGCTAATACTGTGTCGTTAACACACCACATTACTGATGAGAGGAGTTGTTGTTCCTTTCACCTCCACCAACATAAATCAAATTTTCTTGATTCCACCACCCAAACTTCACCCAACCATTTTGAGTACCAATGGAGATTGGATACCGCTAACGGTTTTATTACAAAATATTCGGAAGCTTGTCCACTCTTGTTCTACAATTATGATATTGATCAAAATGTCTCTACGATCGCTTTGCTTCCCCATCTTAGAACGTGGAAGCGATTCATCAATTCACGTGTTTATCCAACTCATTAATTTCTCGGAAGTTAGTGATGATGAATTGATGCTTCTATATGCGATTACACCTGAGTCATTATAGATTGGGGTGCCGATTCGTAAATCACCGTGAGTTTTATGCTCGAGAGAAGACCGAATTATCATCCTTTACCATTTGGATGGTTGATTTCTAGTTATGTGTTCGCTTTGGCAAGGTTCCGGAAAGAGCGACGTATGAATATTTTCCACTTCGTATTCCTCGTGTTGGGCTTTTACCAATGATATTCGGGAGGATCGCCAAGTGGTGAAAATTAGATAACTTTGTTGGTAGAAAAGAAGGAATAAAAAATAATAAGAGTAGTACGGCACGTTAGTATAAGTCACAATAAATTAAAATAACTTAGTTTAAAAATTAGTTTAAATTAGTTTAACTTAATTTATGGTTTTCTAGTTTAACACTCCTAGTATTTTTAAGTTGTGTTTTAGTATTGTAATATATTTGCATGTTTTTAATTTATGTTTTTAAATGTTTTTCTTTTATATTATATAAACGCCGCCTATTTGACACCTAAAATAATCTAACCATGATAGAATTCATTTTATTTTCTAATCCAAATTTTTACTACTCATTAGCCATCGGACGATGCCAATTCATAAGTGGGGAGTAGAGATTGGTTAGTAAATAAATTGAATTTAATACATCAAATACTTATACACTTAGTTTAATAAGCAATAATATATAATTATTTGATAAAATGATATATTTGGATAGAATAAATTTTTAATTAAGTAAAGTAATCTTGATATATTATTCTTATATTAATTATGTCTATTTTAGATTTTTAATAAGATTTTAAGTATATATATCTTGATAAATATTATGAAATATTTTTTTATGAAATTAGACAAAAGTTACTTATAATTATAATGAAATTTTAGAATAATTTTCTTTTCAAGACAAAGTATGAAATTGGAATCGGATTAGGGATGATGAGATTTTTGGCATAACTTTGATAAACCAGAGCCAAATAAGCCTACCCGAATATAATTTCCAATTTTTGTCCCCACCTCAGCCTTGTAGAGTGATCAAGACCTCACTCGAAATAGCCATTATTATTAACTAGAAATTACCAACCCTAACTTAATAATGGTCTACATTTTTTTGAAAATCCCGCAAGTTTAGTATGTATTTATGGATAGCGGTGATGACATCGAAATTTGGTATATGCTGAGATTGAAATGAATGTTATTCGGAAGGCAATTTATTACCAAATATGGTTATTCTCTAAAAAAAAAAAAAAAAAAATCTAAGAACAGAGTATTATAGGTATCTTTTCTGTTTTTGATCGACAACCCAAAAATAAAATATCGATAAAAGTCGCTCGATGATAGTAGTCCAAATTAGGGTATTATCACGAAATGTCCTATTGCTGGGAATGAAGGTATATGCTATAAATCTGATGAAAAAGAAAAAGTCGAATCAAAACTATCAAGAATTATCACGAGTTTAAGGAAACCGGATTCGTGATTTTCGATCGAAAGAGTATTACTCCGATCAATCTTGATAAAGCAATGCCTATGTTCTTAAGTTCTTATTTATTTTAGTTAAAAAAAAAAAAAAAAAAAAAAAACCATATTTTGGAAGTTATTAAAGTTAAAAATTGAAAACAAAGGTCGTGAGTGTTAATGATTGAGAAATTTTTGATCGTAAGATGAAGGTGTAAGACGCATTTACTTTGCTTCTATCTCTTTGATTTCCTTTGTTATCCTTTTCGATTAGCCAACTACCCCGAGCCTCAAACGTTACAAGCCAATTTGCCAACTACTTGACTTAGTCATTGATTCCGATAAATCATACAAAGGAGATTAAAAAGTTGTTCTTCAATATTTTGTTTATACTTATAAAGTGATTCATGAAAATTTCATTTAAATAATATTTTATAACTAGTTTATTAAGTTATATACACTTTTTATCTTCTTAAATATCTTAGATAGATGAAATTAATATAATTATAATGTTGACAAAGATACGTTACTAAGTTAGGAATTTAATCTAAAGAATTATATTATCGCTTATTTTGCTCGAGGACGATCAAAAGCTAAGTGGGGAGTTGTGATGTATGAAAATATATGATCAAATTATAAGACTTTTTATTATTATATTTATGATATTTTAGTATAATTTCATATAAATGCATTAAAAACTTATAAAAATCATAGTTAGTTATAATTAGATGCATAAGTTATAAAAACGATAAAAATGATGTTTTTTTGTCGATTTACGCTTGGTGTTTCATTGATATTATTGCAGATCGATGTTTACCAAGATCCCAAAATATGACATACTTTGAAGTATAAATCATGAGTTTTGTGGGATAAAAGATTATGCCAAAATCTAACAACTTTGAATGATTAATCGCCCTTAATGTTTCTACCGTAACTCATCTTCAACGGACATTTGATCTAACTTAGAGGCATTTTCAGAGAAAAAGTCCTTGATGGAAGTTGTAGGCCTTCAAGAGAGCTTTCCAACGAATATCAAATCATGTCAACTGAGGTCTACAAATCGAGATAGGTTTTTACAAACATCGATATGTTGTATGTCCGCACGCGCCGGAGAAGGCCGAATATTGCGTAAAAATCTCTCAAATCGGGCCCACAAATCTCTCGACAAGGGAATATATATCGTAGCCGGCACGCGCGCGGTGGTGGTCCGCACGCGCCGCCTTTGTGATATGGTCTATAAATAGACCTCAAATGCAACCATTTTGAAGTGTACCAATGCATATATCTCTCTTCTATATCTATATATAGTTTCGCTTTTGTTGTTTTTAGTTAAATAAAAGTCAGAAACGGCACTCTGCCGAATAATGTCAGTAGTATAAAGTATCGTTATAATGCTTAGAGGATGTATCAAGGCTCATTGATGTCAAGGAGTTGCTATTTCCGGAGGATACAACTCAAGCTTCGATTGTAATCTGCAACTTTTCTAATGTATTTATGTTGTTATTAGTATCTTACTTATAATGATATTAGGCTAACTTAGTATCTAGCCAAGATATGAAATTGGATTAGTATTATCTTTTAGGAAATGGATGATGACTATACTAAAATTGGATAAAAATCGGTTATAATGAATCTCTTTCTATATTCGTATTAAATTAGCTACTTGATATGAAAGAATTCATAATCTAATTATGAATTGACGCCAGTAGTTAGGTTATGAACTCGTTAATAGAAAGACCGGAGGGTAAAATTGGCCGAGTGAAAACGTGACAACGGAATCCGATTTCCTAAACCGGGGTAGATTTGTTTCGGGAGAAACAAACTCTTATTGAAATATGTACTTAGAGATTATTACGCTTTAATTCGCTTGTTTAATTGACATACCTTAAAATTGGCCGAATGACAAAACGGGAGTGACCCATGCTTGAGGATGACCTTGGACAAATGATTGGACATATGACAATTTCGGATGCTCGTGTGAGAATGAATTGTTTAGTTTAGAGTGCACCGCTTTGTATAATTGATTTAAATTAAAATAAAGATCGAGCACATCCAATTTCACTAAAAGATATAATGATTCAATAACATATTCTTGGCTAGTCTATAATTATAATATCTATCTCCTCCTTAGATATTGTTTTGGTACCTATATATACTTATATCTATATATATATATGATTATATATATATTTTTATACTTATATATATCTCTGCTTTAGTTCTATGCTTTTTAGTTTAGAGTTTGGTTGGATGATAAAATTAAGACTTAGATTGAGATAATAACAGCTTTCTTGGTGTTTAATCACACGGTGAATTACCAAGTTTTCCCTGAGGATCGACACCTGACTCATCACTCTATCACTACAATTTGACCCGGTACACTGCCGGTAAGGATTGATAGCATAGAAAAGGTCCGTCAGTTCCAACGCCTTTCAAGTCAACACACTTCCTTAGTCAATGAGCATCGTGTTTCGTGTCCCCCCACACATAAGCAAATGGGTGCTATTGAACGTCATCACCGTCAAATAGTTGAAACTGTCTTGTCCCTCCTTGCCCAGTCCAACCTTCCCTTCCCTTACTGGGAAGATGCCTTCACCTCCGTTGTCTACGTCATAAACCGCTTACCCTCACGTGTCTTTCAGGATAAATCACCCTATGAATCGCTCTATCAAAGTCTCCCCGACTATTCATTTCTCCGGGTTTTGGTTGTTCCTGCTGGCCCTATCTCCACCTCTATAATTAACATAAAATGGATTTTCGTTCCAAATCTTGTGTTTTTATCGGCTACGGTCCCTCTCATCATGGCTACAAGTGCCTCAATATCCAGACCGGAAAAGTATATATCTCTCGTCATGTTGTCTTTGATGAATCCACATTCCCATATGTCTTGTCTCCTCCCCTACCTATGGCTGACTCCCTTACGGTTCCTCTTCGCAGTTGACCCCACCCTCTACGTCACCTTCCCATCCTATTCCTTTTCCCATGGATATGTCTGAAGCAACACCACATTCTCCTTCTCTTCCTTCCTTTCCTTCCTCTATTTTTGAGGCTTCCCCCGCCTTCACTCCTCCATCTTCCTCTAGTGCCGAGCCTACACCCTTGCCCCCTCCAACTCGAACTATGGTCACTCGTGCCAAACAAACTCTCTCAAACCTAAATCTCTCCATCCCGACTATGTTCATTATCCACTTCCCAAAGCTCTTCTTACCTCTGCCGCTGCTTCTGAACCCATATCCTATACCAAAGCCACCAAACACTGGGTTTGGCAGGATGCTATGCGTGATGAGATCAATGCATTAGTTCAGAATGATACTTGGTTCCCTACTCTTCTGGTATGAATGTCATTCGTCATAAGTGAGTGTGTCGTATTAAAAAGCATGCAGATGGCTATGTCGAGCGCTATAAAGCTCGTCTTGTGGCCAAGGGCTTTCATCAGGCTGAAGTTGTTGACTTTTATGACACCTTCAGTCCGGTGGTCAAACCTACTGCTATTCGTCTTTTATTATCTTTGGCTACTACTCATAACTGGTCTCTTAAGTAGGTGGATATTCAAAATGCGTTACTTTATGGTTATTTAACTGACAGGGTTTTTATGCAGCAACCACATGGCTTTCACCATCCATTTTATCCAGACTACGTCTGTCGGCTTAAGCATAGTCAATATGGTTTAAAACAGGCTCCTCAGTCCTGGTACTCTCGGTTCACTTTGAATCTTACCTCCTACGGCTTTGTTGCGTCCAAGGTGGATACTTCCCTTTATATTTATCGGCGTGGCACTCTTACTGTATATGTCCTGATCTATGTCGATGATGTCATTATCACAGGTTCCTCTTCTGATGCGGTTGATCACGTCATTCGGCACTTGGGCTATCAGTTTCCGGTCAAAGACCTTGGTCACCTATCTTATTTTCTTGGTATAGAGGTCTTACGCACTCCAGATGGTCTTCATCTACTTTAGCGTGCAGGTATGGACAAGGTTAAGCCTTGTGTTTCCCCTATGACTCCTAAATGCCGTATGACTTGTGATGACGGGCCATCTTATTCGGACTCATCTCTCTATCAGACTATTGTTGGTGGATTGCAATATCTACAATTTACTCGACCCGATATTGCCTTTGTTGTTCATAAGGTGAGTAAATTCATGCACTCTCCAACCTACTGTAATTGGACGGCGGTTAAACGGCTTCTTCATAACTTAAAGCACACTATTTTTTATGCTCTCTTTATCTCTCGTCGGTCCACTACTACTCTCCATGCTTATTCTGATGCCGATTGGGCTACTGATTCTGATGATCGACGCTCCGTTGGTGCTTACTGCATTTTTCTATGTTCCAACTTAATCAGCTGGCGTTGCAAACAACAACTTACGGTCGCAAAGAGTAGTACAGAGGCTGAATATAAATCTTTTTCGAATGCTGCGGCTGAATTACGGTGGCTTACTCAGTTGCTCAATGAAATGCGCCTCCCTCTTTCCACTCCACCGGTTCTATGGTGTGATAACATCGGTGTCACGTACCTTGATGCCATTCCCATCTTCCATGCATGCACCAAGAACTTTGAGTTAGATTTTCACCATGTTTGTGAACTTGTTGCAGCTAAACGCATCACCGTTGCTTTTGTTTCGTCCAAAGATCAGCTCGCTGATGCTCTTACCAAGCCGCTTAGCAATCCACATTTTTCCACTCTCAAGACCAATCTCCATGTTCTACCTCTTTCCGTGGGATTGTGGGGACGTATTGAGAATATTATTAGTGATAAATGATTCTTTTTTTTATTTCAAAATATTTTGTAATTGTGAATGATATTGAGTGTTATATAAACACATTGTATTCAATCAATCAAATCAATTCTTTTCGCTGTCGATACCACTTGATAGAATTCAATAAACTGCTCGATCAGAACACCAGAATATCTAATATATATCAACCAGAACACCATATATAAAGTACAATATCAGTTAATTAATCCATTGCCCAATAAGCTATGAAGACATCAATATATTCCTCCAATAAAAATAAAATATATGACATTAATAGGAATGTGTCAAATATAATAACTTCCCGATGTGAAATATAATTATAATATCCTTCGTTTATGGATGAGTAAGATCCTAATAAATATTGTAGATGGATCCATCATATATAGGAAGCCAAATTCATCACTTTGGCGGATTGGGTTGTCACGCTCATTATGCGTGTGGCTCAGCAGGAATTTGAATGAAGCATTCACTACAATTTACATTGCCCTAGTGGTTTCCACTAGGGTCTAACCGGGCTACCCAGTGAAGAGACCATGCTTCAAACCTCACTTTGGGCGTATTTTAGAATGGGATGTGTCTTTCGTCTCTAGAAAAAAAATGAAGAATTCAAACATTTGGTAAGTTTGAAACAAAATCAACCGGCCTCATAGGAAATTATCGTCATTAGGAATCACCCAAGCATGGCCGGATTCAAATAAGATTAACGATCCATTAGTCACAAAGGCAATCGATATTCCAAAATAGAGAGATAGCCTTATGCAAGAAATCTCAGCCACAGAGAGTATATAAAAAACCACGAAACGTATAAGACCTGTAATATTCCGATTTTCAAAAAAGCAGACGTGTCAATTTGTAAATACGAAATATTATGTTCGTTGTTTTTATTCTTGAATTAAAGTGTATATATATATATATATATATATATATATATATATATATATATATATATATATATATATATGGTATTATGGAATTAATTTTAAATAAAGGACATTTAAGGAAAAAGGGAAATAGGTTATTATTGTGTGAATGGTTAATTAAGGAAAATAAATCTCATTATTTCTTATAACCTAAAAGAAATCAGAATTTGTTCATACACTTTGAGAAAACGCTTTGGAGCAAAGGAAAAGGGCTAGGAGATTTCTTCAAAATTCTAAGCCGTTTCTCAACCGTTTTCAGATTCGTGTAGAGTATTGGAATCGTCGTGAAGAGGACGTCGTTTCAATACAAAAAGTTGAAAGCTTTGTCAAGGTATGTATTTTCGACCTGGAGGTTGTTTTGGATGAGTTTTATGGATTAAAACTCTAGGTTTTGTAGGATCTTTGTTATAGAAACATGTGATCGAGTCTAATTCGATTTTGCATTGATCACATAGGTTTTCTGTGAGAAGGATCAAGTTTTGCTGCATAATTTTCTTGGTTTGGAGTTGGAGTTTGCTCGCAATCAAGTAAGAGGCTCTTCCTATGAATTAATTACGGTTTCATTGGGTTTAGGTTGAGGTCTTGATGTGTTTTGTGTTAGAGATTATACCTATACGTTGTTTAAGGATTAAGGGTTGTTGTGGTTTGTAAATGGGTTTTTTTCTGCTATTTTTTTGACTATATTCGGGTTGAACATGTTTCAGCAAGTTTCTGATCGATGAATGCACACTCATTAACCCCAGTTTTAGGGAAAATGTTGTTTTAAGCCACGAGTTCAATTTTAAATGCTATTTCTT
Source organism: Gentiana macrophylla (assembly GCA_026214975.1). Taxonomy (NCBI): domain Eukaryota; kingdom Viridiplantae; phylum Streptophyta; class Magnoliopsida; order Gentianales; family Gentianaceae; genus Gentiana; species Gentiana macrophylla. The sequence goes on along the minus strand of CM047816.1, from coordinate 72,790,056 downwards.
GATCTAATAACATTAATTGAATATGAACAAGCCTTGATTGAGTTTCTGATGCATTTAGTTCCGGCACCGATGTCCAAAGAGTTTCAAGGGTTTCCATCTTTGCTAATTAACTGCCTCATGATTTTAGTGCTAAGTACCTACATACATAACAGAAAAAGGTATGGTGCAATGGGATCTCATTGACGGAGGTCTCTGCTTGGGGTAAAGGCTTCAAGTTTTTCTCCATTCCACAAAACAAAAAGCTTTGTCGTCGTTATGCATTCCATTAAAAGCTTTGCAGTTGAAGTTCGGGACCGTCAGAAGAGCATGATAGGCTTGTGCTTTGATGAGTTAGTATTCATCAATGTATGTGTATATGATAGGTAATTGTGTCTAGCTGTCTAAGTGAGGGAGTAGAGTTGTTAAGGTGAGCTTTTCCTTGAAAACATTTAGGTGGCTAGTTAACACTTAACAAATTACAAACGTGTTTAGTAAAAAGATTTAATGTCATGCTATTCTTGGTAAGGCACTGATTCATATCGGCGATGTGATACGTTCTAAAGGTGAAGAACGCTACTGGCCCCCAAAAGGCTGAATAGTAGTGGAGGAAATTCATCGAACGTGTACGTATACCGGGAAGATCTTGGGCTATCGGTGTAAATCACTGTTAGTTAGCAAGTATATCTTCAGGTGGATACACACCATGCATAGAGCCCTTAAGTACTGACATAACACATATAAGCTAGGTTAGAAACGTATAGTCCTGACGTGTTGATGGACATGAAGTGAGCCCTAGATTGATTTTGTTACATATAGATAACTGTTAATAATTATGAATCTTGTGCTAAACTCTTAATTAATTCATAGCTTCTACCTTTTGCTGAGTACATTGTACTTACCTCAAATGCATGTTTCTGTTATGTGTTTGGGGGAGAGAAGATGAATAGGTAGAACCGAAATTCGATGAGGATTTCGAAGAAGACGTTTGAGGACGCCGATGTTGAAGCTTTTCTTTTATTTGTTTCATTCTAGACTTTGTTTTTTTATTTAAATTTCCTTTGAGACATGTAATTTCACTTTATTGCACTTTTGGAGGTTTTCGTACGTTATGTTTTTCTTTGGGGATTCTGTTGCAATAAGTTACACTTCTATCTTTAGAATGTTGAGTTTCTATTCTTGTTCTATGAAAAAAAATACCCGAGTCTTTGCTTTCGTTTTTGCTTAACTCGATATGACGTAATAGAGGCTTACGTGTAATATGGGATTTATCTTATATTATACATGTCGAGCATTTTATTTCCGGATAAGGACTCGGTGTCCGGGAACGGGGTGTTATAGTTGGTATCAAAGCGAAGGTCTTTAGGCTTCCTTTCTTTTAAGATAAGACTTCTTTAGATCTCTGAAAAAACATTCTGTTTCCTTTCTGTGATCACCCAGAATGGTGACAACTAGAACAGGAGCTCATGGTGCGGAAAGTTCAGGAGTGCGACCGGATGGTTCGACACCAGTGGTTAACGGCGGGTTCGTGCGTCCGAATCATTCACCCCAACATAACTACATCCTACAACCCCAACGGAGCCCAACGCCACAACCTCAGTTTCATCCAGAACCAAGGTACAACTACATCCCACGCGGGCCTGGACAGTAACCCATCCGTGTCATTATAGTGGGTGAAATTCCTCCAGTGCGTGTACCCCCACCGGTAAGTGTATACCCTCCACCGCCACCGGTAAGTCAACCTTCTCCTCCTGTGTTCCGTCATCCTCAGCAACAAACCTTTTACCCCCCACCAATAGGCCATACCCCTCGACCTATTATACCACCTTCACCACGTTTTGATCACCAGCAAAGTTTTGGTTACCCACCCTATGGATTTCACCAACCTCACCAAAACCCATAACATCATCAAAGGGTACCACCCCTACCATACTGAACCTCAAGTGATCCTTCCTCAACAACCTCAACCACCATCATACCCATAACAGTAGCCTTACCAACCACAAACACCTCTAGGATACCCTCCAGTTTACCAACCAGCCCCACCAATTAGACCACCACCGCCCTTTGATCAGGCACCTCTGGTTGATTGGTACTCAAAGCTGAAGAGGAATCGAGTTCAAGAATTTCATGGACACATAGAGCTGGCAAAGGCAGAGGTATGGTTAATAAGTTTTGAGAAGGCTTGCAGGAACGTGAACGTGCCTGAGGCTGAGATAACATAGTTGACAGTTGGTTTTATTTTGGGCGTAATAGAGGGATGGATGTTGGATCGAGTTTTCCTCAATATGTATCCTAGAGGGGGTGAATAGGATACTACAGCTTTTTAAATTTTATTAAGCCTTTTCAGAGTTTTAAAATACTTAACCTATTATTGATAATAAACTAGGTGGAAGATCTAGCTAGAATCAACGTTTATAGATTATGGTTTTTGTAAAGTTATCAACTTAGAGAATTAACGAGTTAATTCCTAATTTGTTTAGTATGCAATGAAAAGTGTGTGTCTATTTGAATTTCTTGAATATCAAATAGGTTGATTTTAGTTGTTTAATCTAACAATCAATCCTATTGGTCAAATACAATCACACATAGATTCACTAGGCACTTTTGGTTTACAGATTACAACAATTTTAATAATGAGATACAAGATGAAACGGTGTTCTGAATTGTCACTCTTTTAGTTCATACTGTAGTGAAAGAATCTTAACCACAAAAGATTCAATCACAATTATGTTACTAAAAGATGACACAACAGAACAATACAACCTCAGTACTTATTCTAACAAATTCTAAAATCAAGAGCACGGTTGAAGATAGCAATTTGAAAGCAATAAATAAGACATGAACTTACTGACAACGAACCGTAAAGGTTCAGGTTGGGAGAGAACGGTGCATAAGTTACCAGAAAGCAATCAAGGAGAAATCCAAGTCCAATCCAGTTCCCAGCTGCAATCCCCACAACTGGCTTCAATCTCAAACTCAGTTAAGAGTTCAAGATTAAGCACAGACTTACTCACTCCGGATAGAGGAACAGATGAATATGTATTTCGGCAAACACTCAGAAAAATACAAGGAAGATTTTTAGTATTTTAGAAAATGTTTGATCAGCTTAGTTACTGGATCAGTTTGATATCAATGGAATTATATAGCCAAGTATTGGACAAATCATTAAATGGATTTGTGTAATACATTGTATGAGTGTAGTGTAAATGCAATTAATGTTATGAGAGAAACAATGCATAAGGAACGGTTTAGTTCAAAAACACGTAATGCCATTTCTTGAAACTCGGCTGACTGTTTATTTGACCAAGAGCGGTCTCTTTTGATAAAATCAAAGGTTTAAAAGACTATCCATTTTTCAAAGCACAAAAAATGCATTAATTTGAAATTTCCAAAATCAGTAAATTTTAATTTCGAATAATATTAGATATAATAATTTTATGTTGTGAGTTTAAAATCCTAAAATGATATATCTTATATCATAATGAAAATTCACACACCCAAAATTATATTTTAGGTTGAATAATCCCATTGTGGCAGAATGCAGAATGAATGTTTATTATTCAAATAAATGGATAATTTCTTACCCAAATAATACACTTGTACATGTCCTTGGTATAGAGATAGACCCAAATCACATACCCGAGAGGCACAATCCCACCTTAACAATTCGTCATTATCAGTAACATATAGACAATTACAGACTCAGAATTGTGATATAGAAATATCTTCATCTCTGAAAGTATCAAATCAGATCTGTATGTTTGACTCATAAACCAAAGATTTCATCAAACATTTTACTAACAGTATATGGTTTCATAAGACCTTTAAAATATAAAACCATATACAGGTTTTAGAAATCATGAAGCACTGGTATATATCACGATTTCTGTAAATGCATGACTTATATGAACATGATACAAAATCAGACTGAAATTATATCATACTCATATCTTTCAAATCGACTTAATCCTTAATCGAAAAAAAGGTGGATGAGATTTCATAAGCCGATCTGAACATATAGATGAAGGAGGTGGGAAGAAGAATGTCATACCATTGCTTACCAGAGTCGATTTAGATCAGATCAAAGCTCGAAAATGTTTCATGTCTTTGGATGAGCCGTAAAGGATCACCGGAGATGTATTTAGAGCAAAAGCTCATACCTTTTCTGATTTTGACTGTTCGAACCATGATTCAGATGTGAGATAGCCAAAGACTATTACCAGATGAATCTGCCAGGCCTTCTAAAAGATTTTAGATGGCTGCATCTATAAGATATGACATCTAGGTTTGGCTAAAGACGAAGCATCATCATAATCGAAGCAACAAGGACAACCAGCAATCATTGGAGAGCATAAAATAGCTTCATCAAAGACATGATTTTCTCAGCAGATGCTGGTAATGAGGTTTACAGGTTTAGAGGTCCGGAGGAGTTAGTCATCGGATGAAGTTTCTGATTTAGGGTTATAAGAGGATGAAGGTGAGGAATGAAAACGGAAGCAAAAGTGATAGTTAGGTTAGGGTTTTCCTTTTTATAGGGAAGGTCGGGACCGGGTTTTGTAATATAATAGATAATTAGACCAATTTTGATGGGTTAAAGGGTGCAGGCCCAAAGGTTAAAAGAAGTATTGGGCCGTATTTTTATTTATGCTGAGACCAATATCAGTTTATCATTTTCTCTATCGCATAGTGCAACACCATATCATATTCAAGGCGATGATAAAATATATATCATACACACAATTTGTTTAAATCATTTATGGTCTATTTAAGGGTACCTGGAAAATAAATAAATGCCTTTGTAAGTCATATGATTTCTTTGCAGGGTTATTCATAGATAATATATATATATGACACATAAATTTAGATACAATAAAATTAATCAAATCATATAATGGATTATTGTGGCACAACAATGTCCCAACAATGGATTGACGCCATTGAGAGCAGCAACGGAAATGTTATAGATTGGGAAGAGTTTAAGAGCTTGTTTTATAATGAGTACTTCCCAGCAATGGTACATGCAGATAATGCGAGCCAGTTCTTAAGCCATAAGCAAGGTATCCATATGACAATCTCACAGTGCACCAACAAGTTCAATGAGTTGGGTAGTAACTATCCTGAGCTTATGAGAATTGAAGAGAGGAAGATGACGCTATACAAGAATGGGTTGTCCCACGAAATACAAACTGGCATGTTGGGTATTACAACAAGAAACATGGCTGATCAGTTGAATAAGGCTATGGAGATTGAGACCTTCAAGAAAAAGCATACCGTTGTTAGTGGTGCTAAGAGAAGTTTTTGAACAAGTCAAGGCTACAACCGGGGAGTACCGCAACAAAACGCGAAGAAGACGACATCACCTTCGGCATCCACTCCATCCACCTCTACACCATATTTCCTGAAGTGCAAGAAAAATCATACCGGTGAGTGTCGAGCTAGTGTAAACGGTTGCTACCTCTGTGGAGAAACATAACATTTTTCTAAGACATCTCTGACAAAGGGGACTACAAGTAATCAGAAACAAGGAAACTGAAAGGGAGGCCCAAGCCACCCAGTTCGAGTGTCTGCTATGGATGCAGAGGTTGCAGAACCAGATGACAACATTATTTCAGGTACTTTAATGTGTTTATCCTATTTAATTAGAGTATATGTATAGCACGATTAAATCACGTTGTATTTGTATTTAAATAAATGAATTCACATCTTTGGTACAATAATATTATACAACTTAGCAGTTACGGCCTTGTTTGATACGGGAGTGTCTAACACATTTGTGTTGACTAAGATAGCTAGAAAATTTGAACCTACCTTCGGAAATCTTAAGAAACACTTTGGAGATAACTACACCTTTAGGAAAGATAACTAAGGTAACTAGGACGATACCTCAAGTGGATGTTTGAGTCGGAATGTACCGGTGTAAGAGTGACTTCACAGTTTTGGACTTACCGGACTTTGATGTGATTCATGAAATAGGTTGGTTATCCGAGAATTATGTTCATTTGGATTGTAGAGAAAAGGGAGTGACTTTCAAAGTACCCCGAAAATCATCTAAGACTTATCAAGGTAATGTTTACAAGCCAAGAAAGAAGCGTCATCCGATAATCTCAGCAGTTAAGGCCATCAGGGCTTGTCAGAAGGGTTGTGAAGGCTACTTGTTCTCTGCAATGGATGTGAAGCAAGTGAAACCTAAGTTAAAGGAGACCCCTATAGTAAAGGAGTACCCTGAAGTGTTTCCGGAAGACATACCAGGAAACATGCCCGATAGAGAAATAGAGTTCGAGATTAAGTTTGTGCCAGGAGCGGCACCAGTTGCTAAGGCACCTTACAAATTGGCTCCGGCTGAATTGAAAGTGTTGAAGGCTCAACTTAAAGATATTCTCGAAAGGAACATAATTCAGCCTAGCACCTAACCTTGGGGAGCCCTCGTTTTGTTCGTTAAGAAGAAAAATGGTAGCATAAGAATGTGCATCGACTATAGAGCTTTGAATAGAATAAGTATCCCTTACCAAGGATTGATGATCTGTTTAATCAGTTGCAAGATAAGAGAGTGTTCTCTAAGATTGACCTTAGATCGGGTTATCATCAGTTGAAGATCAAGGTGGCAGACATACCGAAGACGGTATTTAGTACAATGTATGGACATTATGAGTTCTGGTTATGCCATTTGGACCCACTAATGCTCCATCGGCATTTATGGATTTAATGCAGCGTGTTTTCATGCCATACTTGGACAAATTCATGATATTATTCACAGATGACATCCTTGTATACTCAAAGGATAAGAAAGAACATAAAGAATACCTAAGAATTGTGTTGAACACGCTAAAGGAGAAACAGTTGTATGCTAAGTTTTTGAAGTGCGACTTTTCGTTGAATCAAGTCAGCTTCTTGGGTCATGTCATTTTTTGAGTTGGCATCCAAGTACATCCGGCAAAGATTGAAGCAGTTGAGAAATGGTCCAGACCAACTACAGTTTCAGAAGTGAGAAGTTTTCTCGGTTTGGCTGGCTATTATAGGATGTTTGTGCAGGACTTCTCGAATTGAGCCACACCACTCACCAGGATCACACAAAAGAACGTAAGGTTTGAGTGGACTAGTAAATGTGAAGAGGCTTTCCAAACGTTGAAAAGGAAATCGACTACAGCCTCAATTTTGGCAGTTCCAGAGATCTTTGATAACTACGATGTCTACGTTGATGCTTTGGGACAAGGTTTAGGTTGTGGTTGATGTAAGGAGGAAAAGTAATTGCGTATACATCTAGACAGCTAAAGGTGCATGAAAATAATTACCCAACATATGACTTGGAGTTAGCAGCGGTAGTGTTTGCCTTTAAGACTTGAAGGCATTACTTGTATGGAGTTAAAGCTAGGATCTTTACAGACCACAAAAGCTTAAAGTATTTCTTCACTCAAGAGAATCTGAATATGAGACAGAGGAGATGGGTAGAGTTTGTAAAGGACTATGACTTGGATATTCAATACAATCCGGGTAAAGCGAATGTAGTGGCGGATGCCTTGAGTAGAAAACCAGTGTTTGCAGTTTCTAGGGTTGATGATGTGGCAGAACAATTGGAAGGGCTGAAAATCCGGGGTTTTGATCAGATTGAAGATCGACAATTTGTGGCACCGTTGATAGCAAGGTCAGAGTTGATGGACGATATTCAGGAAAAGCAAGATGAAGACCCAGTGTTGGTTGATTTGAAACGATTTGCAAGGGAAAAGCCTACTGTGGGCTATTTTTTAGATAAGAACGGGAACCTTTGTTATCAGGATCGTTTGTGTGGGCCTAATGTTGTTGATTTAAGGCAGAGAGTTATGGAAGAGGCACATAGGATTGCATTTGCAGTTCACCTAGGAGCTACTGAAATTTTAGGGATTTGAAGGAGCGCTTTTGGTGGCCTTCAATGAAGTTGGAAATAGCAAAGTTTGTGGCAGAGTGTGATTTTCGTCAAAAGGTTAAGGCATAGCACAGAATACCAAGAGGAATGCTTAAGCCGTTGGATATCCCCGAGTGTAAGTAGGAGAAGATCATGATGGATTTCATCACCGGATTACAAAGAACGAAGAGTGGGCATGATATGGTTTGAGTGATCGTGGATAGATTGACTAAATCCACCCATTTCTTACCAACCAAGGTAGATATGTCTTCGAAGAAGATGACAACAGTATACTTGGATAATATAGTGAAGTTACATGGAGTACCTATCTCGATAGTTTCAGACGGTAACAGTCGGTTCATCAGTCGGTTTTGGAAGAGTTTACAAAAGGGTTTAGGTACAAAATTGGATATGAGTATGGCCTTTCTTCCTCAAACATATAGACAATCAGAGCGAACAATCCAAACACTAGAGGGTATGTTAAGGGCATGTGTTCTGGAAGTAGGCAGCTCTTGGGATGACTACCTACCCGTGGCAGAACTCGCCTACTACAATAGTTACCATACAAGCATAGGAATGCCACCATTTGAGGCTTGTATTGAAGAAGATGTCGAATGCCACTATTTAGGGATGAAGTCGGGGAGAAACAAGTCACCGGGCCAAAAATGGTTGAACAAGCTAAGGAAAGGGTTTTGTTGGTAAAGAAGAATTTGAAGGCAGCTCAAGGTAGACCGAAGAGTTGGGCAGATGTTAGAAGAAGACCTCTTGAGTTTGATGTTGGTGGAAGGGTTTATCTACGAACTTCACCAATGAAAGGAGTTAAACGTTTTTGACAAAAGGGAAAGCTAAGTCCAAGGTATGTGACGGACTATTTCTAGGTTATACAATCCTTACCGGCAGTGTACCGGGTCAAATTGTAGTGCTAGTATGGTGAGTCAGGTGTCGAATCCTCAGGGAAGCGTGTGGTAATTCAGAGTGTGGTTAAACACCAAGAAGCTGTTATTAACTCAATCTAAGTCGCAGTTTTTTTTACCAAGTACATAATCTCTAAACTACTAAAACAGTAAATAAATGCATAATACTAATATAGATATATATATAGATATAAATATATATAGGTACCAATATAATAAATACTAATATAGAAACTAGTAATATTATTAGAAACTAGCCAAGAATATGTTATTGAATTACAATCTCTTTTTAGTTCAATGGATGTGCTCGATAGGTCTAATTGATTACGTGAAACGGTATACTCCTAAGCTCAACAATTCCTCCTCACACGAGCGTATGAAATTGTCATATGTCTAATCCTCAGTCCAATGTCATCTTAATCATGGGTCACTCCAGCTTTGTCATCACGGCCGGTATTTTAAGATCTCATCGATTAAACAGTGATTTCAACGTAATAATCTCTTGAGTACAAATATTCTGCCCCCGGGATAGGAAATAGGATTCCGTTTGTCAGACGGCCATTTTTACCCTCCGGTCTTTCTATCCACGATCTCATACCCTAACTTCTCTGGTCAGTTCATCATTAGATTACGACTCCGTTTATATTGGTTAATTACGTCAGTACAAACATGCCATTAAGTTCAAATAGAAAGAGATTCATCATAATCGATTTTAATCAGATTTTAACATAGTCATCATCCATTTCCCTAAAAAGATAAAACTAATTCAATTTCATATCTTGGCTAGATATTAAGTTAGCCTAATATCATTATAACTATTCTATAGATACTAATAATAACAAACAAACATAAATACATTAGAAAGTTACCAGATTACAATTGTAGAGTCAGAGCCGTATTCTCTGGAAATAGCAACTCTTCTAACAACAACGAGCCTTGATAATTCTTCTAAGTATTACAACGATACTTATATTACATTATTATTTCGGTAGAGTGCCTTTTACTGTATTTACAGAACTATAAACTAACTAAAGATAAGATATATATACATATAAGAGGTATATATATATTGGTACAACTCCAATCATCTGCAATGATGGAGTATTTATAGGCAGGGGTAGCACACCGGCGCGTGCCGGCCCCTTCCCGGCGCGTGCCGGTGCTACAGTGCTTATTCCCTTGTGTCAGACCCATGTGCTTGAAATGATGAAGATTACGGCACGTTCCGGCTTTTTCCGGTGTGTGCCGAACTGTCAAAAACATATGTCGTTAATTATTTATTCTTTCGCTTCTGATTCGTTGATTTTTCTCGTATTCACCCTGTATCAGTAAAAAACAATTCCCACGGTAAATCTGACAACAAAAGCTATAATTTATAAAAAAATTATAACGATAATATCTATTTATAACTAATTAGATTTTTATAAGTTTTTGGTTATTTTTTTGTGAAATTATACGATAATATTATAAATACGTAATAAAAAATCCTATAGTATAGTTATATTTTTATCATATATCAACTACTCCCCACTTAGCTTTTGATCGCCCTCGAGCAAAATAAGCGATGATAATATATAAAAATTCATAATGCAAACAATATAGTTTTTCTAGACTAAATTTCTAATTTTGTAACGTATGCTGTCAATATTATAATTATATTAATTTCATCTATCTAAGATTATTAAGAGGACAAAAAGTGTGTATAACTTAATAAATTAGTTATAAAATATTATCTAAATGAAATTCTACATGAATTACTTAATAAAAAAATAAAATATTTAGAATAACTTTGTAATTGCCACTATACGAATTATCGGAATCAAGGACTAGGTCAAGTAGTTGGCAAATTGGCTTATAACGTTTAGGCTCAGGGTAGTTGGCTAATCGAAAGGATAACAAAGGAAAATCAAAATAGATAGAAGCAAGTCGTACGTACTCACATCTTCAATTTTCGATCAAAAATATCTCGATCAGTAATATCCTGATTTAAATTCTAACACTTAAAAAATGGTTTTGAAACCATAATCTTCTCTTTTTTTTTTTAACAATCAAACATAAAGCCAATAACAAAAAATCATAATAATATGATTTTATAGAAATGCCCATCCAAATAATAATACCAATCTCAACTCTTGCCATTTGTATTGTATCGACTCTTTTATTTCGATGTCGTCACTGCTATTCATAAGTACATACTAAACTTGCGGGATTTCAAGGAAATGTAGACCAATTTAAGTTAAGGGTCGGTTTTATCTAGTTAATCATAATGGCTGATTTCGAGTGAGGTCTTGATCACTCTACAAGGCTGAGGTGGGGATAAAAATTGGAAATTACGTTCGGGTAGGCTATTTGGCTCTAGTTAGTCAAAGTTATGCCAAAAATCGTCATCCCTAATCCGATTCCAATTTCATATTTGTCTTGAAAAGAAAATCATTCTAAAATTTCATTATAATTATAAGTAACTTTTGTCTAATTTCATAAAAAAATATTTCATACTATTTATCTAGATATACATACTTAAAATCTTGTTAAAATCTAAAATAGATATAAATAATATATAAATAATATATCAAGATTACTTTACTTAATTAAAAAATTTATTCTATCAAAATATATCATTCTTATTATAATAATTATATATTATTCCATTTATTTCCTTATGAGTAATTAAACTAAGTGTATAAGTATTTAATATATTAAATTCATTTTATTTACTAACCAATCTCTACTCCCCACTTACGAATTGGCATCGTCTCGATGTGTAATGAGTAGTAAAAATTTGGTTTAGCAAATAAAATAAATTTTATAGCAGTTATATTATTTTATGTGTCAAACAGACGAGCGTTTATAGAATATAGCATAAAAGAAAAGCATAATAAATTAAAAACATAGAAATATATTACAATATTAAAACTATAAAAAGAGAAAAAAAAACATTTTATTACTAAAATTACCACTTTAACTAGAAAAATTTAAACTAATTTATTACTAAATTAATTTATTCTACCATTGTTACCTTCCTTATTATTATTCCTTCCTTACTACCAACATACTATCTAATTCTCCCCGCTTGAAGATCCTCCCGGAATATCGACTGGTAAAAGCCCTACCTGAGGAAGGCGAGCTGGAAAGTACTCATATGTCGCTCTTTCCGGCACCCTAGCCAAACGAACACATATTATGGAAATCAGCCATGCAAACGGCATAGGCTGACGGATCGGTCTTCTTCCAAATGCAAAACTAACAGCTGCTTTCTGAATCAATACTCCCCAATCTATAACAGCTCCACTCGTGATAGCATATAATAGTAACATTTCATCATCACTGATTTCCGAGAAATCATCAGTTGGATAAACTCATGAATTGATGAATCGTTTCCATGTTCTTAAATGGGGAAGTAAAGCGGCTGTGGAGACATCTCTATCCCTATTATAATGTTGGAATAAAACTTGATAAGATTCCGAACATTTGTTAATAACTCCTTCAACAGTATCAAGTCTCCATTGATACTCAAAATGACTAGATGGTGATGTTTGGACTGGTGGTATATGAAAAACTTGATTTATTATGGTAGAAGTAAAAGGAACAATAACATCTCTAACTGTAACAGACTGTAACAACTCTACAGTACTAGCTTCTGAAAGTACAGAGTAAAACTCTCTTACCATCGTAACATTAATTCTACCTCTAGGCATACGACAAAAATACTCCCACCCATCTGCTTCCATCCTTATGAACGCCCAATTATCCACTTTTCAAAAATTTAGACCTTTTTCAATCAGCACCGGTGACTGGTTGAAATTGGTTATAAAAGGGTTGTGAACCGAGGCATATATGGAATTGTAAGGAACGGGGTGGAAAAACGGATAATGTGGATTAGGAAGTACGGAATTTGGGGTATGTGGAGGAGAATAACTGTTAACTGACGAATGATCGGACATTTTATACGCTTTTGGTAAGAAAACAAGAAGCTAAAAGAAATTGGTGTGCATTTCAGGAAAGCTGGATCTGTTTCCATTTATAGAAACAACTGAACCAAAGAGGAAAAAATCTGAGGGATGTCGGTAGCACACCATACCGGCGCGTGCCGGTCCTACTGTTCACGATCAGAGATTTTTTTAAATCAGAGAGTTCTAGCATCTTTTTTCAGTGTAAAAATGGATATTTTTTTTCAAAAAACGTGGGAAAAAAGTTTTAATAAAACAAAAGACTACGCAAAAGTCGTAAAATAACAGAGTGCACTAACCGCAGAGTGCATCATTAGTCTAAAAACAAAAATAAATGTAAAAAGTACAAAATCAAACCATAGTAGATAGTCATACACCATAACACATGAAAAGTTTATCTCAATCACTCATCTTCATCGTAATCCTCATCTACGTCATACGAAGAGTCGAAATGAGCTGAAAACGATCCAAACAGGCTAGAAGTAAATTCAGCCCCTAGAGACTGAGTCGTACGTAAACCATAGCTGAACTGTTGTGGATCTGCTGACGTAGATGCTTGAAATGTCGTTTGAGCTTGCATCGTTGCCATTGATACTGAACCTTCCAATCCAAACGAGCTTAGACCTGCTGTCACATCTGCCACTGAAGTCACTCCTCCCATGCCCATGGATGTATCAAATGAACCTGTAAACATACCACCCTGTCCTATAGATGACGGCATATAGTCCTGGAATAAAACCGGTGGTGGAATAGGTGGAATCCAATCTTGAATAGTATAGGGGTTAGGCTGACTCTGAGGATACCTAGCAGAAATCTCTGCATATCTGGGATCTATCTCACCTATGAAAGCTCTGTGGCCTCTTTGGCCAATCCTAAGATCCTCAGCCCACTGCCTATTCTGTTCACAAGCTAAAGTTATATTAGCATCAGTTCTAGCCTGAGCCTGAACTATATGTTGAAACATAGCCTCAATCTGGTTATTCTGGCTCTGAAGTGGCTGTGGCTGCTGTGACTGCCTAGGAGCTCGAGGTGCTGGAGTATGAATAGGAGGTGGTGGTTGTTGTTGCTGCTGGCGATTTTGGTTGTTATAATTTATCCTACCAGCAGGTGAGGCAGTTAATTTTTGACCGATAAGTGGAACATAAGGAGACTCAATCCTATCAGATGGTAAAACTGGGACCTCAAAAGTAGTACACAAGGCTGAAATAAGAATAGGGAACGGCAGACGTCCCCCTCGAATTCAATTTTTAGCAAAATCACACGCCTTGGAAAAGATAAGTTTCCCCAGATTAATAGGAATGTCATTCACCATAGCCCAGGCAATAATAACGTCATCTCTACCATAAGCGCAAACATGAGTGGAAGGTGTTACATTATGGCCTAAGAATTGGTTAATTGCCCTTATGTCCCTAATATATCTTCAATATGCAAATCTATTATATATCCAAACGGCTGTGGGGTCAAAAGCTTGCTGGGCCTCATATGCCTTAGCCTGAAGAGTAGCAGGATGGTCTAAGCCCCAGACAGTATGATAATCATCCTCATCATGTATATCAGAAATCCATAAAATGTATTTATCATAACCGACAGAAAGTAACATTAACACTCCTAAGAGGGATATAAGTCAAGTCTTCAACAATGATTTGGATCATAAGTTGATAGAACAGAGTAAAACTCAGCTACCATTGTGGTATTAATGTTATCAGTTCTTTCCATGGCTATCTCCATCCATTCTCTATCAAAGAAAAATATCCTTTACCTCCTTTCCTAATGAATCAAAGTCTATACCCCTTTCCAACCAGATACGCATTTATTTGAAATACTCATTATATGCTTGCTTAGCCTCAAAGACTAGCAGCTTTATCAAAAGTTAAGGCTTCTTCCAAATCGCTTAATGGCCTTGGTTCTATAACCGGTACTACATCGTGGATATCTTGCTTTCTTTTCTTAGGGTTTCTCCTAGAAGAAGAGGCCATCTACGATATTGGTATGACAAAAACAAAACAACAAAAACAAACAAAAACAAGCTAAAGATTACTTAGACCAAAATTTAAAATTCTATAATTAAAATAAAATTGAAATAATTGATATATATATATATATATATATATATATATATATATATATATATATATATATATATATTTACATTTTAATGCTAGAAAAAAACAATCTAGGTGCGGAATGTATGGTGGTCATTTGGAATGAGGTGAAAAGAGAAGCTTTTCTTGCCAAACTTCAACCTTTTCGCAATGTTGATGTTTTTGGGTAATGTGGTTGAAGAGAGGATGATGAATTATGGAGTTTGTGATATAAAAGTGGTGAAACAGTGATATATTTTTGGAAGAAAGGGGAGCTGGAGTCGGGCGAATGTGTGCAGAAAAATGAGGAAATGGAAGAGAAGAAGAAGAAAGGCGGCTGTTTGTTGATATTAGGTTTGACACACGTGCGTGCCGGTCATTTTTTTCAAAATTATGTTTTTATGTATAATAAACCCAGATTATATCATATAAACATATTGTAATTTTATCAAATTATTTATATGATATGAGACAAGTTTATTATGATTTTATAAATTTTTATAAATTGTATGAAAATCTAATATAATACTCAAAATACATATTTATTTTTATATAATAATCCTACTTTAAATCACGTGATGATAAAAATAGGGTCATTATAAATTTTTATAAAATTTTATAAACTTAAAAATATTTTTCTTTTTAATTTTTGAAAATAACTTAAAATTTAAACATACAATACTTAAATTAACTCTAATTCTTTCATCCTCAAGTCCTCAAGATTTCTATCATATCGATCTATTAACCTCATTCCTAGAAATGACGCGTTTGAATTTTCTCTTTGTTCTCCCTCGGGATTTTCGGATAACCACCTAATCGTTCCCTTCTTAATAACATTCAAACATTCATCCTGGGATTTGGTTGTACTTTCTCCACACCTTCCGTTATGTTCATTTTTTCCACAAATTCTACATCTCACTAGAAACTTTGCTCTTCTCTTTATTGCACTCCTTGATTTACCATTACAAAGTTCTCTTTCTCTAGCTTCGATTAGCAGTTCCTTGTTTAACTTAGAAACTAAGGTTTCTATTATAAACGCGACATCTTTATCCAGACCTAATTTTAAAAGTAAAATAAAAAATCCTATTCTATCTAAGAAAGACATCCAGTTCTTTTACGTCTATCCGGTAAAAGACTAAACTACTTTAAAATGCATAATAAAGTAAATTAGAAAGATAGTACCCGTAATCGGCTGAGTTTAGAATTTCTGCTTCCTTAATTTGTTGGAGGGTCGATAAGCAACATTACTTCTTCTGCTTGAGGTACCCCTTCAACTTCCACGAATAACTTTACCCTGTGGCCATTAGCTATAAAAGTTGTTTTTCCATCAGTTAGTTCAACAGCTCCAGACTTATAGACTTTAGTTACGTCGTATGGACCTGTCCATCTAGATTTAAGCTTTCCTGGAAACAACTTCAAACGTGAATTGTATAAAAGTACGTGATCACCTACATGGAACTCACGACTATAGATTTTCTTATCATGGAAAGCTTTCGTGCGTTCCTTGTAGATTCGAGCATTTTCGTAAGAATCGAGTCGAAACTCTTCCAGTTCTGTTAACTGAAGTAATCTATGATCACCAACAGCTTTAGGATCAAAATTTAGGAATTTAATAGCCCATAAAGCTCGGTGTTCTAATTCAACAGGGAAATGACAAGATTTACCAAAAACTAATTTATAAGGAGAACAACCAATTGGTGTCTTAAAGACTGTTCTGTATGCCCATAATGCATCATCTAGTCCTTCTGCCCAGTTTCTACGATTTGAGTCCACTGTTTTCTCCACGATCCTTTTAATTTCTCTAGTAGACACCTCTACCTGTCCACTAGTTTGCGGATGATAGGGTGTTCCTAGTTTATGAGTTACACCATATTTCTCAATTATTTTAGTAAATGGTCGGTTGCAAAAATGTGAACCTCTATCACTAATGATAGCCCTCGGAATGCCATATCTTGTGAATATATATTTTTTTAAGGAACCTTAGCACAACCTTGGTATCATTAGTGGGAAGAGCTTCAGCTTCTACCCATTTCGAGACATAATCAACCATTACCAGAATAAATCTTTTTCCAAACGATATAGGGAAAGGTCCCATGAAATCTATACCCCATACATCAAATAATTCACATTCTAAAATCGGTTGCATAGGCATTTCATGTTTTTTCGATATATTCCCCTACTTTTGACAAGATTTACAAGATTTTGCATATTTATACGCATCTTTATATAGTGTAGGCCAATAAAAACCACATTGTAAAACTTTAAAAGCAGTTTTCCATCCTCCATGATGACCTCCTGCCTCACGATCATGACAAAACGATAAAACACTTAAAATCTCATTATTAGGGATACATTTTCTGATTATTCCATCCGATCATCTTCAGAAAAGATCTAGTTTCTCCCAATAATAAAACTTTAAGTCGTAAAAGAATTTCTTTTTCTGCTGCCAAGTCCAGTGAGACGGGATGTAATTACAGGTAAGATAGTTAACAATATTCTCAAACCATGGTGAATTCTCTTTTGATGGTATTCTATCTTTTAATAATTGCATGGTTGAGGGAGTATCGATCCTAAAAAGTTGTTCATCCGGAAATGAATCTCGTATTTCATTTCCTTTTCCTTCATCATTTTCCATTCTACTCAGATGATCTGCTACTACATTTTCACTTCCCTTTTTATCCTTGATTTCAATATCAAATTCTTGAAGTAACAGAATCCACCTAAGAAGACGTGGTTTAGCATCTTTCTTACTTAACAGATACTTCAAAGCTGAATGGTCTGTATAAACCATAACCTTAAAACCAACACTATAAGATCGAAACTTATCTAAGGCAAAGATTACAGGCAACAGTTATTTCTCTGTAGTTGCATAATTGAGTTGAGCTGCATTTAGAGTGTGAGATGCATAGTAGATTGCCTTGAGTACTTTGTTATATCGTTGACCTAAGACAGCTCCTACATCCAAATCACTTGCATCACACATAATTTCAAATGGTAGATCCCAACTGCAGGTGCTACTGCGAGAGTCAACTTCGCTTTTAGGGCCTGAAATGCTTCCATACATTTATCATCAAAGTTAAATGGTACCTATTTTTCAAGCAAATGGCTTAGAGGCTTTGCTATTTTTGAAAAATCTGCAATAAATCTCCTATAAAATCCAAAGATGTCCAAGAAATCCTCTCAAAGTTTTTAATTCAACACCGGTGGAGGTAACTTTTTAATTACTTCGACTTTAGCTTTATCTACTTCAATACCTACTTGAGAGATTCTATGACCTAGAACAATTCCTTCCGATACCATTAAATGACATTTTTCCCGCTTTAGTACTAAGTTGGTATCTTCACAAATTGCAATACTGCTTCTAAATGCGATAAGCATTCATCGAAAGAATCTCCATAAACACTAAAGTCATCCATAAAGATTTCTAAGAATTTCTCGACCATGTCAGAATATATTGCCATCATACATCGCTGAAATGTGGCTGGTGCATTACATAAACCAAATGGCATTCGTTTTTAAGCAAAAGTTCCATATGGACAAGTGAAAGTAGTTTTTTTCTCTATCTCCTGCTGCAATGAATATCTGTAAGTAGCCTGAATAGCCATCTAAAAAATATTAATATTTATGTCCACTTAATCGTTCCAACATCTGTACGATGAATGGAAGTGGATGATGATCTTTCTTAGTATGATCATTCAGTTTTCTAAAATCAATACACATTCGATATCCTGTAATTTCCCTTGTCGGAATCCATTCATTTTTATCATTTTCTTTTACCGTGAAACCTCCCTTCTTCGGAACTACTTGAGTCGGACTTACCCATTCACTATCTGATATGGGAAAGATTATCCCAATTTCTAATAGTTTAATGACCTCTTTCTTAACAGTGGTTTGCGAATTTGGGTTGAGGCGGCGTTGTGGCTGAATACAAGGTTTAGCTCCTTCATTCAGAATGATCTTATGAACACAAATCTCAGGGCTAATTCCTTGAATGTCTGCCACTGTCCATCCAAATGCCTTCTTATGTTGTTTTAACATTCTAAGTAATTGATCTTCATGTTCATTGGTTAAGGTTGATGAAATAATAATCGGTAGTAGATTATTAGTTTCAAGAAAAGCATATTTCAGATTTGAAGGAAGTAGTTTCAACTCCAGATTCTTTGGTGGATCTTCTACTGAAGGTTTTAAAACTGGTCCTTCTAGTTCTAATTTCAAATATTGATGCCATGGGTGTTTAAAAAAAATTCCTTTATTTAGATAAAGGATTATTTCTCTCATTTCAGCATCATTTTCATCTTCTTTATAGATGGATAATGCCAAACATTCTTCTAATTTATCTTCGTACTCTTGCAATTGGTCATCACAGAATGTAGATATCTTATCTATAAAAGAACATGATTCTGGTGATTTGTATGGGTGGTTCATAGCTTTGAAGATATTAAAAGAAACTTCATCTTCATTAACTCTTAGTATCAGTTCACCCTTTTGAACATCGATTAACGTTCTTCCTGTAGCTAGAAATGGACGACCTAGAATAATTGGCGCTGAATATCCTTCTTCCATTTCCATTATTACAAAATCCACTGGGAAGTAAAATTTGTCTATTTTAACCAATACATCCTCGATAACTCCCTTAGGATGTTTAATCGATCGGTCTGCCATCTGAAAGGTCATTTCAGTATTTGCAAGCTCTCCTATGCCTAGTTTCCTATAATCCTCATAAGACATGAGATTTATACTTGCTCCAAGATCACATAGTACTTTTTTAAACAGAAATCCTCCAATCTCACATGGAATGGTGAAACTACCAGGATCTTTACGTTTAGGTGGTAACTTATGTTGAAGTATTGCAGAGCATTCTTCATTAAGGC
This sequence comes from Gentiana macrophylla, assembly GCA_026214975.1. Taxonomy (NCBI): domain Eukaryota; kingdom Viridiplantae; phylum Streptophyta; class Magnoliopsida; order Gentianales; family Gentianaceae; genus Gentiana; species Gentiana macrophylla. The sequence continues at coordinate 72,770,388 of CM047816.1, read as the reverse complement.
ATATATTCTCATATTCTTCTAACCTTTTTTTGTTTGATAGGATATCTTTAAGAAACTTTCCATAGGTAGGCATGTTGATTAGGGCTTGATAATGAGGATATTGACATGAATATGACGAAAAGTATCCAGAAACGAGCATACTTCTTATCGCTTTTATCTTTTAATTTGATCCTTTGGTGGGTAAGGTAAAGATTCTAAATCTATAACCTTTGGTTCTGAAGTTATATTCTCTTTTACTTTTTCCTTGAATCTTCGAGCATTACTTGATCGCCATGTTTCACTATCTTGAGATTTTTTTCTTTAAAGCATCCCTTGTATTATCTTTTTCAGTTACTTGCAAATCTTCCTTCCTTTCTTTCTTGTTTTCAGTATTGTTTTCTCTTACGTGTTCCTTAAATAAGGTTCTCAGGTCACTGTCCATTGGATCTTTCAGAAGTCTAGGAACTTTGACCCATTCCTCATCCTCACTTTCAGGTTCAACATATCTGTCTCGTCTTAAGAAATTTTCAATAATTTCTTCTTCTTCATCCGTGAATTCAAGTTCATATGAGATTTCAATATTCTTCTCAAATTTACCATCTAAATCATTCTCTACTTCATTATTTCCTAAGTTTTCTGCTCCAGTACTTCCACAGAGTTTCTTACTTCTGGTAATAACAGCATTTACCTCTCTCAGGTTTCTTTCAGTATTACTTGGTAATCCTCCTGTAGGTCTACTATTTTTACGTTCTCCTTCCCTACTCAAATGATCTTCCATATTCCTTATTGACGCTTCTATAGTTCTCATTCTGGTATCATGTCCACTCATGGATGTTTTTAACGTACTCATATCCTTAGTGACTGTTCCTATAGAAGTTATCATAGTTTCCACATTTTGAGCTTGAGTAGATACTACACCCATCATATTTTCCATTAATTTCTCCCATTTATCAACTCCTTCAGGTTGAGTTGAACTTTGGGTGACCGTATACTTTGAGTAGTATGTCGTGGATATGATCTGGTAATGATTGCAGGTTCTGATTCGCGGTATCTCCTTGATAAACTTGATTACTATATGAATTCTTATATTGAACTGGATACGGTGGTTGTCCTTGCTTACTAGGGTTTTCAGACCAACAAAAAGTAGGGTGATTTCTTCTAATAGCATTAAACGAGTTTGAATACGCGTTGTTCAATTCTTATGCTGTTGTAAAAAAGTCACCTCCTCCCTTGAATATCCTTCTGGTTCTTCTATCCCTAATGACACATTATCATGATTTGAGTAGTCATTTGTTAAATTATTTTCCGAGTTAATATTCTTACTAGCTTGTAAGCCGTCAAATTTCCTACTCAAATTCTCCAAGTGTGCTAGGACTTCCGTATTCGATGTACATTCTCCTGCAAATGCTACTTTTCTTGTGCTAGAACCGGTTTCCCACATTCAGTTATTTTTGGAAATCTTTTCAATAGCATCGTAAACTAATTGGGCTTCACTCATCATTAAAGAACCACCACATGCATGATCAACGTCTGCACGTGAGTCTTTCCTTCGTTCTGACGTAAAAGTTGGATTTGCATATCTAAGGAATAACCATGATCGGGACAAGCTCTTAATAGCTTTTTAAATCTTTCCCAAGCATTCCCAAGCGTTTCTTCAGACCCTTGTCTAAAGTTAGCAATTTCGACTTTTAATTCCAAATTCCTCCCAGGAGTAAAATATTGTTTTAAGAACTCGGTTTGAATCTCCTCCCAACTTGTCAATGAATGATGTGGGAGTGACATAAACCAATCTCGTGCTCTTTCTTTTAAAGAAAAAGGAAACATAGACATCCTCGTTAATTCACGATGAGCACCTTGACTTTTGGCTGTATTACACAATTCTTCAAAAAGATAGAGGTGATGATGTGGATCTTCATCATATTCTCCTAAGAATTGGGCTCTTGTGTCAATTAAACCAAAAAGATGAGATTTTATTTCGAAATTATTTGCCCCTTCATTTGGTAAATGAATTGGATTGTTAGTCTAGTTTCTTCTTACGGTCTGATCACAGATAGGTCTCGGGTTTGGTAGGTTAGGGTTATTATGATTATTATGGTTCCGATTCTGATTATTTCTTTTTTTAGGATTTTGGTTATTTGGTATTGGTAGATTCTGATTAAGGTTTTGTCCATGTCCTTGGGCATGAGCAATCCCTTGTTCAGGTGTTTCATCACTGGTTTCGGCCATTCTCGTTTCTCGATTTGACGATGATTCGTCAGGATTTCCCTGACTAGTATGACCACGTTTACTCTCTACTCTTAACTGCCTTTCGTAAGTATTTATGTCAGGCTTATAAGGAGTGAGTGGGGCCTTACCGCTTCTGGTCATCAACTATCGAAAAGAGAAAATAACTCGAAATTGATAAAAATAAAAATTGGTAACTTACCTATAAGGTAAGTACCAACGAAAAATAAAAAAGAAATGTGATAAGAAGAGTGTTGACTTATCCTCGAGAATTTTGAGCTAATACAAGTAGTAACCATAGACACAATGAATTAGCGTCGACCTCCCCGGCAACGGCGCCAGAAAGCTGACGGACTATTTCTAGGTTATACAATCCTTACCGGCAGTGTACCGGGTCAAATTGTAGTGCTAGTATGGTGAGTCAGGTGTCGAATCATCAGGGAAGCGTGTGGTAATTCAGAGTGTGGTTAAACACCAAGAAGCTATTATTAACTCAATCTAAGTCGCAATTTTTTTTACGAAGTACATAATCTCTAAACTACTAAAACAGTAAATAAATGCATAATACTAATATATATATATATAGATATAAATATATATAGGTACCAATATATTAAATACTAATATAGAAACTAGTAATATTATTAGAAACTAGCCAAGAATATGTTATTGAATTACAATCTCTTTTTAGTTCAATGGATGTGCTCGATCTTCCTTTTTAGGTCTAATTGATTACGTGAAACGGTATACTCCTAAGCTCAACAATTCCTCCTCACACGAGCGTATGAAATTGTCATATGTCTAATCCTCAGTCCAATGTCATCTTAATCATGGGTCACTCCCGCTTTGTCATATGGCCAGTATTTTAAGATCTGTCGATTAAACAGGTGATTTCAACGTAATAATCTCTTGAGTACAAATATTCTGCCCCCAGGATAGGAAATAGGATTTCGTTTGTCAGACGGCCATTTTTACCCTCCGGTCTTTCTATCCACGATCTCATAATCTAACTTCTCTGGTCAGTTCATCATTAGATTACGACTCCGTTTATATTGGTTAATTACGTCAGTACAAACATGCCATTAAGTTCAAATAGAAAGAGATTCATCATAATCGATTTTAATCAGATTTTAACATAGTCATCATCCATTTCCCTAAAAAGATAAAAACTAATTCAATTTCATATCTTGGCTAGATATTAAGTTAGCCTAATATCATTATAACTATTCTATAGATACTAATAATAACAAACAAACATAAATACATTAAAAAGTTACCAGATTACAATTTGATATACCCGGGTCAGAACGGGGCCCTGTTCATCCCTATTGGGCCTATACTCTTGGCCCATCAACATATGAAAATGGGCTTTACTCTCCTCTGGCCGCTGTCACAGCCATCTCTTACCCGCTAGCTACAAGCCGGGACCTGTCCGCCAACCGTAAGCGGATCTTGTCCGCCGCTTCAATGTCGGATCCATCTTCTCAATGTGATTTCTACCCATACGGTCAAGGCACAAATAAGTCCGCCGCTCATCATTCTTATCAATAATCGATGGTGCGTTACTCGCTTGCGACCTATCGCTGTCCGCCGTCCGTCGTCGTCTTATCAATCCAAATGGATGTAACAAACCGCCAATCGTAACTAACCGCTAGGACACTTGTAATGCATACGTAGTTAACTTAGCTATGTACTCTCAGTTGTCTTGTCAATGAACAGTAGACCGACTTACTTTTTAGCCTATAAATATGGGATCACATTGTAATAGAAAGAGGCTAATCAATCTCTCAAGCTTCAAGCTATAATATATTACGAGCAGAAACTCTGCCAATTTGTCGACTAATTCACTTGTTCTTCATAAACACTTAAACCGCCACCACTGTTCTTGATCACCACCGTGTCCTCACCGTTGAAATCACTTATCACAGCCTCATATCCACAAGATAAACACTGTTACCGCAAATCTGGTGTTCAACGCTACATCAGTTGGCTCCGTTACCGGGAAACCGATCATCATTCAGCTTTTGGAGATCATTTACTCCACCACAAGGACGATTTCACGGTGTTTTAGACGAGGTTATCATCATCACCAGTCCATCGGTCATTGAAGCTTTGACTTTTTGGGATAATACAGCCCAGGAAACCGCTGCTCTCCTCGTCTTAACAAGGAGATCACCAACTTCACCGCATACTCACGCTTGAGTCCATCTTTAATGCCCAGGTTGGTTTATACACCCTTTTGTCGGTTTCAGATCTTCAAGTAAGGAAAGTTTGATTATTTAGCCGCAGACCACTCAGAGAGCACAACATCTCCTCACCTTCATATTCTGCACCGGAAGAACACCCACTAAAATCATAAGTCATGGCTGGCGGGAAAAACTTGAACCCAGCAACACCGACTAAACCATTAAATCAACGCCTGACACGTGGGACAAGCGCGTTGCGGGGAGAGGCTAGCCGCAGGGTTATGTCAGATGGGGCAGACGTCAACCCTGCCCTCACAACCGACATGCGAGCATACATACGAGAAAGAGCTAAAGCCCGCGAGATACATGAGGAAGCGGTTAGGAAAAACAAAGGAAAGGGAATTGTTGGGACATCCAATCCAAATAACGAGCAAGAGGTCAAGCTTCGGGCAGAGAGCTTCCTCACGCAAAGATGCTTATAGAATAGCTCTACAAGCACATATGGAATACGTAGAGGAAATGCGAATGGGAAATACATTACTGATTGTTGAGGATTACCACCCCAACCTATCCGCAAATTCAACCCCCCTCAACCTGCACAAACAGAGTTACAGCCAACTTTCATTCCTCCAAAGACCGTACAAACTCAACGGTCGGAAATGGAAGAAAGCAGCCACGCAACGTCCCAACCAAGAGGAGATAGGAGATCAGCACTTGGTCGATCAGGGCCCGTGGTCGACGATCATGTGCAGCCCTGTGCGACCACGGAATCTCGACAGTCCGCACTCGCACGGAGGGACATGGGGACTCGCAAGATCGGGGAGGGCATAAGGCGTTCCCGCCAATTCCCCAAACTCAAGTGGAATTGGGCATCATGAAAAAACAGATAGAAGAGCTGTAGAGGGGTACAAAGGGTGTTAAAGTGGTTCCGACTTGGGGAACGAGTGTGCTCCATCCGAGAATATTGAAAGCGGCACCAAGAGGCGGGACTCACTACCCCAACTTCATTAACTACCATGGAGCTACAGATCCTCTGGATTGGCTGTCAGCTTTCCAAAGCAGAATCAGTTTGTGTATGTTGGGGAGATTTTGCATCATTAAAACAAAAGAAAATTTATAAAACCTATACTACCATGCAAAACTACCTCCTAACCGGCCGAATACCGGGTAGTTGCTAGTAAAGTTGGATAAGTATGGGTATCGATCCTCAGGGAAAAGGGATATTGAATCTAACGTCATTAATTCCTCTTTATTAAAACACATAACTAATCCTAATCTAAAACAGAAAATAAACCGGACAGAGGATTGTTAATCCAAAGCCAGGAAAGATAATTGCGAACAAACAGAAAATAAAACTATATCTATGAAAGCAATAAAACTAACTAACATTGAACAACCATGAACAAACCATGATCAACCTCTTCCCAACAACCATCATCTCACCGAAAGAAATAAGATCAACACATATTCATTCACAAGTTATCTTGGATTATTATCTTATCTAAAGAAGCGTTTCCTCTTCCGATTTAACACGCCATTAATTAGTTTACCTTCCGGTCTTAACTAATATCGATACAAATCAAAGATATGGATTGAATCCTAACCTAACAACATTATCCCTCAACTTCCGTTTGTTGGAATAATTATTGTCAATCTCCCTCACGATAATCTAATGAATCTATTAACTTCCGTTATCTAAATTCGATTAACATGCGGCATAAAAACATGAAAGAGAACAAAAACAACATAATGAATTAAACACATGAAAAATCCTATCTTTCCGGTAACGGTGATATCCCTCAATTCAATTCTAAGAAAATCTTGCATCGAATTAATTAAATTGTGGTTCTCTCGTAAACCTAGATATTTAACCTACGAACTTCCGTTATGTATAGGTTAAAGATCTAATCTTTCCTATGGTGATCTAAACTACACCGACTTCCGTCATACGGTAGCATCAACAAGCAATAATCTTCCGATATAAATTGCACGATACAAATAATCATAGGAAAAGAAACAATTGAACTAAACCTTACAAAATCATCCATGAAAAGAAATAAAAGTGCTGCTGAAAAGAAGCTTCACAAAGCTGTCCATGGCTGCCTTTCATCATGCTCGAACAAGAAAAGAAAAGCGAATGAAATAAAACCTAATCTAACTTGCCACCCCAGCCTCCCAAAAGGGGCTGGGGCGACCTAGGGTTGCTCTCTTATGATTGGGGATCAATAGGAGTCGAAAATATATGTTTTAGGGTTGAAAACGCGCTGCTATTTATAGAAAATCCGAGGCGGTTGCTACAGTAACGGTGCCGGACGCCCGTTCACAAGGTCGGACGCCCGTTCACTATTTACAGCAACAGCATCCAAACTTGTAACGCTCATATCTCGGGCCTCGTAAGTCGGAATGGAGTGATTCAAAATCCTGTAGAATCCTCCCTTCAAGCCCTACAACTATTCTCTTTAGGTCCAGAGTCAAATCGGTTGTTATCATATCAAGAACTTCGTTGCAAGGTCGTCACTACCCGGAATCCTGATTTTCCGACATTTATCTTGCTTGATTTCTTTCCTTATCCCTTCCAATCTTCCATAACTTTGATTGATCCTCCCTCATCTCGAAATTAGCTCTTTAGGATCACCTTTTCCACCATCAATGAGTATCTACAAGAATAGGAAAACATACCAAAGCGTAACGTATTTCCAAAATATCATAAAATCATCATTTAAGCACATAATTCGTTACGTTTTGCAATTAACCTCTTAAAAACATCATTTACTAAATATTTCGATATAAAGCCCTACTTCTATGAAAATAATACATATACGGGGGAAATTGATATAAAATATATCTATAAAAATCATACAATTTGACCCTGAACAACACCCCCACACTTAAACTTTTGCTCGTCCCGAGCAAAACAAAACAACAACAAACTTTCAAAAACACACATAACCTGACACGAGATGTAGTCATGCTCACGTTAAGCTAGTGTTTAGCAAATCAAACTCACTCGGTGATTGTGTGTGCAGAACCTACTAAACTTCCACCGATCCTCTCTTGATATAATACATCAAGCACTAACAGTTATCCGGTCAACTAAACGAAAACTTCATTCTATCTACAGCACTTACCTAACAAAAACTAATTACCAAGAACATAGTAACTAACTCACAACTAAATTCCTTTACTTAGCACCAAGAAAATACCTTTCGGGTCTCTACTGGGTTTAGATCAACTTGACTTAGAATTCCAAAAAAACGTATATTTTATATTTCCTATCGTCGCGTCTCAAAAGTATAACACACTCCCTACATTAGGCGGTCACCTGAGATCACTCAATCCTCATCGTCCAAGGTAAACCACACTCCCCAATTGAGGCAAAGATCCAAATGGACTCGAGGTGATAGTTACAAACAAAATTCCCATAAAGAAATTCTATTCATTTATTATTTATAGATATATATATATATTTTATATATTTTCAAACTCTTTGGAAACTCTCGGTCAAATATATTTCTAACACATTCAAGACTCTCAAAGTTCTCAAGAACACTAAGGTCTTGAGATTCTAACTCGTGAGTATAGCACAAGTTCTTAACTTTCATTAATGCTAAATAAGTGTTATCTCAGATCAAGAATTAACTTTCCTTTAACTAACCGGAAACTATTCTATATTTGGCTCTTCATCTAATAGGTTCGTGAAATGAAGTTCAAGTGAGTATCGAATCTACCAAACCTATTCTTAAACATGATATGACTCATGATAACAACTAAAGGTGACAGATTATAAAACTAGCATGCGGTTGAAATGTTACTCGGGACTAAACAAAAATTTTGAAAATTTTAGCACTTTTCATAGAAAATTATAACTAATATGAGCAAATGAAAGTAGATACACAAAACCATCCCCTCCCCACACTTGGATTGCAACTTGTCCTCAAGTTGTGCGTAATGAAAAAGAAAACTTAGCTGATTCGTTGTTCGAAAGGGAGCTATTCTGGAAGTGGGTCGACCTCACGCAGAAATGCTCAACGAATCCAGTAGACTGTGGACCATCCACCGGAAAACTGAATTCATCTATAGCTCACAAACGCTAATATCCTGCACACTTGAAAAACACGGAAGTATCTCGGGGACAAGGGGGAAGATAACATATAAAGCACAGGAAAGGAAGTCTAGAGAATTTTCAGATTAAGCTCAAATAAAAATGGAAAATATACATGAAACATTACAAAATAGTAGGCTAGGTGCAACTACATGAAACTATAGTACAATGCAAACTACATGAAAAAATCCTAAGAAAATAAAAGAGTGATGGTATATGGAAAGCCAACAGTAACCATACTCGAAAAAAAACGAGGTAGTATTACGAAACCGGCGATTAACTACACTCAAGAAAAATAAAAGAAAGAAATAAAAGAAAAAAAATAAACGATGTGGTGTTACGGAAACCGACAGTGACCACACTTAAGAAAACTAAAAGAAAAAATAGAAAAACAATGCAACTAGATGAAATGCAACTAAATGAAATGCATTTATATGATATGCAAAAAGAAAATAAAATAAAAGAAAGAAAACTAGCCCACTAATTGCAACATAGCATGTATATAAACGTCTACCACATAATGACAAAGTTACGATAAGCGCGATCTTTGTCCGTCCATTACATGCAAAGTGTGAAGAACGCGCCTTAAGACTCATCAAAGGTGATAGCATTATGGAAACCAACGATTAGCTATACTAAATGAGATATAACTCATATGGCCCATTCAAGTAGCATACGGAAAACCGACAGTAGCTACCATATAAATTATAAAAACAAAGGAAGCACGTAAGTCTTAAAAGCTCACAAGATTCATCACAGCGGTATGTAGCATACGGGAACCGACATTAGCTACTAATTAACCATAAGAACAGTTATAGCTTACGAGAACCGACAGTCACTATAACATGCCTAGATGAATCAAGTATATAAAAAATTAATCAATTATTTAACATGGATTCATAGATGGAAAGGTAAAAACATATAAGTTCAGGGCATCTATGTAAAAATCAATTAGCCACAGAAGCTCGAATGAAAAATCCACATCAAATAAAAGCATTGAAAATAAAATCAAGAAATTTAGAACCTGGATCAACCCCGGACGAACGTTCACTTAGCGTTGAGGCGGGATGAACGTTCATCTTCTCAAACGCTGCGTTTGCTCTTGAAAACCTCCAGGCGGGCGTTCGAATTCCAGGCGCCCGCCTCGATCCTTCAACTCGAGCAATGTTGAAACCTTTACTCGACGGACGAGCGCTTCATACACCCAACCGTTCTTTCACCTGCAAGTTAGAAATGGACGGCGTTCACTTACTTGGACGCTCGTTCAGTCATCGAATTTGCATAGAAAACAGCAGGAAAAACACAGAAACCCTAATTATCCTAAACAAAATCATCACAGCAGCCTTATCACATTAAAGCACATAGGGTCAGATTAGATAACAAACAAACATATAGTTCACGTTTCACAAATCGAGTAAAAAACTTTTTGCACATTCTTAACCCAACGGTTATCGAAACACGGCAAAAATAAAAACTCTCGATTTATTTAACGCTACTTTTATTGAAACGAAAAATAAACGTAACAAAATCGAGAAATTAATTCAACCAAATTCAACAAAACACCGATTCCCCGGCAACGGCGCCACTTTTGTTGGGGAGATTTTGCATCATTAAAACAAAAGAAAATTTATAAAACCTATACTACCATGCAAAACTACCTCCTAACCGGCCGAATACCGGGTAGTTGCTAGTAAAGTTGGATAAGTATGGGTATCGATCCTCAGGGAAAAGGGATATTGAATCTAACGTCATTAATTCCTCTTTATTAAAACACATAACTAATCCTAATCTAAAATGAAAATAAATCGACAGAGGATTGTTAATCCAAAGCCAGGAAAGATAATTGCGAACAAACAGAAAATAAAACTATATCTATGAAAGCAATAAAACTAACTAACATTGAACAACCATGAACAAACCATGATCAACCTCTTCCCAACAACCATCATCTCACCGAAAGAAATAAGATCAACACATATTCATTCACAAGTTATCTTGGATTATTATCTTATCTAAAGAAGCGTTTCCTCTTCCGATTTAACACGCCATTAATTAGTTTACCTTCCGGTCTTAACTAATATCGATACAAATCAAAGATATGGATTGAATCCTAACCTAACAACATTATCCCTCAACTTCCGTTTGTTGGAATAATTATTGTCAATCTCCCTCACGATAATCTAATGAATCTATTAACTTCCGTTATCTAAATTCGATTAACATGCGGCATAAAAACATGAAAGAGAACAAAAACAACATAATGAATTAAACACATGAAAAATCCTATCTTTCCGGTAACGGTGATATCCCTCAATTCAATTCTAAGAAAATCTTGCATCGAATTAATTAAATTGTGGTTCTCTCGTAAACCTAGATATTTAACCTACGAACTTCCGTTATGTATAGGTTAAAGATCTAATCTTTCCTATGGTGATCTAAACTACACCGACTTCCGTCATACGGTAGCATCAACAAGCAATAATCTTCCGATATAAATTGCACGATACAAATAATCATAGGAAAAGAAACAATTGAACTAAACCTTACAAAATCATCCATGAAAAGAAATAAAAGTGCTGCTGAAAAGAAGCTTCACAAAGCTGTCCATGGCTGCCTTTCATCATGCTCGAACAAGAAAAGAAAAGCGAACGAAATAAAACCTAATCTAACTTGCCACCCCAAATTTCCCAAAAGAAGTTTGGGGCGACTAAGGTTGCTCTCTTATGATTGGGGATCAATAGGAGTCGAAAATATATGTTTTAGGGTTGAAAACGCGCTGCTATTTATAGAAAATCCGAGGCGGTTGCTACAGTAACGGTGCCGGACGCCCGTTCACAAGGTCGGACGCCCGTTCACTATTTACAGCAACAGCATCCAAACTTGTAACGCTCATATCTCGGGCCTCGTAAGTCGGAATGGAGTGATTCAAAATCCTGTAGAATCCTCCTTCAAGCCCTACAACTCTTCTCTTTAGGTCCAGAGTCAAATCGGTTGTTATCATATCAAGAACTTCGTTGCAAGGTCGTCACTACCCGGAATCTGATTTTCCGACATTTATCTTGCTTGATTTCTTTCCTTATCCCTTCCAATCTTCCATAACTTTGATTGATCCTCCTCATCTCGAAATTAGCTCTTTAGGATCACCTTTTCCACCATCAATGAGTATCTACAAGAATAGGAAAACATACCAAAGCGTAACGTATTTCCAAAATATCATAAAATCATCATTTAAGCACATAATTCGTTACGTTTTGCAATTAACCTCTTAAAAACATCATTTACTAAATATTTCGATATAAAGCCCTACTTCTATGAAAATAATACATATACGGGGGAAATTGATATAAAATATATCTATAAAAATCATACAATTTGACCCTGAACAACACCTTTTGTTGGGGAGATTTTGCATCATTAAAACAAAAGAAAATTTATAAACCTATACTACCATGCAAAACTACCTCCTAACCGGCCGAATACCGGGTAGTTGCTAGTAAAGTTGGATAAGTATGGGTATCGATCCTCAGGGAAAAGGGATGTAGAATCTAACGTCATTAATTCCTCTTTATTAAAACACATAACTAATCCTAATCTAAAACAGAAAATAAACTGGACAGAGGATTGTTAATCCAAAGCCAGGAAAGATAATTGCGAACAAACAGAAAATAAAACTATATCTATGAAAGCAATAAAACTAACTAACATTGAACAACCATGAACAAACCATGATCAACCTCTTCCCAACAACCATCATCTCACCGAAAGAAATAAGATCAACACATATTCATTCACAAGTTATCTTGGATTATTATCTTATCTAAAGAAGCGTTTCCTCTTCCGATTTAACACGCCATTCATTAGTTTACCTTCCGGTCTTAACTAATATCGATACAAATCAAAGATATGGATTGAATCCTAACCTAACAACATTATCCCTCAACTTCCGTTTGTTGGAATAATTATTGTCAATCTCCCTCACGATAATCTAATGAATCTATTAACTTCCGTTATCTAAATTCGATTAACATGCGGCATAAAAACATGAAAGAGAACAAAAACAACATAATGAATTAAACACATGAAAAATCCTATCTTTCCGGTAACGGTGATATCCCTCAATTCAATTCTAAGAAAATCTTGCATCGAATTAATTAAATTGTGGTTCTCTCGTAAACCTAGATATTTAACCTACGAACTTCCGTTATGTATAGGTTAAAGATCTAATCTTTCCTATGGTGATCTAAACTACACCGACTTCCGTCATAATGGTAGCATCAACAAGCAATAATCTTCCGATATAAATTGCACGATACAAATAATCATAGGAAAAGAAACAATTGAACTAAACCTTACAAAATCATCCATGAAAAGAAATAAAAGTGTCTTGAAAAGAAGCTTCACAAAGTCATCCATGGTCTGCCTTTCATCATGCTCGAACAAGAAAAGAAAAGCGAACGAAATAAAACCTAATCTAACTTGCCACCCCAAACCTCCCAAAAGGGGCTGGGGCGACCTAGGGTTGCTCTCTTATGATTGGGGATCAATAGGAGTCGAAAATAATGTGTGTTTTAGGGTTGAAATCGCGCTGCTATTTATAGGAGAAATAGGTCGGTTTTCAGCATGTCGGCCGTGGACGCCCGTCCACTCAATCGGCCGCCGTCCAAGAATTACAGACGCAGGTGGACGCCCGTTTGCTATGGCGTCTAAACTCTCTGAATCAAAAACTCATCCTGGACGCCAGTCCACTTATTTGGACGCCAGTCCACTTTGGACGGGACTTGGACGTGCGTTCAGCTCTTTTTCTTCCAAATTAATCTTGATCTTCATTCCAACTTCATCTCTATCTCTTCCTTCCATGCAAATCATCACTTGAACATCTTTTAAGCTCCTTTCACCTCATGCAAGCGTACACTACATCACGATAAAACCATGCAAAATGTAACATCTTACATCTAAAGATATTTATCCAATAAAATCACATAATTAACCCGATTTTGAACTTTAATACTTCTAAAACTCATTTGCTCAATATTTCAATATAAAGCTCGATTTCTATGAGAAACATACGAATATGGAGAGAATTGTTACAAAATATATCCTTATAAAACGTATAAAATCACCCTTAACAACTCCCCCACACTTAAACCTTGCTCGTCCCGAGCAAGACAAAACATAATCAAGACTCGAGACATATAAACACTTATGCAAATATAAAACATATTCAATAGTTTAGAGGTTCACCCAAGTGTGTGTGTGCATAGCCATAATAAATTTCCACCAAATCCACACTTGAAATTGATTCAAGCAAAACTAGCCAACATCCCATCTAAATCAGAAATATAAAAACGATTATAACATGCACCTCACAAAACATACTTATTCCGAAAAGATAATAGGGAGCATTTAAAATATTTCCGACACACTTAGAGGATAGTCCCTACAACATATCTTTCAGTTTATACTGGGGATGGTCAGAAGATAACTAAGGTTTCCAACCATCTTTTCACATTACCATTCACTAATTTTTCTTAAAGTTCAATCAATTCCACATATATAGCATATATGCCCTCATTCCCATGATAGGATGTTTCGGGATAACACCCTAGCTGGACTACTATCATCAGGCAGTCGGGAGCTATTAACCTCATAGTGGTATAGGACATTTCGTGATAATGCCCTACCGCACTCAAATCATCGGCAGCTACTTCCGACACTTAAATATATATAATTCATATTATTCATCTTAGATTGGTATACAAACCTTAAATTATATCCCTCCTATCACATTCAAACCTTCGAGATATTCACATGACGTCATACTTTAATTCTAAATACAAACTATTAAAATTTTCAAAATTGTTATGCAAGCAAAGAATCATGCGATAATCATCAAAAATCTCTAATCAAATGGGCATAGCTTTAAATTATAGCTCATCATTTACTATGGCACGTGAAAAATAGTGTCGGGTGAAACAACTAAATTTACTAAATATGCAAAATAATGCACCAATGACATAAGAACTCGAATAAAGATATGCATTTGTTCACTCGGGACAAAACAAAAATTTGAAAATCTAGCACTTTTCATAGAAATATAAAAGTATGGAAAATGAATGTAGATACCACATAAGCTATTCCCCTCCCCCCACTTCAATTACAACATGTCCTCGTATTGTGCGAGAATTAAAGAAAAGATAAAAGAACTTAGGCGATTGTCGTTGAAATTGTCAGTGCAGAAGTGATCAAGATCCAGAAATGCTTGATGAAAGCAGTAGACTGTGGACCATCCACCGGAAAACTGATATCATCTGAAACTCACAATTGCTATCGCAAAGATCCTGCACACTTGACAAACAAGGAAATATCTCGGGGACAAGGGGGAATAGAACATACAGAGCACAAAATAGAATCGCTTCGGATGGAAAAATCAAACAGGGAAAGTACAGAACATCTAAGCGTCTAAATATGGAAGTTTGATATAAGCACAAAAAGAAATAATAGCTCAGATGGAAAGATCAACACTTAAACTCGGGACATCTAAGAATAAAGCCACAGAAGCTTGTAGAATAATATAGACCATATGTGCAAACAGAAATAATGATACATGGAACATTACAAAGTAGTAGGGCTAGGTGCACTATATGAAATTATATTACAATGCAATCTACATGATATGCAATCCTAAAAATAAAATAAATAAAAATAAATTACGATGAGCTCAGTGAGCAAGTTGGGACGACAACTCTACAAAGTGACTACGGCCCGTGCGAGAATCGAAAAAATAAAAAAGCGAGGTAGTATTACGAAACCGACAGTTAACTACACTCAAGAAAAATAAAAGAAAATAGAGAAACAATGCAACTAGATGATATGCGGCTAAATGATATGCATCTATATGATATGCAAAAATAAAAGAAAATAAAAGAAAGAAAACCAAATTTCACTCAATTGCAACACGACATGTATAAAATAACCGTCTACCAAATAATGACAGGTTACGATAAACGACAGTACTGTTCATTACATGCAGTGTAGACGCGCTTTAAGACTCATTGAAGGTGATAGCATTATGGAAACCAACAGTTAGCTATACTAAACAGATATAACTCATATGGCCTAAGACGTAGCATACGGAAACCGACAGCAGCTACCCATATGAATTATAAAAACAAAGGAAGCACGTAAGTCTTAAAAGCTTAAAAGATTCATTGGAGCGGTATGTAGCATACGGGAACCGACATTAGCTACTAATTAACCATAAGAACAGTTATAGCATACGAGAACCGACAGTAACTATAACTTGCATAGATGAATCAAGTATATAAAAATAAATCAATTATTTAACACGGATTCGTAGATGGAAAGATATAAATATGCAAGTTCAGATCATCTACGTAAAAACAATTAGCCACAGAAGCTCAAATTAAAGTATCCATATCAAATAAAAGCATTGAAAATAAAATCAAGAAATTTAGAACCTGGACTGAACCCCGGACGAACGTTCACTTAGCGTTCAGAACTGGACGGGCGTTCCACCTTGCGGGCGCCGTGCGCGCCGAAACCGACCGGACGGGCGTTCGAAAGTATAGGCGCCGTGCGGTCCTCTAAATCGAGCGAGATTGAAAATATTTGAACGGACGGCGTCCCAATACTTCCCACGCTTCGTTCACGTGCGGATGAAGAAGCGGGCGGGCGTCCAGCGAAACGACGCCGCGTCCATACAACAAGAATGCACAGACAGGCGAGGAAAAACACAAAGAAAACCCTAAATACTTATGAACACAACACGGCAACACGAGATCACGGCCACAAAGACCTTATCAAATTAAGCACAGGGTTAGACTAGGTAACACATAAACATATAAACTTCACGTAAAACAAGTTGAGTAAAAAACTTTTGCACATTCTTAACCTAACGGTCATCGAAACACGGCAAAATAAAAACTCTCAACTTGGTATACGCTACTTTTATTAAAAACGAAAAATAAACGTAACAAAATCGAGAACTAACAAGACTAGATTCAACATGACACCTATTCCCCGGCAACGGCGCCACTTTTGTTGGGGAGATTTTGCATCATTAAAACAAAAGAAAATTTATAAACCTATACTACCATGCAAAACTACCTCCTAACCGGCCGAATACCGGGTAGTTGCTAGTAAAGTTGGATAAGTATGGGTATCGATCCTCAGGGAAAAGGGATGTAGAATCTAACGTCATTAATTCCTCTTTATTAAAACACATAACTAATCCTAATCTAAAACAGAAAATAAACTGGACAGAGGATTGTTAATCCAAAGCCAGGAAAGATAATTGCGAACAAACAGAAAATAAAACTATATCTATGAAAGCAATAAAACTAACTAACATTGAACAACCATGAACAAACCATGATCAACCTCTTCCCAACAACCATCATCTCACCGAAAGAAATAAGATCAACACATATTCATTCACAAGTTATCTTGGATTATTATCTTATCTAAAAAGCGTTTCCTCTTCCGATTTAACACGCCATTCATTAGTTTACCTTCCGGTCTTAACTAATATCGATACAAATCAAAGATATGGATTGAATCTAACCTAACAACATTATCCCTCAACTTCCGTTTGTTGGAATAATTATTGTCAATCTCCCTCACGATAATCTAATGAATCTATTAACTTCCGTTATCTAAATTCGATTAACATGCGGCATAAAAACATGAAAGAGAACAAAAACAACATAATGAATTAAACACATGAAAAATCCTATCTTTCCGGTAACGGTGATATCCCTCAATTCAATTCTAAGAAAATCTTGCATCGAATTAATTAAATTGTGGTTCTCTCGTAAACCTAGATTTTTAACCTTGACATAACGGAAGTTGATAGGTTAATTATCTAGGTTGTTAGATTTAAAATCTTGCACCTTGGTTTGTTTGCGTCAATTCTATACATTGGAAGATGTTAGATTGATAGACGGATTATCTACGGAAGTAGTATTCATACCTTCGAGAGGTGAACCACATCTTTAGTTAATCGTCATGAGATAACCTTAGATAGAGATAGAGGATTTGTTGGATTGGATGATTTTGTTTGTTCGTTGTTTGCTCTCCATGATCATCTTAATAGTTATTTTTCGTTTTCGTTTGTAGTTTAGTCTTTATTGCTTTTTATTTTTCCTGGCTTTGGACTAACAATCCTCTGTCCAGTTACTTTCCGTTTTAGTTTAGGTTTAGGTTAATAAAGAAGAATTAATAAGTTAGATTCAATAGCCCAATTCCCTGAGGATCGATACCCGTACTTATCCAACTTTACTAGCAACTACCCGGTATTCGGCCGGTTAGGAGGTAGTTTTGCATGGTAGTATAGGTTTATAAATTTTCTTTTGTTTTAATGATGCAAAATCTCCCCAACAAAAGTGAACTTGTCACGGATTTTATCAACACAAAATAAACAAGTAATAATCCGGTTAACCTCAAGTATAAGGATCGTAGTAATAGCGGTTAATGCCGGGTCGATCTTACGGGGAACTAAACGATTGTGATCTCTAGTTTTTATCTAACTAACCTATGTCACGATTACTAAGCTAAATAGCGGATAAAACTAAACGAAATACTGAAAATTAAACTTAACTAAAACGTAAAAGCGACAAAGAGATGATCTAAAGCCGGGAAGGATACGGGTCATGAACCAATTTAAACTAACTAATCTAAGATGCGAGATAAAAGTAAATTAACTAGACAAATTCAAGCTTTTAAGGATTTAAATCAAATTTATAACGAGCAAACGAGGATTGATCCACCTATCCAACAAACATTGATTTCCTATCTCGATTATATTGCGCTTTTATCTAGGTTGTGATTCACCTCACTTAAACATGAACCCTAATTCCTTAGAAAGTTCATCTATCAATCTATTATCTTCCGATGTAAGATTAACGCGTTTTCTAACCAAAGGTGCAAACTTTGTGTTTATAATCTAATAATCGAGACCTATTAACTTCCGTTATGATAGATTCGAATTACTATTCTTATTCATGGTGATCTAGGGTTTATTAAGACTTCCATCAACAATAAACAATCAACACATGCACATCTTCCGATATAAGAGCAAATTAAACATGAATAAGCATGAATAAGAAACAACCTTTATTAAAAACTCACAATATAATCGAAAAAACGAGATCAATAATTGTTGGACGGCTTCACAATACTCGTTTGATGAAGCTTTTAGCCTCTGAACATCCTCGGCAACTCAAATTTGCGAAATGATTGCATAAAAAGTAACTAGTTTTTAATCTAAACTAAGAGCATAAAAACAGGAATAAAAAGATGAAAAACGCAGCCTAAAGCCGCCCCTAGGTTTAGGGTTTTGAATAATGAGAGTATGGTCCCTTTGTGTGGAGAGAACAGCCGACTATATATAGATTTCAAAGTCGGTTCTGCTAAGTCGGCTACCGGACGCCCGTCTGGTTCTTGGGGCGCCGTCCCATTCTTCACATGAACTTCAAATTGGGCCGAGTCATGACCAAACGCTCGTCCAAACGGCGTCCACTTCAGCGTCCAAACATCCTGAATCAACTTCCCATATCCGGACGCTCGTCCAATTCCATCAGACGCCCGTCCACTGGACGGGACCTGGACGCCAGTCCAATATGGCTGGATTTCGATTTCTTTATCTCCTTGTAAATCATCATTATCTCTTCCTCTTTAATCAAATCCGACTTGATCATCTCTGGATCACCTCTTGAGCTTGAATTTGTGCTTTTATGACACATAAAAATATCGCAAAATGTAATATTGCTCAAATAATCATAAAAACATAATGAAAACACATAAATTAATCCTATGTTGCGAATAACTTATTTAAAGTACCATTTGCTCGATAAATCCATTGAACACTCGTTTCTTATACAAATTCATACAAATATGAGAGAAAATAACATAAAATATAGCGTTATAAATCGTATAAATTCACCCTCAACAACTCCCCCACACTTAAGCTTTTGCTCGTCCCGAGCAAAACAAAACAAAAGTTAGGCTCGAGAGAAGAACAGACATCTAAACGTGCATAACACATATTCAATAAATCGAAAGTTCACCCCTTGCGTGTGCATAGCCATAATAAACTTCCACTATATCCAAACTCGAGAAACTCAAAGCAAAACTAGCTAATACCCCTTGTAGACTAGTAATAAATGACACTCATAAGATGCACCCTACAAACGTGACATATCCCGAAAGAATGATCGAATATATCTAGGGCCTTTACGAAATACTCGAGAGGATAATCCCTACAACATATCATCGATTTCTCTGGGGATAAAGCGAGGCGATAACTTAGTCTTATACACATTTCATAACACTTTATCAGTTGATTTAACTTTTCACTTAAAACACACATCGAATGAGCTCTTGCCTGTCATAGCGAGAATAGGACATTTCGAGATAATACCTACCTTACTCCAATCATAAGGCGACTTCTTCCTCGATTGTCGTGAGCTTTTAGTCATCATAGTGGTATAGGACATACGTGGTATACCCTACCTCACTCAAATCATCGACTAGCTTTCGACACACCCAATAATTCTTCATATCTTACTTTTCAACTTTTTCATTTGACAATATGTTACGTGCTACTTATCACATTCAAACCTTAGATATTCACAGTATATCATATTCGGATCTAAATACAAACTATCATAAATCTCACGATATATACGTAGCACTAAGCACATGACTTACGAGAAAATCAAAAACCACTAATCCAAAACGGGGTATAACTTTATAAATAGCTCATCGTCACTATGGCTCGTGGAAATTAGTGTCGGGTGAAACAACTACTTTACCAAACATATGATATACAGCTTAAATGACTATAAAAATAGCGAACATTGAATCGAATTGCCTACTCGGGACAAAACAAAAACGAAAGTGTCGGAAAATTTCAAAATTTCAAAATTTTTAGCTCATTTGCATAGAAACATTACGAATTAAGCAAATGTGCGATACCTATCGAAACATTCCCTCCCCACACTTAAAAACCAACATGTCCTCATGTTGTGCAAAATGAAAGAAAAAGGAAAAGACTTAGGCGATGTAAATTGAAGCGTTGATCGGGCCGAGCCTGAGAATGACACCAGAGAACGCGTAACTGAGACAATGTAGCTCAACGAAACCGCTAAAAATATACCTGCACGTCTTGACAAACATGGAACCATCTCGGGGAAAATGGGGAGTTATACCAAAATGAAAAGATATAGCAAATTCAAAGACTAACAAGAGATAAAGCATCCAATACAACCAAAAAGTATAAACTAAGTCGAAATGAAAGTACGGGTGCCTTATGGCTTACATGATCCATCGAAAGAATAAATAGTAGCAACATCAAAAATTACAATGAACCATATAAGAGGAAAAAGTAGTAAAACCACACAAATGAAGGTATCTAGGGCAAATCAAATTGAAAAAGATAGACAAAGAAAGTCAAGATTGCCCCGGGGCCGGGGTATCAGAAGGAGGGCCAGAAGGTGGTGATGTAGCCCTAGGTGCCGAATCAGACTGCTCCTCATCGGAAGAGGACTCAGACTCGTGAAGAACGTCGGCAATGGCCTGCTCAATCTCAGAAGAATAATGGTAGTCAATGAGGCTCGGACTGAAAATCCTGTCATCCCTCGGTTGCCGGCCTTCACATATACACTGTAGGATCGTCAAAATGTTGTTCTGAGATGCCCTGATGTCTTCCAGCCACTCCCGCAAACTGTTGGCCATACTGAGCCGCGTCCGGACCGAAGGCGGTAAAGCAGGAGCCGTAGACGCTCTAGGTGGTGCCGAAGATGAACCGGGCTCCTGTGGTGTCTCCATCCCAGACGGACCTGAAGGCTTACCTTTCACGCCATGTCGGCCTCGGATTCTTCGGTTTGTGGTCGGCCCGTGCACTCGAGCACACCGGCATCGATCTGAGGCGTGGATCAAGTGAGGATAATCAAACATCGGGTATAAATCTTCGATTAATAGCCACCTCATCATATAAGCGCGCCCCACATTCACGTTCGGGCCAAATGTCAATCGCGCAACATGCCCTAGGTCACCGATGTGAAAGTGCGTCAAGTTGTTCTTAGGCAACAACCGACTTTGAATAAACCGACACTGGACCTTCCAATCCTCCGTCCAGGTCGTGGTTACCAACTCCTTCCGGTCACCGCCCGGTCTTAACGTCCACGCCACGTCCGGACACACTCTTAACCTCAACTCCTCCAAAGGATCCTGCCCCAAACTCTGTCTATGTACAATCTCTTCCTTGTAGTCCCGACCCTCGAAAGCCGCTAAGTTGTATTTCTGATTAATCACTTCCGGTGTAAAAGGAACTTCTACCCCTCGAACCACGACTACCTTCCTCCCCAAATCGGTTTCCGAACAGTTAGCATAAAATTCCCGAACTACGGAGCTATTCACCGGGGTAGTCGGGATTGTCATCAAGGTCTCCCATTTCCGATCCTTGAGCAACTTAACGAACCCCGGATCGACTTTGGCCTCCAAAATGGCCCGCTCAATCAACATCGTCCGCGAGAAATAATGCTGTCTATACACATCATGAGCTCTAGGGTTCACGAACCGACGAGGTAATGGCATTGGGGGTACGGTTTTGGATTTCTTTCTAGGAGGGGCTGCCCTAGGTACAACTGGTTCCTCTTCCTGGGTGGCATCGACAGTCTCTTCAGCCCTAGACGAACCTCCACCTTTCTGAACTCTAGGCATCCGTACCAAAGGCACATCGTCACTAGTCTCAGAGTCCGAGGTCGGCTCATCTCTCAAAGTAGCTCTAGTTTGGGTGGCTCGAGGAGGTTGTTCTCGTATACTCACACCCCGGTTGGGATCGACCAAAGTAGGATCAAACTCCTTGCGTTTCTTTCCGGCCTCCCTAGCTACTTCCTTTCCATGCCTCTTAACCACGCCCTTCTTATGAACCATATTCAACCTTATTCTAACCAAAACAACCCCGAGTCACAACAAGATACCCGTTTAACATCCAAAGCGGGATTTCAAATCAACCAAACCACAACCGCAACCATAATCATCACCAAACAATCCATTCATCACCCATCACAACACCACATCACCAAAACAGAGCAGAAAGAAACACCAAAACGGAAAAAAAAAGTAAGGTAACATTCAAGAAAACGAGCCGACCCAAAGATCGAACTCACAAAAACGTGAATGAAATCTAGAAAAGTTGTTACTAACTTACCGAGTAGGGTGAGTAGATGTTGATTGAGGTGAAAACGAGTCCAAACAACACAAAAATGACCTCCAAAATCAAATTTTTCTTCCAAAAAGTCGGACTGCAATGGGGTCTGATTCTCCAAAAATATCGTGTTTTGGGGGATTTGGTTATGAAAATCAAAGAGAGGGTATCAAGGGCGGCCTGTAGCACTTTGAATCGCTCAAAACGGTTTAGAATTGACGATTTTAGGGCAAAAGGAGGAGAGAAACCGTTTTGCTTTTGAAATCTGAAAAATGAAGGGTCATGCGTTGAGGAGTATATATAGCGAGAGGTTGGACGGGCGTCCACGATACCGACGGGCGTCCACTGGAAATCGATGAATTGGGCGGGGCGTCCCATTTATTAGGCGCTTCGTCCCAAGAGTTTAAATCACATCTGAGATTGGAGGAATAAATCGACGGGCGTCCAGGCTTAGTGGGCGCTCGTCCTAAAATTGGTCAAGGCGGACGGGCGTCGAGTTACGGGCGGGCGTCCAAGCGATATAAGTGCAAAAATTTATAAAATTTCCATACAAATCAAATTCAAAATTGCACTATCGTATTAAACTTATATAAAACTTCAAAAATACAAATAAAAATCAAGCGAAGTACAAAAGTACTAGAAAATAAATAAAAGCAGATGGAAAGCAGTGGGTTGCCTCCCACTCACTCGCTTTTATTTTACGTCGTTGCTCGACGAAACATCCTAAGAACGCTAGTCATCATAAATGTCCGACCAATCTATCACTTTCGAATGAGGCGGCGGAGCATGTCAATCGCCGGAGGGAAGTCATACTCATCTTGTAAACCCCAGTCCTCACCAGCTACATCAACACCTCGAAAGTGCTCAGCTTGCAGCACTAGCGCTAAATCTGTCAGCATCGGATCATTGAGGATTGTGTAAGGACGTCCTAGAGCTGCCTGTAACTCCTCAGTAGTAAAGTCTCCACCTCCCGAACAACGGGGAACAATGAGAACATAGGTGACCGTCTTGACGCGGGTACTAATGTCAAAATCTACGTGCAAAACGATGGTTCCTCCCGGTCCGTCATCTACAGTAATGAGTGGAATCCTCCTAAGGAAAGGTAACTCCTCTGGCTGAACACCGAAATCCATATCTAGAAAGCACAACTAACTGACAGATAAAAACCAAAACTTAATAAGACTAAAACTGAATAAACTAAACTTAAATACTAACACTATCAAAGCATAAAACAAAAACAACTGAAAGAACGATATCTAGGTTGCCCCTAGTGGCGCTTTTGGTTAATGTCGTTAGCTCGACACCGTTTAAAACTCACCTGGATCGAGGCCATTTGACTTTTCTGCCAGCCACTACCTCGTGTAAGCTCTGATCAGTAGTGTGGCTGCAGAAACAGCATCTCACACATGGGGTGAAATCTTTAATAGCTTTCCACATACGCGTGAACTTCCCCATGGGCGACCTCTTCATTCTCTGAGCCCTCTGATGGCGCTTCAACCGACGCCCTTTCAAACTCTTCCATATCAAGATGCTGCTGCTAGAACTTCTTCGAAAGGTTACTTCCGGCATCCTCGGAGAACAAGTCGGGTGATAACTCGTTAAAGTCTTCGACTCGCGGAATACCACATCCGAGAATATCGAGAAATTTAACAATCAAAGATTTCTCTTTAGGTTCACCAATATAGTGTTTGCACCTCGACCGTTGACTCAAACGGGTCACCACTATAGCCACGAAGTTCTAGAACGCCTCCGGAATGATTTGGAGAATCTCGAAAGGGCCGGACCAACGTGTCCTTAACTTTCCAGAAAGCAGATGTAACCTAGAATTATATAGAAGAACTTGTTCGCCGACATGAAATTCTCTTTTCTTAATCTTAGCATCGTGGAGTAGCTTCATCTTATCTTTACTAATCCTGGCACTTTCATAGGCACGGAGTGCGAATTCGTCCACTCATGTAATCTACTTTGTAGTCGATGTTTCCCACAAGATTGGGAGTCAAAGTTCAGAAACTTTGTAGCCCAATAAGCTCTATGCTCTAACTCGACAGGCAGATGACATGGTTTCCCGTAGACCATTTGATATGGTGATGTACCCATGGGGGTCTTATAGGCTGTTCGATATGCCCACAAAGACATCATCCAACTTTAGACTCAGTCTTTCCTATGATCATAATATCTTTCTCCAGATCTTCTTAATGCTCTGGTTGCTCCTTTCAACGACCCCACTAGTCATCGGATGATATGGTGTGCCAATTTTATGACGAACACCATACTTCTCGAGTACTTTCTCTAGGGGTCGGTTGCAGAAATGCGTCCCTTCATCACTGATCAAGGCACGTGGACATCCAAACCTCACGAAGATATTCTTCTTTAGAAATTTCATCACCGTCTTATGATCATTGTGAGGAGTGGCTTGGGCCTCCACCCATTTAGACACGTAGTCTACGCAGACTAAGATGTATTTATTACCGCAAGATGATGGGAATGGTCCCATAAAATCGATACCCCATACATCAAAGACTTCGCATTCGAGGATGGGTTTTAAAGGCATGTCAAAACGCCTTGTCGAGTACCGGTTCTTTGGCACCTATCACAAGCTTTACGAAAAGCTTCCGTATCTTTAAAGATCGTAGGCCAATAGAAACCGGATTGAAATATCTTAGCAACGGTTTTCCACGGACCAAAGTGACCTCCTGTGGGTCCACTTTGTGGCCTTTGCTCAATGATGTCACGTTGCTCGATTTAGAATACATCTCCTAAGCAAACCATCTTTCTGAGATCTTGAAAAGATAAGGTTCATCCCAAGCGAAATATTTTAAATCCGAGAAGAACTTTTTCTTCTCTCGATAAGACATCTCTGGATCGAGATAACGGCCATGAAGGTAGTTTACAATGGAAGAATACCATGGAACATCGGGAGAGCGGCCATCGATCAACATGATGTTTTCTGAGGAAAGTAAAGATCTATATCATCCGGTTCATTCTTTTCCTCATTTAACATCCTAGACACATGATCCGCTACTACATTCTCACTTTGCCTTTTTGTCCTTAATTTGAGCGTCAAACTCCCTGTAGGTCAATATCCAACGTAGTAAGCGGCGGTTTAGCCTCTTTCTTAGTCATCGATAACGCATAGCGGCGTGATCACCCACCACGATCACTTGAGCTCCTAACAAGTAACTCTGAAACTTGTCCATAGCAAAGACTACGGCTAGTAGTTCCTTTTCGATGGTAGTATAGTTAACTTGAGAGGGGTTCAATGTGTGGCTTACGTAATAGATAGGTGGAACTTTCCTTTGATCTTTTGCCCTAGAACGACTGCAACAAGATAGTTTGATCGTCGCACATAAGCTCAAATGGTAGGTTCCATTCAGGCGATATAAGAATTGGAGCGCGGATATTAAACGATTCTTAAGCTCCTCAAACGCTTGCTTGCGGCTCTCTTGAAATTAAACTCAACGTCTTCCTTTAGTAAAGTGGGCGAGGGCTTGGCTATCTTGGAGAAATCTTGAATGAACCTTTCAGTAGAAGCCGACGTGTCCAAGAAAGCCTCTCACTTCAGCGCACATTTTTAGGATAGCTCATCTTCTCAATAGCTTCTACTTTTGCCTGTCAACTTCTATACCTTTGGTGAGATCTTGTGGCCAAGAACTATTCCTTCATCTACCATGAAATGGCATTTTTCCCAATTAAGTACTAGGTTCTTTTCCACACATCCGATAACACTGATCAAGATTGTCAAGGCAATCATCAAAAGATCGACCAAAAACCGAAAAATCGTCCATAAAAATCTCCACACTTTTCTACAAGCCCGTCAAAGATGGCTAGCATACATCATTGAAAATGTAGCCGGGCATTGCAGAGACCGAACGGCATTCGTCTCAGTAGGCGAATGTACCATAAGCGGCAGTGAAGGTGGTCTTTTCTTGGTCACCGGATCAATGGGTATCTGGAAATATCCTGAATATCCATCTAGGAAGCAAGAGAATCGTGTCCCGCCAGACGCGAGCATCCGGTCAATGAATGGAAGGGGAAGTGATCTTTCATGGTTACCTCATTGAGCTTTCGATAATCGATCTGCACTCAGTAACGATAACAAGCCTCAATGCAATTTCCTCTCCCTTCTCATTCTTTTCAATTGTAATTCCACCTTTTTTGGGAACTACTTGAGTCGGGGAAACCCATTCACTATCCGCGATGGCATAAATGATTCCCATGTCCAGAAGTTTAATGATTTCTTTTTTAACCACTTCTTGCATATGAGGGTTGAGCCTTCACAGGGTTGTCGACACACTTGGCGCCCTCATTCGTCTTGATCTTGTGCATGCAGATGTCAGGAGATATTCCCCTGATATCTCCTACTTGCCAACCAAAAGCTTTCTCATTCTTCTTCAAGACGTTGATCAGTTTCATTTCCTCTATACGGGAAAGCTTGGCAGATATGATTAATGGAAGCTTGTCGCCTTCTCTTAAGAACACATACTTAAGATGTTTGGGTAACGGCTTCAACACCAAATCCGCAGGGGGGTCCTCTAAACTAGACTTGAGATCTCCACTTTTCAACTCAATATCATTGAGTTTACTCTGTGGTCCCACCGCCAAAGCTTCTCCTTCCAACAGCTCTTCCTCAAAATCAGCTGCTAGTTGATCCAGATTCACCCTACCATGAGTATTCAGATTATCAACTAATCGCTCATATTCTGCTTCTACAGCCATGACTTGCTTATCCATATAGTCGGTGAAATCATCCATCATATAATCAATGGAAAAGCCGGTTGGAGGGCCAGAGGGTACTTGAATGGACTTTAAGACATTGTAACTCACCTCTTGGTCACCAACTCGGATAGTCACTTGCCCACCATCGCGATCGATGAGAGCTCTAGTCAGAGATAGGAAAGGTCTTCCTAGAATCAAGGAACGTTTTAGTCTTTCTCTATATCTAAAACATACCAATCAAGCTGGAAAGGTAAATCGATCAATCTGAACCAAAACGTCTTTTAGGATTCCCGAAGCTTTCTTAGAGGATCTATCCGCGAATTGTAAACTCATAGTAGTGGGTTCTAGAAGGCTTTGTAAACCGAGCTGTTTGCATACGGACATTGGCATAAGGCTTATAGAGGCACCTAGATCACACAAAGAATTTGGGAAGACTAGACCTCCCATCAAAACCGTAAGTACAAATTTGCCAGGGTCACCTCTTTTAATTGGTAAGTTTTCATAATTAATCATGGAACAATCCTCACCAATCTGCCTTTCCATGCCTGGCTAATTTCTTTTCGAAGACACAACATCCTTGATAAATTTTGTATACTTAGGCATCTCGACTAAGACATCCGATAATGGAAGATTCACCTGAGTATTTTTCAAAAGGTTTAGCACCTTTTAATACTTCTTATCCTCAATCAAAGGAATGTTGCTCTTTCTCGGTGGAAATGGAAGTTTCTTAAGGTCATCCTCGGAGAAAACCCTTTTGAGGATGCCTTATGACTCTGTCTTCCGAGATCCTTCCAACGAGCAGCTTTTTCAGATTTCTTAGTAGTCGGGGATCGACCTCCGACTTTCGCTTGCTTTTTTGGTCCTCAAAGGATCAGCCACTTGAGGATCACCAAACTCTTCACCTCTCGGGGGGATCACCACCGAAGTTTTCTCTTTGCGATTGAGGGAGTGTAGGTGCTCGGCTTCCCTCCTGCCTTATCAATGGCGAGGAGGGGCTGGTGGTTTCGGATGGGAAGGACCACTAACTTGTGTACCGCTCCTTAGATTCATTGCACCGGCCTCCTCCTTACCGTATTGACTTGATGGCACGAGGTCAGTACATGGGCCTTTGTTCAAATCGGCCTGAGCAACTTGACCGCCCTTCGGATTCTTCTCGGAAAGCTGGGCGGTGCCTGGGGTCTAAAGCCAAGCTGCTCGACCGATTGCCCAATTTGTCTCTCAAGATTCTTCATCGATCTACTTTGCTCCTGCAACTTAGCTTCAAGATTTGTAGGTTGGGAGGGCCGCTTGAGAGTTTTGGAGATTTGGAGCATAGAATTGGGTGGGCCGACTTTGAAATTGAGAATTTGAATTGGAAGGCCAATTCGATTGAATTTTTAGTAGGATTGGAAAAGTTTGAGTTTTGATTCGATTAGAACCAGGGTTTGTTGAAATTCGATTCGAATTGAAGTTTGAAGATGGATTAAACCCTTGGTTTTGAAAATTGCCCGGCACAGAAACTGATTGAACCTTTGATTGTTCTCGCCATAGAATGCATTCACTTCCGCGATTCATCCGTTCATAGGCGGAAATTTAGAAGTGTGCCCCACCTCGTCACAATTTTGACATGTGACTTGATTGTACCATCCATAGTCATGAAGCGGCATTTACTTGATAAGGTGCGGGGGATTAAATTGACATTGGCCATTCATATGGCGGTCGACAAACAATTTTATGTCTGACGTAACTGAGAGGGTTACGTGGAAAAGAGGAAGTTTGATTTATAGGATTGGAAACTTGAGGTGGTACCATCTCAGCTTTTGCGACATGGCAATCAAACTTTGTAAATTGACTTCCTCAACCTTGGGAG
The DNA here is from genome assembly GCA_026214975.1 of Gentiana macrophylla. Taxonomy (NCBI): domain Eukaryota; kingdom Viridiplantae; phylum Streptophyta; class Magnoliopsida; order Gentianales; family Gentianaceae; genus Gentiana; species Gentiana macrophylla. Next base: position 72,741,103 of record CM047816.1, on the reverse strand, counting down.
GAGGAGGTGCTTGAATTGCTTGATAAGAGGGGCATAGTTATATTTTGCAATGTCCTCAAACAATGCCCATCCTCATCGAGCGTTTTCTTGAAATGCCCCGCTTGAAAGAGCTATTGACCATGCCTTTTGTAAGCTCGGTCAATCCATTTGAAGAATGTATTGACTTGCCTTTCGGTGGCAAGCCATGGTGAGGCACTTTCTAAGAAGGGACTTGAATCTCTTCCAACACTCGAAGAAAGATTCATTCTCTTTACGATAGAATGTGAAAATTTCATTTAAGCACTTTGGGCCGTCTTTGAAGGTGGAAAATATTGACTCAAGAACTCCTTTTCGAGTTACGCCCGGTGGTGATAGATTCGAGACGGGAGAGAGGTGTACCACTCTTTGGCCTCCCTTTCAACGAAAATGGAAATAGTTTAAGTTTGATAGCATCCTCACTTACTCCTTGGATGCGTGTAGTACCGCATATCTCTAAGAATGTGTGTAAGTGGGTATCTGGATTCTCTGATTGGTAGCCGTGAAAAATTGATGCGTCTTTGCATCATCCGGATAAGTCCTGGCTTCACTCAAAGGTTTGTGCAAGAATGGTTTGGAATAACAATAGCCGGGTTGACCTTGACTTCGCTGGCATGGCGTAGTCCGCCAAAGTACGCCTATTATCGGCCCATTATCACAAAATCGGTGATTTCTCTTGCTAGTTGTTCTTCAAGATCTTGCTCGGCTCACATGCGCGAACCGCGAACGGAAATTCCTTTGTTTGGCGGACTATGGTTCGCTCGGGGTCGAGGGTGTATATTAACGGTCCTTTTGACTCGAGTTTGCATAAACCGACCAAAAACAAGTGGAACAAAACCTAAAAACTAAGAAAGTAAAAGCCTAAACTAAAAATTAAAAGCCTAAAGAAGAAAAGGAAACAAAAGTGTTGAGGAAAACAATACCGGACGGACGTCAAAAGATTGGACGGGCGTCGGATGAAATTGAGATCGGACGGGCGTTTAGTAGTTTAAACGCTGCGTCGACGAGCACGGAACACACGAGCGGGCGTCCAAAACTTATGGGCGCTCGTTTAAGTGAATAAAACGAGCGAGAATCGATAATTTTCCAGCCGGACGGGCGTCCCATATCCAGGCGCCCGTTTGGTTCACGGGAAAACTAGAACAAAAGCGAGAATTTGCGAGAGAATAAAAGAAGGTGAGAAAGAGCGTCGGAAAAGCAGAAAAGCGGAAGATCTAACTTCAAGAAAACTACTAAAGGAAAGTTTTAAACCCTAATTATCTACTTAACAACTACCTAAAACAATTATCAACTAAAAGCAGAATTTAAAACGGAATAAAACAGAAAACGAAACAAAAACAAACATCCAAAAAAAAAAAAATAAAACGAAAACAAAAACTAGACAACCGTCCGGTTCCCGGCAACGGCGCCAAAAACTTGTCACGGATTTTATCAACACAAAATAAACAAGTAATAATCCGGTTAACCTCAAGTATAAGGATCGTAGTAATAGCGGTTAATGCCGGTCGATCTTACGGGGAACTAAGCGATTGTGATCTCTAGTTTTTATCTAACTAACCTATGTCACGATTACTAAGCTAAATAGCGGATAAAACTAAGCGAAATCACTGAAAATTAAACTTAACTAAAACGTAAAAGCTCGATGAAGAGATGATCTAAAGCCAGGAAGGATACGGGCTGCGAACCAATTTAAACTAACTAATCTAAGATGCAGATAAAAGTAAATTAACTAGACAAATTCAAGCTTTTAAGGATTTAAATCAAATTTATAACGAGCAAACGAGGATTGATCCACCTATCCAACAAACATTGATTTCCTATCTCGATTATATTGCAGTTTTTATCTAGGTTGTGATTCACCTCACTTAAACATGAACCCTAATTCCTTAGAAAGTTCATCTATCAATCTCTTATCTTCCGATGTAAGATTAACGCGTTTTCTAACCAAAGGTGCAAACTTTGTGTTTATAATCTAATGTCGACCTATTAACTTCCGTTATGATAGATTCGAATTACTATTCTTATTCATGGTGATCTAGGGTTTATTAAGACTTCCATCAACAATAAACAATCAACACATGCACATCTTCCGATATAAGAGCAAATTAAACATGAATAAGCATGAATAAGAAACAACCTTTATTAAAAACTCACAGTATAATCGAAGAAAACGAAATCAATAATTGTTGGACGGCTTCACAATACTCGTTTGATGAAGCTTTTAGCCTCTGAACATCCTCAGCAACTCAAATTTGCAGAAACAGTGCATAAAAAGTAACTAGTTTTTAATCTAAACTAAGAGCATAAAAACAGGAATAAAAAGATGAAAAACGCAGCCTAAAGCCGCCCCTAGGTTTAGGGTTTTGAATAATGAGAGTATGATCCCCTTGTGTGGAGAAAACAGCCGACTATATATAGATTTCAAAGTCGGTTCTCGCTAAAATCGGCTACCGGACGCCCGTCTGGTTCTTGGGACGCCCGTCCATTCTTCACATGAACTTCAAATTGGGCCGAGTCATGACCAAACGCTCGTCCAGACGGCGTCCACTTCAGCGTCCAAACATCCTGAATCAACTTCCCATATCCGGACGCTCGTCCAATTCCATCAGACGCCCGTCCACTGGACGGGACCTGGACGCCAGTCCAATATGGCTGGATTTCGATTTCTTTATCTCCTTGTAAATCATCATTATCTCTTCCTCTTTAATCAAATCCGACTTGATCATCTCTGGATCACCTCTTGAGCTTGAATTTGTGCTTTTATGACACATAAAAATATCGCAAAATGTAATATTGCTCAAATAATCATAAAAACATAATGAAAACACATAAATTAATCCTATGTTGCGAATAACTTATTTAAAGTACCATTTGCTCGATAAATCCATTGAACACTCGTTTCTTATACAAATTCATACAAATATGAGAGAAAATAACATAAAATATAGCGTTATAAATCGTATAAATTCACCCTCAACAGTGTACATCAAGCGACGAGGCTTGGTGTATAGCATTTGTGGGATCAATGCAGGATCGGGCAGCATCGTGGATCCGCAATCTTCCACCGGGCTCGATTTTATCTTGGGATGATCTGATCAACAAATTTATAGCTGAATTTAGGTCGGTAGGAGGACCTAAGAAGACACACATTGACCTACATGAGGTCCGGCGAGGCGATAATGAGGCTACCCGCAGCTATTATGAACGATTTTATAAAGTGTGCGAGCTAACCAGGGCATAGCGGATAACGTCGTCATGACTAGCTTCAAACAGGGTTGAAGCCGGGTATTTGAAATCTTATTTCGCTTTGTCACCACCAAATAACCTACAAGAGATGTTGAGTTCGACCGGGAAGTACATTGCAATCTGCGGGGAAGCGAAGGGCGTCTTCATCCAACAAAGGCAAGCAGAGGGCGTAGCGTAGCCATGAGAGATACCAGTGAGAGGCGGATCGAGAAATTAAGAAACCTGAAAGATTTAAGGAAGAGCATTTCACGCCGCTCAGAATTTCCTATTCTCAAGTATTGAATGAGATAAGAGACGAGATACCTGAGCCATATCCGATGGTACCAGATACACGCCGCGATGCATCTAAATACTGCGGCTATCACAGAGACAAGGGACATACTACTGATGAATGCATTCAGTTCAAACGGGCAATTGAGAAGTTACTCGCTTGCGGACACCATGATCACCTCAAACTAGATCATGGTGATAAGAGGAATCAACAAGCTCGTCAGTTCGATAGGAACATTAGAATGATAACTGAGCCTCCTCCCAGTAACAATCAGATTAAGAATCGTATCGGCTCCATCAACAAACATGTGGAGAAGCCTATAGTTTTGCGGGGAAATGAGCAACCTCTAGCCTTTACTCGAAGTGAGCTTGTGACTTCGATCAATGCAGAAGATATGTGCCTTTGCATTTCAGTGGTCGTCAATCGGGCCTGTGTCAATAGAGTGATGGTTGATACAGGAGCTTGCCGTGATATTTTATACTACAATTGCTTCAAAGAATTGGGGTTCAGCGACTTCAATCTGAGGCCGCACAATGGCACCCTTGAGGGATTCACAAATCACAAAATACAGGTCAAGGGGGCCATCGACTTAGATGTAGAGATGGGAGATCACGCGCCATTTCGCACGGAAAAGGTAACATTTTTGGTAGTCGATCTTCAGTCCAATTATAACATGATAATTGGGACACCTGCCTTGAAACAATTTCAAATGGTAACTTCCATTCCACATCAACGGAAAAGTTTTATGTGGGGGCAGGATCGGAATGTCGATCGGCGAGCTCAGCAATGGTTGTCTAACATACATACATGAGATGAGAACAGGGGAACAAGAGAGCACGAATTGAGCAGCCCCGCACATGGAAAACATCGACATGATCGAATCGCCGCCGAACATCGCGACGATTAAAGTGGATTGCGAAACATTGCAAGTCGAGGGCGAGCCTGATTTTACAAATAGAGGATGAGTTAATCGAGGTAATCATCAACGATGAATACCCCGATCGAAAGTCAAAATTGGGGCTCGGTGAGTTCCTTGAAAGGGAAAATTTGGTACAATTACTTAAAGAGAATCGGCGCGCCTTCGCTGGGTGGTCACGGACATGCGAGTCGAGAGGTTGACGTCGCTCTTCATCATCTTAACGTCGACTCTACTTTCAAGCCAATACAACAACGAGCGCGCCAATTTTTAGCGAAGAAGAAGCGGTGAAAGTAGAGGTCGGAAAGCTTCTGGCAAGCGGGAATCATAAAGGAGCTTGCCTACCCTACTTGGTTGGCAAATGTGGTTATGGTAAAGCGAGAATGGTAAGTGGAGAATGTGCGTCGACTTCACAGACATCAACAAAGCATGTCCGAAGGATCCTTATCGACTTCCCGAATCGATCGGCTAGTCGACTCTATTTTACGGCTTTGAAGTTTTAAGTTTCTTGGATGCATATTCGGGTATCACCAAGTGCGGATGGCTGAATCCGACAAAGAGAAAACGGCTTTGAGCGGCATTTGAGGTCTATTTTATTACGAGATGATGCCATTTGGGTTGAAGAACGCGGGTTCGACCTATCGGCGAATGGTCAACAAAGTCTTGATTCCGAGATAGGCGAAAATATGGAATCTTATATTGACGACATGGTTGTTAAGTCCATTGGGGCGGTCACGCCACCCGACCTTCAAGAAACCTTCAACAATGTCCGAAAACACTCGATGAAGCTCAATCCGGCCAAATGTACTTTTGGTGTCCAGCGGGCAAGTTTTTGGGGTTTATGGTTAGTCATCGTGGCATTGAGGCTAACCTGAGAAAGATTCAAGCTTTAATCGATATGCAACGACCTACAACTATCAAAGAAGTTCGAGAGGCTTAATGGCGCATCATCGCGTTGGGTCGGTTCATATCAAAGTCGGCGGAGAAGTGTCTTCCTTTCTTCAAGATTCTCGAGGCGATAAAGCTTTCTCATGGAACGCGGATTGTTCACGAGGCATTCCAAGCTCAAGGAAAATCTAGGAAAACCACCTCTTACGGTTAGCCACAGTGGAGGAGATGTTTTGTTTTCGTGTACTTAGCGGCTTGGACCGACTCGTCGCCGCCGTTCTTGTCAAGGAGGCCGAACCCTCAAAATCCCGTTTATTATGTAAGCAAGGCTCTCGATCCGGTGGAGAGTCGCTATTTTAATATTGAAAAATTAGCCTACTCGCTTGTCATTGCTTTGCCCGTAAACTCGGGGCTTACTTTACTTCACATACAATTATTGTCTTAACGGATAGTCCAATGCACCAAATACTTCATAAACCGGACCTTTCAGGCCGTCTCCTCGAATGGGCTATAGAAATTACTGAATTCGACATACAATATCAACCAAGAAAAGCTATCAAAGGTCAAGCATTACGGATTTTATTGTAGAGACAAGTTTCATTTCGCCACAACCTAGTTCTCCATTATCACAAGAGCCCGCGGCGACCGGTTTTAGCCCATCGGTCTTGGCACTTATATGTTGATGGAGCATCTAATCGAAATGGTTGTGGAGCCGGAGTTATCTTGATGGAGCCGGGCAGACGGAAGAAATCGAAAAAGCTTTGAGGTTTGAATTTCCGCCACAAATAATCAAGCCGAGTCTGGCGCGATTATAGCGGTCTCAAACTAGCCCAGAGTTAAACGTAGAAAATGTTGAAGTATTTTGTGATTCCCAACTCATCGTCAATCAAATCTCAGGGGACTATGACACACACTGTGGTATTCTTGAGAAGTATGGTGAGATTGTTCGGCGATTAAAAAGCGGTTTCAACTATTGCGAGTTCATCGAATAAGAAGAGAGGACAATGGCGGCGGACTATCTCTCTAAGCTATCACTCGAAGAAGAGATTGCAGATCCCTCAATAATGATTGAGTATCTAGCCATACCCACCATAGAGGAAATACAGATCATGGAAATCGACACACCAGCGCCGATTACATGTTGGATTGATGAGGTACATGCTTACATAGAAACAGGTATATTACCAGATGGGGCGGACAAGGCTCGCACACTTAAGAAAAGAGCGGTCAGGTATATCGTAAACAGTGGAATACTCTACAGAAGGTCCGTGACAAGACCCCTCTTACGATGTGTTCGAGAGGAAGAGAGCAAGACAATCCTTATCGAACTTCACCAAGGAGTGTGTGGGGGCCATCCCGCTAGCCGCTCCTTGGCGCAAAAAGTTATAACCGCAGGGTATTATTGGCCAACAATTCTTAAAGATTCAGAAAAATTGGTTAGAGAATGTCCAGAGTGTCAAAAACATGCGGACATCCCTCGGATACCATCCGTCGAGCAAAGCATCGTGACCGCACCATGGCCTTTCGACATGTGGGGACTCGATCTCATTGGGCCTTTTCCACCAGGAAGAGGTGGATGCAAAGTCATCATAGTGGCTGTGGATTATTTCACAAAATGGATTGAAGCAAAACCTATGGTCAAGATAACCGCAAAGGCGGCGGGTTATTTCTTACATGATCAGATTTTTTCACGCTTCGGCATCCCGCGGGCAGTTGTATCAGATCACGGCCCACAATTCAGGAAGGACTTCTCAAACCTTTGTGAGGAATTTAGGGTTAAACACTGGCAGTCATCCGTGGCTTATCCTCAAGGAAACGGCCAAGCTGAGGCCGTCAATAAACAAATAATCAAAATGTTGAAGAAGAGCGTGGACGACGAGTGAAAGCGGGGAGGGTGGGTTGATGAGTTACCCGATATACTTTGGGCTCTCCGCACCACGATCAAAACACCCACGGGAGAAACACCTTTTGCTCTTACTTATGGATCGGAGGCCATGACCCCCGTTGAAATGGCTCTACCAAACATCAGGGTCGCCTTGTATGACCCGGCGGATAATCTTTTAAACAGACAGATCGACTTGGATTTAGTGGAAGAAAAAGATCGCGACGTACCATCGACTTGCGAACTACAAGCAAATCGCTAAACAACAACATGACAAGCGAATCCGCAACCACTCATTCAAAGTCGGGGATTTCGTTCTTCGAAACAGGAAGGCCGCGGGTATGGAGCCTAATAGAGGGAAGCTAACAGCAAATTGGGAAGGCCCTTATCAAGTCGCGAGAGAGATCAAAAAGGGACTTATGTCCTCAGAAATCATCAAGGCTACGAGCTTAATAGACCTTGGCATGCGGACAACCTCAAAAGGTACTACATGTAATAAATCGGTTAGGGTTATGGCTATCCTCTCGTTTACGACGTGAGTGGTTAGGCTTTCTTATTTTGCTTGTAATCTTTACTCATCTAGCGGGATGAGTCGAAATTAATAAAGCCCGATTTTACATTCTCTTTTTTATATGCAAATTATTACAAGTATGCATGGGCAAGAAAGAATTGTGCTCGAAGAATTTTCAACAAAACTTCGGCTAGACTTCAGAGTTGTTAAAAATAGGGGCAATATTTGGGAAAATTTAACGCGGTCACGACTTCCTAGCGAACAAGTTATTTCAGATAAGATTCAAGAGGGGCATATCTCATACAGGAGTCCGCACAAGATCGACCTAGAATCTTATCTAAAACAAGGGGGCCGGATGTTGTTATCATCGGACTCATTTTAGACAAAAAATTCGAGCAAAAAGCAAGCATACATAAAAAACGGGCAGGAATAAAAGTATAAGCTGGACAAAGTACATACTAGCTATTACAGAGACAAATGTGCGGACAAAAGTGCGGAAAAGGAAAAGAGTTATACATATGCGAACACAGAATAATGTTTTACAAAACAGAGCCAGAAATCTAAGAATCCTCTGGCCGCATCTCTTCATTATGGACATTCTCTTCATGGAGAGAATGGTGCGAAGATCCCGACAAGATTGGTCTCCGACTCGGTAGGCTCGCATCGACTTCTCACCAGGCTGCTCGACCTCGCCTCTTCAGTGGCTCTCTCCTCGCCTCAGTAGCCAGCGAACACGCTCCTCGATTTGCTTCAATCACAGCGGGAACCATCCAATCAGGATCATACATAGGGACGTAGCGCTGAAGCTCAACATCGGAGAAAGGTATGCGGTCATGGAATTCTCTTAGATAATCAGAAAAGGGATGGGTGAGAATCCATTCTTCCAAGACGTCGAGGTCGGGGGTACCGCCATCATGAGCCAGGGATCGCACTTGCGATGTGATAAAACCTTGGTCATATCCCATCATAAAGCTATCGTCAGCAGCGGCTTTGCTAGCAACCTCAATCTGGCCTGGGATACTCGAGTTCAGATCCTCCAACTGTTTACGCAGATCTGCGCACACTGCTTTCTCGGTTTCCCAGTGAGCTTGAGCCTCAATCACCCTCTGCTTCATCTCTTCCATGGTTCGATCGACGGATTTTCCCTGCTCCACGAGGTCAGAGTTAATCCTATTAGCTTCAGCGAGCTGTGCTCTTAGCTTCTCATTCTCCGCCTCAGCTGCGTTTAATCGCCCACGAAGACCAGCGGACACTGCATTTGCGGCGCCAAGAGCTTTTTGGTCTCGACCAGCTCTTTCGCGACAATTGGCACTCTCGGCTATGGTGTTTACGTAATCATTGATGAACCTGCGCCAAGCTTTGTGCGATCTAAGGGAAGAAAAATAAACAGCGGAGTCAATATTGACTTGAGAAGAATGACAATAAAAAGAATGAAAAACGAAAGCGGAAAAAGAGGTTTACCATGCTCACCGTGGCGCCGTATAAGCCCCACAAATCATCAATATTCCCAAGAAAGGCACGGCGGGGATCGGTCTGGTCCGCCATCACAACCCTGTCCGCTATTCCGCGGCCTATCTCCAACTGAATATCACTAGGGATACCCCACCTAAAATGCCTCAGGGGAGGCACGTCGGCGATACCCCTAGAAATTGTCCGCGCCATTGGCAGGTCGAGAGGATGTTGCCGCATAAACTCTTTGTCCAACCAGGCGGCAGGACACCCTCTAGGCCCAGCAGGGATCCCAGTAAAAGGCACCACTGTTCTCATGCCCGCTGGAACAGACTCAGCGACAACAGATTTGCCTTTACTCTTTTCAGTGGCCTCTTTCCTCGGGGGATCATCTGTTCTGGTCTTTTTGTGAAGAGGGACATCCTGCTTGCCGCTGTCATCTCCTGCGAGCTCGATCTCCTCCACAGCAGCCCTCTTTTTCTTATCACCCGCGGGTGGCTTCGTCAGAGTAGTCTGCTTCATGGTTTTACTCGCCGCGGTTTTCTCTACTACGGGCGGCTGGGATGACTTCACAGCCTTGTCTCCAGAGGTTCCCACCGCGGACGTCTGTAAATTGACCATGGGAAGGGATGTTTTGATCCCTTCACCAAGAGATCCTCTTCACCTCGCCGCCGACGAGTCTTTTTCTTTGACAGCTGGCTGCGTTGAGCTAATTTGTCCATGGTATCTGCGGGGAACAAAATTTATTAGCGATCACAAAAACAACAAGGGAACAAGTTATGAAATGAAACAAGTAAAAGCCTACTCGGTGCTCGCATGTTAGGGTAACCGCCGCAAATTCCATGACGAGAGGGCATAAACTGCCGTGGTGACACTCGCGCCGTATCAATGGGTGAGTCGGCAATGAATCAACTACAACCAAAGGTTCGCCAACACCGGCTCCGAGAAAGTCCGCTTGTCTAAGGTAGGGTTGGCGGCGCCTAATAACAACCTCGATTAAATGCATAAGCCTGGGGTTCTTTCTTCCGGTGTAGCCTAGTCGCCTCTTCGGCTCCGCAATGAACTCGTCATCATCGGTTTGGGTCTTTATTGCGGCCAAGTGGTCAGTCTTGACCGAGTTCACAGGAAGCTTCTCAAACGGCCACCCCACTCGGGACTCTACCTTCATACATCTCTTGTCCCAGTCCGCTACTTTATCGGGAAGGTCGAATAGTAAACGGGGCCGGCCATGGCTTGATCTACTCCGCGGTTGAATTTGACCACCGCACCCTTCAGGGAAAAACCATAAAAATACAGGAGCACCGCCATGGATGGTTCACGCCCGCTTAGCATACTAATTATAATAAAGGACATAACCATGCGGACTACCCCAAACTAAGATCGCAGGCATCACCTCAGCTCCTCCATGAACTTGACAAAAAATGGATCAAAGGGAGGTCTGAGTCCGGCTGCAAAGTGGTCATAGTGCAACCACAGATAGTCTTGTTGCTCTCGGCCACAAACCCACAAAACATTGGTCGCGCCCATGCTGACAAAACGATAATCCGCAGAAACATCATACGCCCCCAACGCCAGAGTATAGTCTTCCCGATCTTTGAACTCCTTCCATCGGGATATAAGAGCACTATCTGCCCGCTTTTGCTCTGCGAGCTCATTCTCGATCAGAGACCTTTTTCGGGCGCCTTTTCCTTTTGCGGGCTCAAACAAAGAATCTTCTTCTTGGACACCACTACCTTTGGAGATTTACTTGGTTTCTCCGATGGATCAACGGCTTCCACGGCTTCCTTGAGCTTGCCGCTACGTTTGGCGGCTCCAGTATTCAGAGCTTTTTCCATTCTGCTTAGTAACCCGCTCAGTGCCATTTGGTCGTCATCTTCGACCTCGACCTCAGCTACGCCCTCACAAACAGCGGGTACATCCGGGTCAGATTCTATGTTAATGGGTCCAGGGTTTGGAATTTCTTCCATCTCCTCCTCATCGCCGCTAGAGCTAGCATCCTCCATGCTAACCTCCTCTGACCCATAACCCGCAGCGGCCCTAGCCTCTTCGTCTGATTGGCTGTGATCTGATGACATTCTGGAAAAGAAAAAGGGCAAGGTGGATTAGATTATCACCCGGACATGGAAATCGGGCCGAGGTGAAAGCAATCACACCCCGACACCTCGCCCTTCCATCTTCCTTAAACAAACAAATCCCCAGAAAAACCCTAAATTCAAACCAGAAAAGCTTCAAACAACGCGTATTCGAAATTCCACTGAACAAATTGCCAAAACCATCAATCAAACATGCATACATTTGGGGGTATATTTCTGGGAAAAAAGAGACACAAAATCGCGAAGCAACAGATTGGGCTCATGATGTTCATCAAAAAGCAAATGAAGCAAAATCACAGAGGCACAGATCAAGGCATTGTAGTCTTCCAACAAGAAATAGATGACATCAAGGCAAAATCGGATAAAAGAGCAAAGGGAATGTGCAATTTCATACCTGATTGATAATGGGAAGGATAAAATGCTGAGCTTTCTTCGGAATAAACACTCGCGGAACACCTTACTAATCGCCGGAGCTTTCCTTGTGTTATCGCCGGAGGAATTTATCAGAGATGAAAAGAGAGAAAAGTGTAAGAGTTGGGGGCAACTCCTCTATTTATAGAGGGAAAAAAGAGGGGAAACGACGTTTAGGATTCAAAATTCAAAAGTAATGATGGTGGGAACGGTTACCGATTTTTCCTCCGCCAATCGAGCAAGGGCGGACGGTTCGATTCCAACCGCCCGTGTCGAACACGTGATCGATGTGACGCTTAGTGTACCGATACATCCGTTTATATTTTTCAACCGTTCAAACCTCTTCGACGGCCATCAACTTGTCCACAGAATAAGCAGCCTCAGCACATCATTATCTCCCAACATTAATCAAGCGGCTAACATCACTCAGTGTCCGCTGTGGCTTATTCTGACAAAACACCACTGATGGAGTATTATCACCGACTAAGCCCGGCCAGGCGTTGTCGGCAATTAAGCCTGTCCGCTACAAATGCGCAGCATATAATCGGTAATTAGCTACGCGATACTAACACTGATTCAAGCCTGTTCGCTGCAATGCACAGCATATAACTAGTGGTTTTCACCAACACTGGTCCAAGCCCGATAGAAACGATGATCGGCGATCAAGCTGTTTCACGCAATGCACAAAGATATAACTAGTGGTTCTCACCAACACTGGTTCAAGCCCGCTAGAACAGTATCGGCATACCTCTGTCACGAGCGACCACAAGGAGATTCACCAAAAGTTCTTCAGATTTCTACTCTCCGCCTTGGCGGCACGCCAGTACACGCAGTAGGGGCCATTGATATACCCGGGTCGAGCAGGCCCTGTTCATCCTATATTGGGCCTATACTCTTGGCCCATCAACATATGAAAATGGGCTTTACTCTCCTCGGCGGCGCTCACGACCATCTCTTACCAGCTAGCTACAAGCCGGGACTCGTCCGCCAACCGTAAGCGGATCTTGTCCGCCGATTCAATGTCGGATCCATCTTCTCAATGTGATTTCTACCCATACAGTCAAGGCACAAATAAGTCCGCTGCTCGTCATTCTTATCAATAACCGATGGTCGTTACTACCAGCGCCTATCGGCTGTCCGTCGTCCGTCGTCCTTATCAATCCAAATTTGGATGTAACAATGGCCAATCGTAATAAATTGGCTAGGACACTTGTAATGCATACGTAGTTAACTTAGCTATGTACTCTCGCTTGTCTTGTCAATGAACAGTGAGACCGACTTACTTTTTAGCCTATAAATATGGGATCACATTGTAATAGAAAGAGGCTAATCAATCTCTCAAGCTTCAAGCTATAATATATTACTGACGCGAAACTCGCCAATTTGTCGACTAATTCACTTGTTCTTCATAAACACTTAAACCGCCACCACTGTTCTTGATCACCACCGTGTCCTCACCGTCGAAATCACTTATCACAGCCTCATATCCACAAGATAAACACTGTTACCGCAAATCTGGTGTTCAACGCTACATCACAATTGTAGAGTCAGAGTCGTATTCTCTGGAAATAGCAACTCTTCTAACAACAACGAGCCTTGATAAGTCTTCTAAGTATTACAACGATACTTATATTACATTATTATTTTGGCAGAGTGCCTTTTACTGTATTTACAGAACTATAAACTAACTAAAGATAAGATATATATATATATAAGAGGTATATATATATTGGTACAACTCCAATCATCTGCAATGATGGAGTATTTATAAGCGGGGGTAGCACACCGGCGCGCGTGCGCCCTTCTCGGCGCGCGTGCGGTGCTACGATCTTATTCCTCATGTCGACCCATGTGCTTGTAATGATGAAGATTCCGCACGCGTGCGGCTTTTTCGGTGTGCCGAATCACAAAAACATCCATGCCGTTAATTTTTATTCTTTAAACTTCGATTCGTTGATTTTTCTCGTATTCACCCTATATCAGTAAAAAACAATTCCCACGGTAAATCTGACAACAAAAGCTATAATTTATACAAATTTTATAATGATAATATCTATTTATAACTAATTAGATTTTTATAAGTTTTAGGTTATATTTTTGTGAAATTATACGATAATATTATAAATACGTAATAAAAAATCATATAATATAGTTATATTTTTATCATATATCAGTATGTTGGACCGCTTAAGATTCTTGAAAGAGTTGGACCTTTGGCTTATAAGCTCAAGTTACTGGAATCAATGTCAAAAGTTCATAATGTCTTCCACATATCAATGTTGATGAAGTGTCTGACAAAGACGGATGTTGAAATTACAGTTGATCTGGTAGTTCTTAAAGATAACATTACATATGATGAGATCCGATCAAGATTCTAGACCGAAAGGAAAAGATGATCAAAAGACGGTTGATCCCTTTGTTTTTGGTGCAATGGAGCAGTCATCCACCGAGTGAAGCAAGTTGGGAAGTTGAAGATGATATGTGTTCAAATAGTGTCCTAAACCCAATCGGGTTGGACCGGATCCGACCGGGTCGGATTATTTCTACTATTTCTTTATGATACATATATAATAAATGGTTTTTTTGTTATCATATATTTGTTCTTTTAAAGAACCAATTATGAATTGTTATATGATAACGTCCTTATTATTAAACTGTGATAGAGAAACCATGATAGGCGATTATGGTTGATTAGATCTCTAATCACTTTAATAAGTTTGATACTTAAATGTCACTAGGCTTATGTACTATTAAACAGGGCATTGATAGTACAAACAGGATAGCACGTATTAGACGTCTTCTGTCTTTAAGGGCAGGGATAGATCTCGTCTATCAAAGTGTAGAGACACTTGGACTGTACGTGGACATGTATTAGAGAATGCGTATGTTAGACCGACCCACTTACACTGTTAAGTGTCACACTATGTGACGGTTGTGTAATTATCCTTAGGACCGGAGTCTGCATTGCATCACGGTGTGGATTGTCATGCTTCGACACTATTGAGGTTTCCCTTAGCCATGAGCCGATCATGCGGTAGTGATCGGGTATGATACTGAAGCATGCGGAGTATACATGTTAGGTCGTCTGGGAATCACGTACCCTATGAATAGGGGTGAATATCCGAAAGGGCCTTCTTATAAGGAATGTCTTACTCTCGTGAATCTTAGCAAAGTGGAAGTAAATGAGTTACTTCGAGAGAGCATGATATCCGGATTATAAGATACGGTCGTTGATGTTTGACACTCGACGTACGACCGTAGGGATATTATTAAAGTGATAGGATTCTATTTACACGGTAACTGTTTCACATAAAAGGTAGTAGTCATTGCATTTGACTCTTCCGATGATTGGGGGTCACACTGTGTTGCTAGACGCTATTCCGTGATCGTTAGGTATGAAGGGCATTTTCGTAATTGCACTTTGTGCCTACGGCCAATATATTCGGAAGCCTCTCGGGTCACACACATAAAAACATCTAGCCGGATTAAAATGCGGTTATAGCGATAACCAATAAGGAAAGTTTATCTCGACTATAAAGTGTTATAGTGGTAAATTAATATGATGATATTTATTTATTATGAATAAATTAAATACAAGATATTAATTGTGTTGATTAATTATATATTATATATATATATATATATATATATATATATATATATATATATATATATATATATATATATATATATATCATATATGTTAGTATTATATCTACCTTAGTAGTACCTATTAAAGTTGCTAATTTGGTACGACCAAAAGTTGGTCGACCAAATTTTGTCTTTTTTTTTTTTTTTTTTTTTTTTTTTTTTTTTCCATTGTTTTTTTAACTATTAAATCTTCTAATTATGGACGACGAAGGAAGTATCACGAAGGGAAGTATAGTGCGCCGCTTTCTCCTACCCGTACTTTTTTTTTCCCACTCACAATTGCCCACCGCCTTCTCCAATAGCGTGTGTCCACGTTTTTCCCCACTCAATCAATTACGCCACCGCCTTCACCTCCTCTACTATTATGAAAACAATTTCTGAGTCCATAATTGTTGTTGTTCGTGCTGTCCATGGTTGTTCGTTTCAGCAGTCCATAATTGTTGTTGTTCGTGCTGTCCATGGTTGTTCGTTTCAGCTTTTGGCAAGAGCCTATTTTCTGCAATTGTTTCCTCTGTTTTCCGTTGATTTTGGTTGCTCTAATTGTCATTCTCGATCTTTGTTTTCCGTTGATTTTTATGCTCCTATTATTGTTCGATGGTGAATGCATCTTTGTTTTTCGTGTGATCGATCCTTTGAAACTTTTTTTTAAGGTACACCATGTTTCCGCCGCCTCTTTCGCCTTATTGTCTCCTTTGCATGTTGGTTTCTCGAGTATGTTTGCTCTGCTTTTGCTTCGTTTTTGTTGCTGTAGTTGTTCTTCAAGTATGATAATCATCATACTTTGTTAATTTTCATTCTGCAGGTTTGTTAATTGGAGATTACCTGCTGTATTTCAGCTTCTCGATCGTTTTTAAGGTACACCAAGTTTCTTCTCCTCTTTTGATGTTTATTGTCTGCTTTGCATGTGTGTGGTGGGTTTTCTGTTGAAGATGGTTCGTTTGGCTTCTCCTTTCTTACTTTTATGTTTTTTGGAATTGCATGTTGTGTGGGAGCCCAAATCGGTAATAGTTCTTCTATAATGCTGATAGAAAGTTGTGAAAAACTAAGAAAAGAGCAAATTTTTCTTAACCTATAAGAGGTTTTTTTCAAGCTCAATTGAACTCAATGTATATTGGCTTTGGCCTCCTTGCTTAATATATTGATATTAGTTACTCACATGTATTGTAGTTATGAGAAACTGCTGTTTGAGAATTTCCTTTTTTTTTTTTAAATCTGCATTTGATGTGTCTGATGATTCTATGTACAGCTTTTGCTCAGATATGCTCCAGATCTTGCTCTTTTTTGTTACTAGGAATTTTGGTGAGATTAAGTTTAAGTAGTGATGTTTCTCTCAGCAGTCTTAGTTTGCTGACTTTTGTTCTTTGTTTCATGGATGCTTAGCTCATTGAGCTTGGAATAAGTTGAAGCGACTCTAAATATTTCGAGATATATCTCGGATCTCAAGCACATTTCGATTATATTCATTTTAACTAAGTAAATTTGTCTACATTTGATGTGTAAGGACTTCCATTTACATTCGTTGGTTGAATATCCTGCGAGATCTTGCAAATTCTTGTTTTTTTTTCCAGCTTAGTCGTTCTTCTTTGCAAGCGATTACTTAAAATGTGATGGATATGATATAGACATACCATTAGCTTTGCGGGCATTGTGTTTATACTTTAAACTCAGACATATTTGGTTTCGTTCTTCTTTTTTTAGGACATTTTGCAAGCAGATCACTCCTTGCGACAGTCCAGACGAAGAGAGTGCAGTCCTAGATTCATATGCTTCAATCAACATTCCTTTAGTAAGTTTTTTGCTTTTCCCTTTTGTTGTTCCATATGAAACGCATCTCTTCTTCTATAACTTTATATATTTATTTTTCCCCCCAAACGACACGACATACAAGTAATTTTACTTTGTCATAGATTCGATCCATTTGTTGTGTTTGTCAATAATGATCCTTGCTCAGTGTATTTGACATACTGCACCTGGAATAATTGAATGAGTTGTGGTTACTTTGGTTCACAAACAAGGAAGTTGCTTTAGGTAAGTGTAGTTAGAGGTGCTACTGCAAACCTCAATAGTTAGGGTCTATGCCTTGAATCTTTCTGTAAGCATGAAATGAAAGTATTTGAGCTTAACTTTGGTTAGCTTTTCTTTGTTGATACTCGATATAATCGGTTGTATTATCCTTGAGCATTGTTCGATTGTTATGAAAGCGTATTGCATCTATATCCTTGTATTTGACAACTCCTCCCCTATTTTAAGACTTATCTCATCTACAATCGAGAGATTTATTCTCCAACTTCTCGAGATACTATGTGGGCTAGATTTAATGAAAGACAACGCCATAACTCATTGCCATGTCTTTATCTTTTGTTTAGAGTTTATTAAGTTGCTAAACCACATCATAACTTAATACTTACTCTACACACACGAAAAAAAATTAATACACGGTAAAAATGATGGCAAATACTACACGTTCACGATCCACATGTGTTTTTCAAGCCTGTGTCTCCATGTATTTTTATCAATGCGATTTCTACTCTGCGAGTAGTTCATTTAAGAGGATCTCCACCTAGCTTTAAGAGACTAAACTTTTACCTATTTGTAATTTGCAATGATTCATTGCGGCCATGACAGAGGACTGGTGGGCAAAAATTGGTTGGAAACCTTGACCATACAACAACTTCATGAGATGAAATATATAATCATGAGCAAACCGAGCTCGCTACCTAAAACTATCTTTGGGATTATTGGTGTTTTAACCAGGCTAAATAGTCATTTGAGTACATAAAATCAGCCTCTTCCACATCTGTGCGAGAAATTATTTGCTTTCTAAGCTGTTGTATTGTTCGAACCAAGAAGTTCGAAAATTTCTCTTCACAATGAATGCAGCCTTGTGTGAGGTTTTGTCTAATATTGCTTTATTCATTCTTCATTTGTAATTTTAGCAATGAAGATTCTGATTAAAGAGTTCATCACCACCACAGTAAGTAATGCTGAAATAGGCAAAGTATACAATTTAGCACAATACAACACATACATTAACAACACAAAACCACCTCTCAAACAATACACGAACAAAAAAACCAGGTAGGGGCAACACCGTGCAAAGCACGGTTACCCCACCTAGTACTATATAAAATATGCAAAAGAAGTGTACGACCAAAAAAAAGTGTCCCTTTTCTCTATCCGACCAAAAAAAGTGTCCCTTTTCTCTATATTATTTTCCCTTTTTAATTTATTGTGTTATATTTATATTTAATTAATTTGTTTTTTCTTTTTCTCTATCATCGTCTCTCCACTACCGATTGCAAGGCATTGGAATCGCCATGGTGTTCCAGGTGGTACGATCCACCGCCTCAGATCACCGCTTGATTCTTGAGTGGAGCTTCCACTATGGGTATAAGCACCGACTGGTTTCTGGGGCACTATATATAGCTTCTACGTGGGACGTTTGGAGGCTTTGTTTTTCGTATATTAGTACTATTTGCGATCGTTCAGACTATTGACGGAGGAGAGCTTTACGACCAAGTACACTCTATTCATCAGTCTTGTTTGCTCTTTTCCTTTGTTCATCCGGTGTGAAATTGGCATACAATGCTTTGCGTTTGCATGTGATGCTTTCCACTGTGTACTTCCGATCAGACCATCGGAAAGTAAGTATTTTGTGCTTCTTAACAAACGTTTGTTTGTGTTCATTGATAGCAAAATACTTAACCGCTAACTTTAACCGGCAGAGTATCGGGTCAACGGTAGTATAGTGGTCACAAGGTCGAATCCACAGGGAATAATAGAGAAGTACCAAAGTCGACGACTAAACTTGGTTCAGGTCAATATTAAGTGAAAAGTATTATAGCTAATGCAGAAAATAAATATTATTCTAACGGATTTATCTATTTGATTAAAAGGCATAGCCGAACTACGATCCAACAGGTTACTTTTACCCCACAAGAAAGACTTGACAAGGAGTGTGTCTTAACCGACCTACCTATCCAATTCAGTTTATATGACATCCACGGGTGTCAACTCCTTATTCTTGCGTTAAGGTTTGAACAACTCTCGCTTAACCCCCTATACTAGGCTTATTAACCCTCCCTTTCGAAAGCTAACTCGCCTAACATGGTTGACCAGAATAATGAGCCGCTCGGGAACCTGATAAGAACCTCACATAGGCATAGTCCTAACGTCTAGCTAGGTTGGCAATCTAACAATCAAGGCTATGTCTAGTGATTCTAATACCCATATCTCACACCTCGCCGCAAAATACATATATAAGCTCGATGTGTGTGTAACAGTGAACAAGGTTGTCAATCTCATTCAAAGCTATTAAAACAATCAAAACAAGTTTTAGAACATGAATTCATCATACAACCGTTTAATTAAGCGCTACACAACTCCCGTCTCATCCCCCTTTGGGATTTTCACCTGTTTTCACATAATTCGGCTACACAACTACTTTAGCTACTCATAATCATACTAACAACGAAGTAATTAAAGGAAATTATACTAAGAACAATAATAAACGAAAGCATAATCATCATAAAAATCAAACCTTCAATGTTGAAGAAATAATCCACCAAAAAGTCGAATCTTTGCTATTGAAACGGAAAATTAATCTAGGAGAAAGTATGTAGAATCAAAGGATTTAATCTATGGAATATGGGGATCAAAGGGTGTTTAAACTACTCAAAAACCGCCCTAAAATCGCCCCTAAGATGCCCAAAGTCGTCCCGGATCGTATAGGGGCTGAATGAGCTGCGTATTTATAATGTAGGTCGAAAATCTGCTCTGTCGGGTCCCGGACGCCCGTCTGATCTTGGCAAACGCTAGTTTGGCCCAACTTGACCTGTCTTCAGTAAATCAGTGATAACTTCCTGTGTAGAGCTCCGATTTGAATGATTCAAGATGCGTTGGAAAGCTCGTTCAATTACCTACAACTTTCATGAAGACGATCTGACCAGAAAATGCCTCCTAGATGGGTAAAAATGACGATTAAAGGGTCAGGAATGGTGAAAATCTGCTGTCGGTGCCAAACTAGAGTTTGCATCCTTGCAAACGCCAGTTTGAGGTCATTTGGACGCCCGTTTGCCTTGTATGAGCTTTGTTTTTCGGGCTGAACCCTCACAAACGCCCGTTTGAGGTCATTTGGACGCCCGTTTGCCTGAAAACCCAACTTTCAGTAACAAGCGAACGCCCATTTGGATCTTCCCAACGCCAGTTTGGGGTAGGCTTCAGTATTTTCATCATAAATTCACTTATGGAGCTCCCAATGAGATGATTCAAAATGCGTTGGAAAGCTGATTCAACGTTCTACAACTTTCATCCAAACAACGCTTCCTGAAAGTCTCTCCAAGTGTGACCAAAATGCCCCTGAAGTGACTGGTTCAGATTTCATCAATGATTATTCACTCTTTTCTCCTCCTTGGCCCCAAATCTCGTTCTTTCTCGAGAATCTCTTCCTTATTCTCGACCTTACATCAATATAAGCCTGAAAACAAAGACACAAGCACCAAGGCATAATATACATTGACAGAAACGTAACGAAATCCACATAAAACATGGGTTTTTAGGACGAAAACGTCTTTAGTCTCGAAACATGTATATAAGTGAATATCGTTCATATACTACCCATAATAGCCCAAAATAACCATGAATAACTAGTAAAAGGAGGTAATCTCATATAAGAAATACACTACAATTTGACTCCCATCATTCATGTTGTTCGTTCTGAATTGATTTCATTAAATTCCGGTTTATTTGGATTGTAGAACATCTTGCATGTTCCTTTAATATTTTTCGTTTGGTGTTTAATTGCTCTGTAATACTCTTTGCTTTTGGTATCTTCTGCTGATGCGTGTTGTGCGCTGTTTTTCTTTCTTAATCCGTTGTTGATTGGGTATAATAATCAATTGCGTTTGCAGGTTCTGCTGTGTTTTGTCTACTTCTGCTCAGACCGTTGCAAAGTAAGCACTTTTTCTTCGTTAGGCGTTTATTTCTGCTAATGATGTTCAGCTTCTATTATGTGGATCAAATTCCTATTTTTTTGGCTTACGAAAGACCCTGGTCTTGATTTGGCGATTATTGGTGTTGACTTTCCAGGCTACTGGAATTGGTGTTCTGTTTCTTCACACCAAGTTTGTTCCGTTTCAATTCTTCTTTTCTGAGCTACCTAATTTCGTTTTCATTTCTTTATTTCATTTGATATGAATAGAATACATATGTTTGTCTGTAGTTGTTTTGCTGCTATTACAGGAGATCATGTTCTTTGGATTCATGTATGTAGCTTTATTATGCTGTTTTTGCATTTCCGGTGTCAGCGAAGCTTCTGCCGAAACTTCTATATTGATCATTGGCAGAAGTGAGAGTCATGGTAATACAATCATTTTATTTTGAACTAGGGAATGTACATCAATTGAAAGAGGAAGTGAGTGAGGAAGAAAGACATGGAAAATAGAATGTTATTCACCTGAGTGTGGTTATGCTTGGTGGTGTTTTGCAACTGTTTGTTTGTTGGGTCAGTTTGCCTATCCGTTAAGTAGATTTTCCTCAGACTTGCTTTTCCTACCATCTTTGGTCACTTGGTTGCCTTGACTACTTTGTTACTGAGTCTGCTGCTCTTGGCATAGGGCATATTTCTCCCTCCACATGTTTGCAAACTTGAGCTGCACCCTGGCTTATATTTTGTGCTTCTTAGGTTCTTCGGTCATCTTGTGGAGTCTCTTTTCCACTCTACCCCTCTGCCCAACTATGCTCTTGACTACTTGATTAGACAAATTGTTTTAGGTTGTGGAAAAAGTTGATCATCTATCTGTAAATCCATTCTCGCTATTGCGTACTTAAACAGAAGGAATTTTTAAATGAATCGTTCTTCGCTACTTCACATTTTTTCCCCAAATTAGCAATTAATCAATAAATTGTGATTTCATGAATACAGAACGCATTAGAATATCAAAGTTTCATGGTGATCAGATCATTAAGAAGCCACACTTGCAGATTAAAAAAATAATCCACCGTTACATACTACACTTTCATTTATTTTTATTGCCCTATATTCAGAAGATGGAATGCTTTGAATACCTTTGTTTGGGATGCTTTTGTTGCAAATTACTTTCTCCATTGCTCTTAATAGATTGAATGGCTCTTATGCATATGTAGTGTCCCATTGATAAGCTTTATCTTTGTTTGTTATATGAAATAGCATCGCATTTCCTTTTTGTGTTAGGACAATTTTTTTTGTGTGTTCAGATCTCTGTTCTTGTAGTATCAGTGACTTTTTTGCATTTGGTATATTATTCCAGCTGCACCCTGAAACAGTTATGATCGGCTGTTCTTCTTCATCAGCGTCACGTTTGTCCTTTACGGTAAGAAACTGATTTGCTCTTTCTTTTGCTACAAATTACGCCTTAGATGAGTCAATCTAGGGTTGATTAATCCTAGATGGGTCACTGGGTCCATTTCAAGGATTTTTTCCCTTGTGATTTTTTTACACTTTGCCTTAGGTGATTGTAGGTTGTTGTGTTTGCTTTTCGGTGTAGTTTCGTTCAGTAGTTGCCTGTGTAGGTAAGCTGTCGCAACTCAAGGTTTTACATGTGTTTTGATGCGAACGTCTTACTTATGTGTTTTAGCCAGCCTAGCCTACATAGTGCTGTTAGCTTCATATTTCCCTTGTTTAGGTTTCTTTGTATCATTGTCCTAGGCTTGTACACTAGAAAAATGGATGGGGATAAGCGTAGTGAGAGAAATGAGCGCAGGAGGAAAGCGTACCTAGATATGGACGCTGATAAGAAGGCTACTCTTAAGAAACAACGTCGCACGCGGTATGCACAGAAAAAAATGAGGTTGCTGACGTATTGTGCCTGAGTGAGGCTGTGCCTGCTACAGGGCATGACCATGGAGAGCCATCTGTGTGTGCCTTTGTATCTGCCAGTTTTCCTATGAGTTTTCGCCCCCATCAATCCCTTGATTTTACCCAAGATCATGTGCTGGAAGCGGGTTATGCATGTATTGGTCATGTTCCTACACGCAGTATAGTGCCTCGTACGGCTTACATTGACCACATCATTTATCCCTCCGGCGCACGTAGGCTGACCCCCGATGTCAGCTCCGTGAATAGGTGTGCGACCTCGGAAGTATACTCCAGCGTTTTGCCTGCGGCTCCCAATTGTACATACTGCCAAGCCAAGCGCTTCTATCGTGAACCGGCTGGGTTCTGCTGCTCCGAGGGTGAAATAAGTATTGCCTCGCCGGTGATGTCACCTGTTCTTACCCACCTATTCACTTCCTCTGATGCCGAGTCTGTAAGTTTCCGGAAGTATGCCCGCAGCTACAATAATAACCTAGCTTTCACTATCTTCGCTGCCAAAAAGGACAACGAGCTTATGATGAATAAGCAGGGTATATATACTTTCAAAGTCCAAGGCAAGATCCACCATTACCTTGCGTGTCTTACGGGGACACTGACCAGCCAACCGGGTTGCAGTTCTATTTCTATGATCCTGAGGCAGAACTTTAAGAGCGCCTAAGTTCTTCGTCAAGGTTGTCTAAAGTTGTCATGGTAAAGTTAATGCAAGTTTTGTCTGAAAATCCATATGCTCATTTTTTGCGCCATGTTAGGGAGCTGGAGTGTGTGGATGAGTATAAAATATGCCTTGTTAGCAACCCTAGGCTTGATCAACGTGTGTATAACGAGCCTGCATGTAATGATGTTTATAAAATCATCTCTACGGAGGAGGAAAATGCTTTCAACCCTGAATGCCATATCCAGATTTACTCGAGGCATGCTGCCCCCTACAGAATATGCCACAATTTCAGATGTTATGACCCCCTGCAGTACCCACTGATGTTCCCGCATGGCGAAGTGGGCTGACATTGTGCCATAGAAAAGCTTCCGCCAAATAGGCGGAAGCGCGGTTATAAATGCCATGATCCGTTGTCAGGCAGAAATGCCTTTGCTGGTGATGCTGATGAGCTTTTGTGTCGAGAGAGACTAGGTACACCCTATTTCGCTATCGTAGTGTGACAAACCTACTTCACTTGCTTCTTATTCATGTGTGCATGTTTCTCTCTTAGTCTTCCAAGACGGTGTTCGCAAACGGAATACTGTATCGTGCCATCAGTACTATTGCTACAAACTTCAGATGCGCAAGAATGATATCTCAATGTTCCTACACACAGGGAGGTTGTTCCAGCAGTTTATTGTAGACATGTTTGTCAAGGTAGAGACATCGAGGCTCGAGTATGTGTACAAACAACAGAAGGAGATACGTACTGAATTTTTACAAGGAGTACTTGACAGTATCGTAGGCGGGAACACCTCCGGTGCTGCGGTTAGTCGACGGGTTATATTTCCCCCTCCTTTGTAGGTGGTCCACGGGATATGAAAAAACGGTACATGGATGCCATGTGTTTAGTGCAGAACTTTGGCAAACCGGATTTTTTCCTGACCATGACTTGCAATCCTACGTGGCCTGAGATTACATCACATTTACTCCCGAATGAACTGCCACAGAACCGGCCGGATTTGCTCGCACGTGTCTTCAAGGCAAAACTTGAAATGCTCAAGAAAGAACTCTTGAAGGACCACATCTTTGGTGTGGAGGCTGCATTTTTGTACTCTATAGAATTCCAAAAGCGGGGATTGCCTCATTCTCATGTGCTTATTATCATGGATAGAGATTCCAGACCTTTAAATCCAGAGGCATATGACCGTTATATTAGCGCTGAATTGCCTGATCCTTTGTTGAATACCCGTCTGCATGAACTCGTGCTCAAACACATGGTCCATGGTCCTTGTGGCTTGTTGAACCCCAAGTGCCCATGTATGCGTGACAAGAAATACAAAAATAAATTCCTATGGGATTTCCTGGATTACACTACGCATGGAAGTAACAGTTACCCTCACTACAGAAGGCGTAACAGCGGCATCTCTGCCCGTATCAGGGGCCACATTATCGACAACCGTTGGATTTTTCCGTACAATCCGTATTTACTACAAAGGTACGATTGCCACATTAACGTCGAGATTTGCTCGACTATCAAATTGCTGAAGTACATCTATAAATATATTTACAAAGGCCCTGACAAAATTGCCTTCCATATGGCAACATCTGCTGTTGAAGATGAAATTAAACAGTACCAACAAGGAAGATGGGTCGGTCCCCCTGAGGCTGCGTGGCGTATGTACGGGTTTGACTTGTTTGAAATGCAACCGGCTGTTATAGTATTTCAGATGCACCTTCCGGAAAACTACCTTGTCTCCTTCACCGCTAACCAAGATCTGAATAGTATAGCAAGTAACAGCTTCTTAGCCAGAACGATGCTTATGCAATTTTTCGAGATGAACCGGAGTAATGAAAAGGCAATACGCCTTCGGGCCGTGTACAAGGATTTCCCCAAGCATTTTGTCTGGGATTCCAGCAAACGTCTATGGTCCGAACGGAAAAAAGGTATAGTCGTGGGCCGTATTGTTTCAGCTGATCAAAGGGAGCGTGAAAGGTACTACCTTCGTTTGCTGCTAAATCACATGCGTTGTCCCAGGTCCTATGACGACCTTCTCACTGTGAATGGTTACTTACATGCGACTTTTAGGGAGGCTGTTTTAGCAAGGAATCTTCTTACGACAGACAATGATCATGACATGTGCTTACAAGAAGCAATACTCTACCAAATGCCTAGGCAACTCTGACATTTGTTTGCGTCTATCCTCGTGTTTTGTGCACCCTCTGATCCCCGTACACTTTGGGAGAAGTATGCTGATGCTCTGTGCGACGATTACGCACGAACACACTCTGCGTTAAGCCTGCATCCCACCGAGATTCGTATGAAAGCACTTCACGACCTGTCTCTTTTACTAGATGATATGGGAAAACGCATATCAGATTATGACCTAGGGCCTGAGGCGAATCTGATCTCACGAAGAAGCAACGTATCAAAGGAAATGGAATATGAACGGAATATTGCAGTGAACGACAACGATCTTTTGACTGTAAACAAACTTAATGACCAGCAACGGCACGCATACGAGGTTATAATGCAGAAAGTTATGCATAAAGAACCGGGTGCGTTTTTCATCGATGCTCCAGGTGGGACGGGGAAAACTTACTTATACATGGAGATCTTGGCCACTCTTAGATCGCAGCAATACATCGCCATGCATGCCCTTTGCCACGTCCGGTCCTGCGGATGTGTTCTCGCCAGGGAGGTAGGGCGAAGATATTCCCGTTTTAAACTCCATTTCCACGATGAAGAGAAGAAAATTGCCAATGTTAGCAAACAATCAACCACGACTAAGTTGTTGAGAGAAGCTAAGGTGATAATTTGGGACGAGGCTCCAATGGCACACAAAGATTCTGTAGAGGCATTCTCAGAAATACTGAAAGATATTACGGAAGTTGACCAACCATTTGGTAATAAGGTTGTGGTATTTGGAGGCGATTTCAAGCAGGTATTGCCGGTAGTCACAAATGCCACCAAGCAACAGCAACTTGATGCAAGTTTGTTCAGTTCATCTTTGTGGCCAGGGCTCACGAAACTGAAACTCACTGAAAATATGTGAGCAAAGGCAGACCCTTACTTCACCCACTACCTTCTGCGGGTTGGTGATGGTACAGAACGTGAGGACGAGAACGGGAATATCAGCTTGCCAGTGAATATGGTCATCCCTTTTTCTGACAAAAAAACCTCACTTCAACAGCTAATAGACTTTGTGTACCCCGACATTTCGGCGTTCACGGTTGACCACACTTCTACAATGAGCCGAGCTTTGCTTGCACCAACTAACGATTGCGTAGACGATATAAATGAGGCTATGCTAGCTAACATGCTGGGAGAAGGCACAACATACATAAGTAATGACGTTGCCACAGATCCACAGCACCGAGGAGATTACAATGACTTCATAAACTCTTTGAACCTGAGTAGCCTACCTCCGCATGAACTTGTACTGAAACCCAATTCACCTCTTATGTTACTCCGCAATTTAAGTCCCATTCAAGGACTTTGTAATGGTACAAGGTTAATTTGCAAAGAACTTCAACCTCGCACCATCGTAGCTGAAATCGCCATTGGTCCGTATGTGGGGAAGATCACCATTCTCCACAAAATTCCCCTTGAATCCTCAAATGAAGATAAGTGTCCAATACCGTTCAAACGTTATCAATTCCCTGTGCGACTGTGCTTTGCCATGACTATTAACAAGGCTCAAGGCCAAAACATTGGAACGTGTGGGCGTCTACCTGCGAGAGCCGGTCTTCTCGCATGGTCAGTTGTACGTTGCCTCATCCAGGGCAAGAAAATCTACTTTAATTAAGGTGCTAATTGCACCACCCACATTCATGGACACTACAGATAGCAACAAAACTAGGAATTTTGTTTACCATGAGATACTCGAGAGGGCACAAAACTATGGGTAATTTGTAAGGTACTGAATAATACTGTCGTTCTCACTCATTGGAACAAATGCCTTACTATATATGCATCTTTTCTGCCACCAAAGTTTCTTTGGATATAGTGAAACTACAAATTATAGCCAAACAATTGGAAGTATTCATAGTTTTCTAAGCCTTGCAAAAAAACTAAACCAATATTCTTTGCATTTGATTCTCTGGGTTAATTTCAGGTTTGGGTTGGCTCTTCATTCTTCACACTTAATTTCCCTACGACATGAATTTGCAGGGCTAATGTTGTATGGTTTTGTTTGTTTTCTGTTGTTTTTTTAAGGTGTGCTGTTATTGTGTTCTTCTTTGGCTTTGGGATTGAAGAGAAGGATTTGCTCTCAGGTTGGTGTATACTTGTGGTTGTTTTTTTTTTTAATCCAGTTGTTTTGGAACATTGACAACTAAACAAGTAAATATTTTGTTGTAGTGCATTCAACCTCTATACTTTATTTGGTGTATGTGATCATTTAGAGATCAATGTGGTGGAATATGAGGTTTAAGGAGAGTTATGTGGTGCTTGGCTACTGTTTATTCAGATTGTTGATTCGCAATGGGCTTCATATGGAGTAACTTTGGCTGTGTTCTTCCACATTCCCTTTCCCCTTTCAATTGCGTTTTATATTAGTGCTGGCATTTTCCCATGATTAAAATTAGCTTTTACTGCAGTGTCATTTTACGTAACGTATCTCTGATTGTGTATCTTATGTGTCATGAACAGAAAAAAAAAAAAACAGCATGTCAAAACCGACAGACATCAGTGATGTAACAGGCGAGTCTGACGAATGGAGGGTGAAAGTTCTCGTGGTGGAAAAAAGCAATGTCTACACTAACGAGGTTGGAAAAAGGTTACAAAAAATGATCCTCCTCGATGAACAGGTTCTTAAAACTAATCTACACATCTCTCACACTTTTTAGCCACTGTGTTATGTGCATCATTTGGCATTTTTCCCCCTTCAATTAAGTTGACAACACATATCAAACAGGGTGATCAAGTTGAGGGCATGTTGTGGAATACGAATATCAATATCCTGGAAAGCAGCCTGAAACCTTTCCAAACCTACACCATTGGTGGAGCACAAATCCAAGCCATGAAACCTGGATTTCATTACGCTACACCAGGCATAACGAAGCAATGGGTAATGTCCAGGGGCACATTCATACGACCAATAAACGACGATGCTCAAAAAATACCTTACCCTGCTATTGAGGAAGTGCCATTTGCAGATATCCCCTTACTCGCTGACAAAGGATCAGCAATCGGTACAGTCACTATTTAACACAGAAACTACACACACACACACACCATTTGTTTGCACACCAAGTACCTCGCTACATTGTTTACATACTAACAATGAAAGTCACATGTCTTAGCGGAAAAGAAGTAAAGACTAGACCCTTGGCCTAGAAACTAAGATACATAGACGAAACATCACACATACATTACAGAAACACAACAACTTACCCACTCCACACCCAAGGGGCACCCTCACAGTTCTAATTTCAGTGAAAATTTAATTACCTCGAATACACATTTTTATCAAAAGACATTTATTTCATTTCAAGTTCAAACAATTATAGAGAGCTAATTTTTTTAACCCTGTCTCCAAAAACCAGATATTGTAGCTGTGGTGACCAATGTCAAGGAACCAAGACTTGTTGATGTCCGAGGCAGGCTAACACCAATACGAGAATGCACAGTCGTGCAAAAAGAGTAAGTCAATTACCTCTACACATCTCAGAGACTACCTATGCATAAAATGCTCATAATACAATCTTAGGTCATTTCACCATATACATTGGGATAGCACCACACTTACAATTTTCAAGTAACATAAATTTGCAACTTCTTTGACACTTTTGCAACGCAGATTGAAACCACTAATGCTTACACAATGGGGAGATTTTACGGAGCAACAAGGCGCAGAGCTCTTCACACTCAGAGACCACATGCCTATTATACTATGCAAGGGCCTAAGAGCCACCTCTTTCGCAGGTTCTAAAAACGTTTGCACAGTACAATAATGCCCATATCTACCTCCATACAAACCTCACGCATATTGCTTTGCTCCTTTCCAGGGGTATCTCTCTCCACAATACCTTTCTCCTTCGTCAGCTTGGAACCAGGAATTCCCGAAGTGATAAGACCCCGTAATTGGTAAGAAATACCCACCATCAATTTTGTATAAAAACAGACTGCATACTGCCAAACTTTTTACCACGCATATTGCAATGTCTATTTGCTGAACCAAACCAAATTCTTGGTAGCCAGGCGATCGACAACTTTTACTACGAAACTTAGACTACCTTGTCAAACCACCTGATTTTCCTTCATTCGAACATGTTCAGTAACCATGTGGAAGAAGTGCAGCAAATTGGCACCAAACCGGCATGAAATTACCTGGAATCAACTGTCGCGAACTTCGCCCAAGCCCAGTTAGGAAAGCTCTCAGACATCTTACCGGATTCTCAGGTGCGCTCTTCTTAGTGTAACATAGTTCACTTCCTCAGTTGATGCACATGATATATGCCTATATCGCTTCGTAATGTTATTGTCATGTCAAACCGTATGGTATATTATAGAATATGATCTAAAAAATTTGTCATATATATGCTATATTCCAGAATATGATCTAAATAACAAAGTTGTCCACCCCAAACAGGCCGCCCAATGTGCAGTAACAATGGCTATCATGGATATTCATCAGAAAGTCACATATACT
This sequence comes from Gentiana macrophylla, assembly GCA_026214975.1. Classification (NCBI taxonomy): domain Eukaryota; kingdom Viridiplantae; phylum Streptophyta; class Magnoliopsida; order Gentianales; family Gentianaceae; genus Gentiana; species Gentiana macrophylla. Next base: position 72,710,628 of record CM047816.1, on the reverse strand, counting down.
GTGTGCCCTAAATGCAAGCAAACACAGAAAGCTCTTCCTAGCGAAAATTTCCCTTGCCACACTTGCAGTGAAGAGTAAATCGCGCAGCCACGGTAAGTAACAATATGCCCCATTCTTCAATGTACACAAGTAATATATATATACTAGTGGGGGCCTCCGTGCGTTGCACGGTTGTTGCCCTCGAGTATATTTTCCCTATAGTAGTTACGTACTGAGTTCTAACGCGTTTTTCTCATTGTGTGAATAGTCACGGGAGGTCTTGTTGAGCGAGGCTTGAGTAGATGCATTCTGCTTATACTACATTGGTGAATACATATAAGATCTAGGTTATTTTATCATTTACAAATCGCATTTGGGTGCATTCAGGTACAAACATGGGAACCTATGGGTTCACTTATTTCTCTTACATTGGGCGAGAATCTTTGCATTTAAGCGTAAATCAGAAACACACTTCAAAAGAGTCGTAGATTAAACATATTTCATATTTTCTCGCTCTGAGGGTTTTTAGTTGGTTTTTAGCTTCAACCTTTTCATGGGGCTTGTAGGATCGTCATCTTGTGATGTGGTTTGTGTGTTGGTAGCTTCAAACTCCATCTGCTTCGGTGAATACATTTTAAAAAAAAAAAAGGAGGAGGAAATCCAGAGTGAAAGAACCAAGAAAAGAGAGAAGTAACAGAAACGCAGTCTAAAGCCAATGACTTACCAAAAACCATCACCGTTCAATTATTTCCTCTTTAGTTTGCGCTCACTGCTCGAATTATGCTCTTGTTCTCAGTATATATGAAAGCAGAAATGGAAGGAAAATGAAGATAAAAATGAAATAAAAAACAAATCAAAAGGAAAGAAAAGGAATAAAGGCATGATATAGTCAAAACAAAATATATTAACCAAGATGATATGAGAAATGGACAACAACATAATGGATCCGCAATTTCACTTGAATCACTCATAAATGAATACAGGTTACATGTGTTGAATATCCAATACCTTAGCTTTTCATCATCGATGTCTCGCCAAATTTGGTATCCGACTGGAGTAATAACTTAGTTAGATTACACCAGCCTCTTTAAACAACCAAGGAAAATGCTGCAATATCTAACTATAAATATAAATTAAAAACATAGAGAATCCAATAGATACCAAGGCATCCGCAAGCAGCAACAGCAACATCACAAATCTCCTTTGCTTGGCTACATGTGTTCTCGTTTACTCAAAACTCTAATCCAAATATCCCATGATTAAAAGGTTATTCTGCAGGGAAGAATTGGAAGAAAAGGGAAAGTTGGATCGGTTAATGATCAAAGGAGAACCCGACGAAATAAAATCTGGAAGGGCTAAATAAAAAAAATGCATTGAGCAATGATCCAGCCACATACCAATCGGCCAAGTCGGCCAAAGCGAAGGAGAAATCCAGAGGAAGAAGAACACCAAAGGAACCACCTAACGGATTGCAATCCTAGAGCAAACCTTCAACGGAAAACCTTAAACCACTTTGCAAAGATAGCGGAAATGGAAGATGAGGAGGTCTGCGATGCCATTTCATATTCTAAAAAAGGCAAAAAGACCTCTGTGGGTGGAAAAAGGTCGGGAAAAAGAGAAATCGTAAAATTACCGAGAATAGAAGATCTTGTTACTGACCTCCCACAGATCCACCGCTACCTACTACTGAAATTGTTGCCTCATGAGTTGAATCTACCTTTGAAATCATCTCACGCTTTTAAATTCTTCCGGGATTCTTGATCTGCATGTACATGGAAACCACAATAGAGGTAAGCATCGCTTATATGTAATTCAAATGGGGAAAACCAGAAATAGAAAATCAAAACATTTGTATGTAAAAGATCCTCCATAAAACACATAATTGTTGCAAGAATCGTTTTTGGAACCTGGGCCCTCAAAAACACAAAACCAAATATATTGTCTCATGCAGTGTAGCCTAAGAAACTATCCTACTCATGTAATATAGCCTCGCACTTTGGGAAAACATGAATGGCAGATTTTACTCTACCTATTTTGAACATCAAGCATCAAATTATGCAAATTGAATAACAAGGCACACAAGAAGGCGGGTTAAATCGTTCAATTCAAAGCCTCAAATCCATTAATCCAAAGAGCGAAAAAGGGTTTTTAAATTTCGAGAAACACACACAGCAGAAATTTAGCCTAATTGCGAAGTTTTTTGACGATATGCAAATAATAATCAACCATAGCAAAAAAACCACAGATCAAAAACGTATGTTCAATCCCTAGCCTCAACCATGCGAAACCATGCCGTAATACATTTAATCGCTTTCATACAATTGGTGTTTATTACAAAAATAAATCAGAAACGATAATTGAAGAAAACCCAAACCTGATTCAACATCGTAATAAACGGATTGCTCGCAATTTCTTTCATTCGGACGGAAACAAGTAAAAATACGGGGTATTTGCTTAAAACGGGTGTGTTGACCCAAAACTTGTGTAAAACGGTTTTGGGTCAAAATTTGAATTTTTTTCTTCCGTTTTAGGTGTTTTTTGAACCAAACTAAAACCCTATTTGGGAAGGGGCACCCCTTAGGGGATTTGAGGCCCTTAAGATCGTGCACATTTGTGAAAGAAATGGGAGAAAATCGCGGGTCAAACTTCACTAAAATCCAAAACACCCTTTTTTCCAAACTTTTTTTCCAAAACACCCTTCTTTACTCATTATCCCTAAAAATACACTGGGGCATTGAGTAAAGAAGGGTGTTTGACGCAAAAAGTTATGTAAAAAGGTTTTGTTGTAAAAAAATGAGTTAAAAAGGGTGTTTTTCGAAAATACCTATTCTACCCCTCATTATCCTTATATCCATCTTATCCCATAATTAATCTCTGGTCATTATCTCTCTCCAAATCCGATTCAATGTCGGAAATTACTTTGTGCCGTCGGAAAAGCAGATAACCGCCAATCAACGCCGGAAAGAAGGCCTACCCGCCAAATCATTGCCGGAAAATCACGATTGACCCATCATCCGGTGGTTTTTCCTCTACTTCAACGTCTGGTTGTCCTCCGTTCTCCTCCACTTTCATTTGAGCTCGATTTTTGGTCATTATGCCTATTTGAGGACATATATTTTGGTGAGTTAACTTCTGTTAGAAGCCCCATTTGTGTGGTTTGATCCCATTTGTTTCTTGATTAAATGATATTGTTTAATTTGTATAGTGTTTAATGGAGTGTATCTTGATTGATTAAATTGCTTGCTATTGAAGAAATGGGATTGCCACAAGTTGTTTGATCTGCTTGAAATAAATTGTGTTTGAAAGCAAATTAGTTCGAAGGATTTAAATTTGCGATTGCGATTCAACTGGTTGACAAGTTGTGATTAGAAAGCAATAAAAAAGTAGAACTTTTTGTTTGTTTTGATCATAAACACTGCACTACTTGTTTTTGTTGGTTTTTTTTTTTTGAAAGACATAAACTTGTTTTGTAGTATAAAGATACTTAGAACCTGTTTCTTAAATTCGAACTTATTGTTGCATCTCTTTATAATGGTTTTAGACACTCTTGGATATGACAAATTTAATGTTAATGATGAATACCGATGACTATTAATTTGAATTATAGATGTGCCATGGTTGATGAAGATGAAGCTTGGTTTATTGTGTGTTATCCGGTTGGGTTTGAGGAGAATATGGATGGTGTTTGGTCATGGTCATTTGTGAATCATGAAGTAGAAAACGGTCGACGACCGTATTTGTGAAAAAAATATTTCATATGGTGAGTTGTGTGAAAAATTGAGAGTTGAATTGGGAATTGACACAAGTATTTATGATTTTGAGATGAAATGGATGGCCCCATAGGTAAAGCTTTGCCGATGGTAATTACTTGTGATAAGCGGTTGAGACATTTCTTGTTGGTTTATGATCCCAGAAAGATGCTTTATTAGTATCTTTGAAAAGAAAAGAAGCTGACATGTATATTGAAATTGAAGCAAGAAACCGTGATGATGTTATTGTGAATGAAGAAGAATATGTTGAAGAGGCACCTTTGAACATAGTAAGTCAAGATACATGGGAGGATAATAATGTTAGTCAAAGTGCCCTAACAAGTGTACCCATTGAAGAACCATATCTTGAAGAGATGCATTTAAAAGAACCATATCTGGAAGAGACGCATTTAAAAACGGTAAGTCAATGCACATTCGATGATAATATTGTTAGTCAAAGTGTACTTTCAAGTGTACCCATTGAAGAGACATGTTTGAACAATTTTTTGCAAGATCCTCTATTGGACATCTTGGGTGATGATTGTTTTGTAGAAACGGCCTCGCCACGTACATTGAATGTTGATGATGGTAATTTAAATGAGAAGGATGAAGGTTTGTCGGTCGATGATACTTTTACGGGTGATGATCGAGAATCCCCAAACATGGATACATTTATCGGAGTTGATTGTAACCGTAATGTAATCCAACATGATATTGGTCTTGATGAAGAAACAATAGTGAGCATTCACGATAATGAAGACATTCTTGTGAATGACCGTTTTGCCAAAAAGGTTTGTTGAAATATAAAGTTGAGATGTTGGTGTGAAGTTCCATTTCGAGTTTGATGTTCGGACTACCAATACCATGGTTTATGTAGTGGTGTGTGCCTCGAAAGAATGTAATTGGCGTTTGAGGGCAACTAGGTCGATACATCTAAATGCTTTGAAGTGCAAAGGTATGCGAGTAAGCATACTTGCTTACCTATTGTCCATCGAAAGGATCATAGACATGCTTCGTACAAGCTAATTGGAAGGTATTATTCTCCGAACTATGTACGTGCCGAATGTGTTTTCACTGCAAATGATATCATCGCAAATTTTAATCGAGAGTTTAAATGCGAGATATCTTATCCCAAGGCTATCTCAGCTAGAAATTATGCAATTGGATTAATCTGGGGCGATCCACACAAAAGTTTCGATAAGTTGCCAAAGTTTTTCAAAGATTGAAGAAGACAAACCCGACACGATGTGAGACATTCACACCGTTGGGGACCATAGATTCAAGTATTGTTTTATGGCACTTGGTGCAAGTATACATGGTTTTCAATCATCAATGCGGCCAGTAATTTCTGTGGACGGTACGCATTTAAAATCTATTTACAAAGGGACTTTACTTATTGCAACATGTCAAGATGGTAATTATCAAATATTTCCGCTTGCATGGGCTATTGTTGATTCCGAAAACAATTTATCTTGGACATGGTTCTTTCAAAGATTAAAACGCATTACAGGTGACACCAAGGATTTAGTGATACTTTCTGATCGGGCTGAAAGTATTACGCATGGATTTAAAGAAGTGTACAAGCAAGCGCATCATGGACATTGTATCTATCACATGCAAAAAAACTTGAGGACTCATTATCCAAGACGCGGTTTAACGGGTCTTTTTATTAAAGCTGCACATGCATATACCGAACGATCATTTAAATTGAAGTTCGAAGCGCTATGTAAGAAATGTAGGGATCTTGAGAAGTCGAGAATCCTGATCCGACTAAGGATATTGCTGTGTATTTGGATGAAGCATCGTTCCCTTTATGGTCTAGAGCTCATTTTCCGGGAGAACGTTATAATATAATGACAACGAACAATGCCGAGTCATTGAACAGTAAGCTAAGGCGTGCGCGTGAGTTTTCTATAGTTGGGTTGCTTAAATATATTCGGGATGTATTGCAAATATGGTTTGCTAAAAGAAGTTCGGAAGCTGCGATGTGTTCAACTCCTCTCACTCCAAAAATTCAAGCATTAGTGAATAATAAATACAAGTTTGTTTCGAAGTTTACTGTTAGTCTAATTGTCCAAGAAAGATATGATGTACTTGACTTGGATGCGATGATGAATTACATTGTGGATTTAGTCAAACGGACATGTACATGTAAGAAATTTGATTTAGATCGGATTCCATGTGACCATGCGATGTTGTGACTAAGAACAAGAGTAGGCACGCATCTGAGTATTGCGATTGGTATTTTGGCACCGAATGTTGAGACAGGCTTATTCCAAAAGTGTGTTACCCTTGCCAAATGTAGCGGATTGTGAATTTCACGATGATGTGCTTGCCATGAAGGTGTTGCCGCCGTTGTTGGAGAAGCGACAAAGCGGGCGTCCTAAATCTAATAAGAGAATCCCATCTGCGGAGATGCGCCAAAGGCGGTGAAAGCAACAAAAGCGCAAAGAAAAAGATGCTACTCCTATTTTGACGTGATTCCCTTAGGTAAATGTATTTCTTTCTTTCTTTCTTTTGAAGGTTAAAAATTTATAGTGTGAAAGACAGATGTTCAAGTGATTATGAAGGATGTTGCGGCGATTCACGATTGTTTTGCTTCAAAATGGAAGATGATGTCTTGTTAATGTGTATTGATGTACATGGCTTTTGGTTAGGCATTAAAATTATGACTTTTGTGTATTTATTATGTTCAAGTAATTAACTAAACGAGATTTGGCATTAAAATGTGTATGACTTTTGTGTATTTACTATGATCGAAGAATTAATTAAACGAACTTTGGTACTAATATGTGTAATCAACCTTGATCGAACCTCGTTCTATCATCTTATTATGTGTAATGTACCTTGATCACGATGTCGCCTTGATCGGACCTCGATCTAACATCTTATTATGTGTAATCAACCCTGATCACAGTAATCGCCTTGATCAAACCTCGATCTAACATCTTATTATGCGTAATCAACCTCGATCACAGTAATCGCCTTAATCGAACCTCGATCTAACATCTTATTATGCGTAATCAACCCTAATCACGATGTCGCCTTGATCGAACCTCGATCTAACATCTTATTATGTTTAATGTACCTTGATCACGAAGAATCGTCTTGATCGAACCTCGATCTAACATCTTATTATGTGTAATCAACCCTAATCACAAGATGTCGCCTTGATCGAACCTCGATCTAACATCTTATTATGTGTAATGTACCTTGATCACAGTAATCGCCTTGATCGAACCTCGATCTAACATCTTATTATGCGTAATCAACCTTGATCACAGTAATCGCCTTGATCGGACCTCGATCTAACATCTTATTATGCGTAATCAACCTTGATCACAGTAATCGCCTTGATCGGACCTCGATCTAACATCTTATTATCGTAATCAACTTTGATCACAAGATGTCGATATGATCGGACCTCGATCTAACATCTTATTATGTCTAATCAACCCTAATCACATGAATCGCCTTGATCGAACCTCGATCTAACATCTTATTATCGTAATCAACCTTGATCACAAGAATCGCCTTGATCGAACCTCGATCTAACATCTTATTATCGTAATCAACCTTGATCACATAATCGCCTTGATCGAACCTCGATCTAACATCTTATTATGTGTAATGTACCTTGATCACGATGTCGCCTTGATCGAACCTCGATCTAACATCTTATTATGCGTAATCAACCTTGATCACGATGTCGCCTTGATCGGACCTCGATCTAACATCTTATTATGCGTAATCAACTTTGATCACGCGATGAATTGATATGATCGGACCTCGATCTAACATCTTATTATGTCTAATCAACCCTAATCATCATAATCGCCTTGATCGAACCTCGATCTAACATCTTATTATACGTAATCAACCTTGATCACAAGAATCGCCTTGATCGAACCTCGATCTAACATCTTATTATGTGTAATGTACCTTGATCACAAGAATCGCCTTGATCGAACCTCGATCTAACATCTTATTATGCGTAATCAACTTTGATCACGATGAATCGCCTTGATCGAACCTCGATCTAACATCTTATTATGTCTAATCAACCCTAATCACAAGAATCGCCTTGATCGAACCTCGATCTAACATCTTATTATGCGTAATCAACCTTGATCACGATGAATCGTCTTGATCGAACCTTGATCTAACATCTTATTATGTGTAATCAACCCTAATCACAAGAATCGCCTTGATCGAACCTCGTTCTATCATCTTATTATGATTGATCAACTCGGATCACACTAATAAGGCGATAGATCGAGGTTTGATCGAGGCTATTATCGTGATCTTGATTGATTAAGGCAATTACACTTCATCTCCCACGTTAAATCGGTGCTCGATTAAGGCGATTACGGTAATCCGAGTCAATCGAGCGTGATATGATTCATTCATTTCGAGGCGTTATGACAAGATCCGAACTCGATTCGTCGATAATTGAGCTCGTTCTTGGCACCCTATATAAAGCATCACACACCCCCAAAAAAACCAAAACCCTAATTTTGTCGTTCTCCTTCTTGGTAGCGCCAAAATCGGCCTCTCTCCGCTCTCCCAAACCAGCCCAAAATCAGCCTCTCCTCCCCTCCCAACACCAGCGCCCCCTAGGTGATTCTGCAGCTCTTAATTGATATTTGGGTATGTCTGGGTGTTTGTTCTCTGTCTTGGTGCGATTGTTCTGCGTTTTACTCTTGCTGCGTTTTTTTCTCTTCATTGTTTTTAACGGTATGTCTGGGTGTTTGTTCTTGTGGGGAAATATGTGAAATATGTTGTTGGGCCATCTCTCTTTGGAATCAAAATCCTGTTTTTTTTATGGTAATTTTGTTTTTATGGAACTCAATAACTCATGCCCTTCACTCATGGCACGAAAACTGGCAGCATATTTGAGTACTGTGAGTTTATGCCATCACATTCATAAGTACTTTTCTACAAAGGGAATTTTCCTCTTTAGTGCATATATTATCATGATTTGAACAAAGGCATTGTTGTAATTTGTAAATTATTATCCTATTTATGAACCTCAATTGTTATGGGGGGTATTGATGTCATTTTTCATCTATTCCTGCAAAATCTTAGGTTGTTGTAATCCTTGACTTGTGTATGAGTTGGAAATGAATAGATGATGGTTATTTCTTTCTTTTGTTATGTGCTAATTAATTTCTTAAGTGATATTTTTTTATTTTTTTATTTGTCGATAATTATAGTAATAGTATAATTGGTTTGGATGAAGGATTGGTGGCTAAGAATGATGAGAATGGTGTATTTGAGTATTGAGGAGATTGAAGATCTTCAACGACAAGAATATGAAGAGATGATGAAAGAGATTAAGGAACTTGAAGATATTCTTCGTAAACAATACGAAAGGATTAAGGAAATGGAGGATTTTGAGGAATCGATGAGAAAAATTGCAATTGAAATGGAAGAGGAAGAAGAAGTTTGAAAGGCAAAGGCCCGCATAATATAGGTATTACTATGATTCGTGTGGAAATGAAGTCGACTCTTCGGACTCGAAGGTGTAATTATTTGCTAATGTGTAACGTAGACATGAATTTGAGTTATGGTCCGTATTCCGTAAACTTATTATCCATGGGTTTTGTTGTAAACTTGTAATGGTTGATTTGTTTGTGTTTGTACGTAAACCTTGGATATGGTTACTTTTTGTTTTTAAGCTAATCATTCACCAAATTTATAACTTTACGTAACAAAAACAAGTTGAAGTTAGTTTCACACTTAAAACACACTACTACTTGTTTTTACAGAGAACAATTTGTAGGATTGTAACATTCGTTGATACGTATGGTACCATGTTAATTAGCTTTAACATCCATCAAATTCAAGTTTAACACCCATCAAATTCAAGTACAATCAAATTCAAGTTTAACACCCATCAAATTCAAGTACAATCACATTCAAGTTTAAAAATGATCATGGATCGAAATCCCAAGCAAGGAGTTCACCGACCAACTTCTTCCTCCAATATTTCATCTTGTTAACTTGCATGGAACATACATCCAATTTGCCCGTCAAGAACTCCACGTATTTTAGGACAAACATTCCACAGTCATTCCTACCAAAAGTATCAAAAAGAGAGTTAGTAATTAAATCAAACAATTTAACAAAATACTCAAACATAATAATAACCGATGCTTAGTATTTGGTAACAACATACCCGTTGTCTTGAATAGGCAAACCTTCCACCTTCTCAACAATAAGCTTCTTTAAATCAGTAGTTCTCGTACCCAGCTACAAATCTCTTTAACATACTCGGAATAACAACTTGAAACGGTGTCAAGAACTTATTTAGCACTCCCTTTCGCACATGTGATGGCATGCTATCATACACCAAAATTTGTCCTTTTTCGATATCAATTCGCAACAACATGAAATGATCACTCTCAATTGCGAGCACATATAAAGTTTTAAGCCACGGACCACGGTTTCCCATAACTAGGATTATCACCATTCAAATACTTCATCAACGCTTTTGAAAACTTATGATCCTTCAACTTCTTTGAGATTCCTTTTTCATACTCGGCATGTATAAACTTTGTGAAATACGTATCAAGTACACCAAAGACCTTCCTCAAATAAATGCGGATACACTATCATACGACGCGGTTTGACACAATGACGTATTCATTACCTCAGTATTAACATGCAAACAAATTGTTTGAAGCATTGAATAACTACACATTCATAAACCACGTAAGTGAAATCAAAGTGGACTTACACTTGATTGCAACCATCCACCTTCAACAACTTTTTTCATTCAAAAGCTTTTACTTCTTCATCAAGAAGCCTCACATCAACACTAAATCCAAAATGAGATTGTAAAAACTTATAGTTATTACGCAAAAATAAAATATATACAAAAATACTTGAACCATACGAATTTAATACCTGTCATCAACCGATTTTAGAACATTTTCCACGTAATCCATCACAACGGGATGCAGCTTCTCAAGGATCAAAACAATCCACATTTTCTAATTTTCTGCCTTTCAAAACAGATGGCTTCCTCTCACAACTTCCTTTTCTGGTGATTTCTTTTTCTCCCCTCCGAATTTTAAGAGGTAACGCATCAGGAATGTAAACAACTTCTTCCCGTTCACTTTTCAGATCTTTCCCTTTATCCTTCATCGGCCTCCCTACACAACAAATTGACAACGTATATAATTAATAATAATTAACTTTAAAGTAAAAACTGAAAATATTGAATTTTTTAAACAATATTTATACCCTCACTCGGTTCTTCTTTCTTGCCATCCACCTCATCTAATTTTCTTTTTTCAAAACAATCGTCTCTTCATCACACTCCTCCATCGTCACATCATTGCCTCCATCGATTGTACAATCTCTTCATTTTCATCATTTCTTGGATTACTAGATTGAAGCGACCAAGAAATCCAATTTACTATGAAGTTTTTCAATAGCAACATATATTTCGGTTCTCTTCTTTCACCACAACTCTTATCATTTCTTTGATCTTTTCATAATCTATTCCAACTTGGTCGGAGTTGTTTGGCTCATCAAACTCCGAGTCATCATCCACAATGAAATCGGGTGAAGCTGTCCTCTTCTTCATCGAAATTGAGTACGATAATCGTTGTCTTTCAAGTTCGATGGGACGCGACTTCGGATGTATCTCCAATGCATTGACATCGACTTAATTAATTTTAAAGCGTCAACCTACAATTTCAAAAAAATATAATGAAATAAATAAAACAAAAACCACTAAACCTTTCTTCCTTGCAATGTAAATTCCAAGTTGGACGATGAAAGACTCTTTTCAATTCCCATTTTTGCATACGAGGATAGCTTTTTGTTTATTAACTTACAAAGCTTGCCCACGCATGGAATGGCTTCAAAAGCCCATACAAAAGCAAATAAAACATAGTTTTTATATATATATTTCACATAAACTATAAACATCTAAGGACAAATACAATTATCTCAAATACAAATTAGAACAAACGAATGCATACCATTATAGCCAAGGAAACCCATACAATGAATATTGTATTTTCTCCACGTCGTCCACTAAACCATCTTGACATGTCCCGTTTGAAGATTCAATCTTGTGCTATGATAAGCCAAACTCCCCAAGGATATCGGTTGAATGATTTCAAATCATCCACCAACTCGAACCACCACCATTCCATTGTTACGCACTCCTCCGCCCCAACAAAACATATGCTAAAATAACTATCAAACCTAACTTATAACGATCCGTTTCATTGTCTACTCTACCAACAAATACATTCATCAACTCCTTCCTATTTATCGTCTTCATATTTGCAAAATATCGAGTCACAAGACGACTCTCTTTACCTTCGTCTTGTCGTAATGACTATCACTACCGATCATAAATCCAATAACTAGAGCAAATTCTTGATCCCAAATCTCAACGCCTTACCACCGACCTTAAACCAAACACCATCATCGCTTAATTCATCATTTTCCGTTTCAATTACCTTTCCTTTTCCTTTCCCTTTTTCTTTTCCTTTTCCTCTCATTTTCATTATCTTTGTAAATCAACACTCTCATCAACAAATGATGAACTAATTGCTTTGCTTGAATCTCTCTCACATCTAATAAGCTACCGAAAGCACTCTGTTCAAATAATTCTTTATGAATGTCATCTAATTTTTGTAGACCGTTGAAACAATTTTCATGAGATCTATGCGGTTGCAAATTTCACATTTTCTTGTACGGGCTTTTGGGGTGAGTTTATAAGCAAGCTCCATTATATATATTATTCAGCGATAAACTACAACAATCAAAATGGTGAAACTCATCAATTGCAATAATAATAAACACACATTTAACAATAAAAATTCAAAATGCATCTACAATCCAACAAACAATCTACAACTAATTGAATACCCACAACCTCATCGTCCTTCAACTAATTGAATACCCACAACCTCATAAAACGAAAATGCCTATCTAAACAAGGCGCAAAAAGAGGTGATTTTAACGAATACAACAAGCAGAATCACGACCAAACACAGAAAGTGATGATAAATGAAAATCATGAACAAAGCACAAAACCATCAAACAAAAATCACAAGCATGAATGCCAATGAAAATGATAATTATGCGGGAAATGCAAAAGATGAGAGAGTGATCAATCATATTTGGTGAATGTACCTTGTCGAGTAGAATTCGAGTTTGAAATTTGAATTAAATTGGGCACAAAATTTTCGCTTTAAATTAATGCGAACTTGTCTTCCTTCTTCTTTCTTCTTTCGCTTTTCTTTCTTCTTCCCTTACCAATTTCCGGCAAGATAAGCTATCACCTCGATTGGGATTGGAAAGGGTTGATTCTTGTGAAATGGGTTGATAAAATTGATAAAGAAAGAAATCGGTTTGTATGACTTCTTTCGGGTTTGGTAATCTCAGGTGTGTGAATGAAAAATGAAGGAGAAGGGGCTTGACGGCTATGAAGAAGAAGCGATTAAGGGCTTGAGCAGGGAAGAGGAAGAAGCGATTTTATGAGAAGGTATGGAGAAGGGGAAATCACTCGGTTTATGAAGTCGGGATGGGGAAGTTGGGGTGTTTGGTTAGGGATAAGGGATAATTAGAAATCAACCACAAATGAAGGGAATTAGGGGAAAAGTTTGATTTAGGATTTCTTAAACAATTTTCTTTTTTTTTTTAAATACAAAAATGTGGGAAATTGTAGTCAACCCTTTTTTCACAACTCCATTTCCAAAACAGCCGTAATAACTGATTTCCCCAATCCTTTAACTTCACAATTCACCCTTATAACCTTTTTCATATACTATGCCTCAAATAATTCTACATATTCACACAAGTAATCCATGAATTTTCTGCACCATCAAAAGATTACCTCAACAAACCTAAACAAATCTTCTAAAATACAAAATTCAGAAAAGAAGAGTCCCCACTGTCTTCATTTTCATCTACTACAAAACCATCATCATCACCCTCTTCAAAGACATATCGATCAGCCTTTCACCTTTACATATTCAACCTTTTAACAGCCTTATTGATAAATAAAAAAATAAAAAACTTAACCTCCACTATCCATTCATTAGACATTGCACATTCCAGATTCAAGGAAACCAAGAGAAGTAATGCGTACAAATTGTGTTTCTAAAAGAAAAAAACGATAAAAAAAAAAACCTCAGGCTAATTACATTGGCGAAAAAAGGCAATTACAAATGCTAATCACATCCAAAAATCCAGCCTATAGAAATTCTGCAAGACGCGAAGGAAATCAAATCTGATGTAATACTAAAGGCCATACATTATAAGAAATAAAGGCATTTTTTCAAGGTTGTATAATCTTTGTTCTGATTCCTTCGCAGTGGATCGATCCCTTGCCAAAAAAAAGGGAGAATTCCTAACGATTCCCTGAGATTATACTTTAGGAACTTGTGAGAAAAATCAAGGACAACGCAACTCCTTTGTCAGACGGTGAAAATTGAAGGAAGTTTCATTTTGATTTAAAAAATCTGTTGAAAAATATCTCTGATTCTGCATAAATTTGACGGAAGATTTGTTGTTATCAAAAAATCTGGCCAAGAATATCAGCGAGGAAGGGGATAAGAAAGGAAAAGAAAAAAATTGTTTAGTGCTCGTATGATTCTGTTTTCAGCGATAAGCACTTCGGCCATCGCTTAAAATTTTGTAAAGGTTTCCAAACGCACTTATTTAATTTAGAGGTGATTCAAAATGTTAACAAACATCACTATATGTAACTACCACTTATTATATTTAGAATAAGTGTTTAATTGCATTAACAAACATGCCACTTAATCAACGAAGCATAGGAAATATATTTCCTTAATTCCATCATTTTGTTTTTATTATTGTTTGATAACATGTTATTATCATGAGTCTTAAGTGCTCACGAGTATAGGCATCGAGTTTTGGTGACTTGATCTAAAAATCGAAATATCTGGTGGAACTAATGCAGGAAAAACTGAAATGAGTTTGATGGTCGATTCGATTAAGTATATTCGACTCTGTGAAAGTCGGTTTGATGAAGTGCAAGCCGAGTTTCTCTGAAGTCGCTAGATCGATCTGCAGTCTCTTTGCGTTTCTTGAGTATAGTGAGTTCTATATCTGGGCAGCGATTACAAGTGCAGGAAGTCGTTTTTGAGCTGGATTTGTGCAGTGGATAACAATTGGGCCGGGGTCCACATCTGGGAATAATTATGGTAGTTCCGACAAAGATCTATGGCGGTTAGGGTTTTGGACTTGTGTCTATAAATACCAATGTTGTAATCAATGTAATGTGTGTCTTTTAAGAGTGTTGTCCACACACTTGTGGAAACCTTGTAATTCATGCATAATAAAATATCTCCTTTACATCCGTGGAGTAGTCGGCTGCTTGCGGAAACCACGTTAAATCAACGTGTTCTTCTTGTTTACGTGTTTATCAATTCCGCCATTTTTTACGTTTGCATTGCTATATGTATTTGTTTCTTTCTTAAAATCGCATATTCTATCTGTGTTTATAACAAGCGGTATCGAGCGAGTTCAAGATTCGGGAGTTGCGAGGTGAGCGAGTTGATCTTCACGAAGACCGGTGACCGGTGCTAGGATTTTGTGAGCAAAAGTTTGTTCTTTAATTAGAAGAATGTCATCAATGAGCGTGAAGATTGATAAATTTACATGGAAGAAACGATTTGATTATGGCAAATCAAGATGCGGGCCTTGTTAAAGCAACAAGGATTGTGGACTCCTTTATCGAGTAGAGGGATGCAGATTCGCCATTATGCCCGATCTGGAGGAGAAAGCACATTCAACCATCATGTTGTGCTTGTCTAATGATGTTATCACAAAAATTTACGAGAAGACACCACTTTGCCAAGTTATGGTTAAAGCTTGAAAGCTTTGTATATGACTAAGTCATTGACCAACAAGCTCTTCTTTGAAGCGAGAGGTTTATTCGGCTGAGGATGCATGAGAGGGCTCGGTTGAGAGATCATCTTGATCATTGAACACAATATTACTTGATCTCGGGAATATTGATGTTAAGATTGAGGATGAAGATCTTGCTTTGATTTTGTTGGTTTCATTACCACTTCTATGAAACTTTGTGCGATCTTTCATAGTTGGGAAGGATCTGATTACTTTAGAGGATGTAAGATCGACTTTACATGCCAGGGAGGTGAGACATAAAGCGGTTGGAAGCGGAGGCAGTCAAAGTGCGGCAGGTGATAGTCAATTGTATCGAGTGGAAAAGAGCATGGTCGATCTAGGGAATGAAAGTTCCAAGAAGACAAGGTCAAAGGCCCTAAATCCACGGATATACTGTAATTATTGTAGGAGCGAGGGACATTGAAAGTCCAATTGTCCAAAGAGGAAGAAATGGTAGGAGAAACAGTCCGAGCACACATTTGCTTTAGCGGTGAGCATGATTCAGAATGAGACATGGTCCTAATGGCGAGTGAGTCGGCCACATCAAACCGGCGTGTGGATTACGGACTGCAGGGCATCCTTTTCATATTTGCCTCACAGAGAGTGGTTCACAAGTTATCAGCAGATAGATGTTGGTCATATATTTATGGCAAACATCAAGGTAGTTGGAATTGGCTCGATTCGATTGATGACGAGAGGATGGAAGATTACATAAACTGAGTGAAGTTAGACATGTTCCACAAATGACCAAAAACTTGGTATCTCTTCTTAGACAGGCGGCGAGGATTCGATTTTAAGGGAAGTGGTGTCTTGAGTGTCTATAAAAACTTCAGTTGAGGTTCTCAAGGAATCAAGAAAAGGACTCTGTATATATTACAAGAGTCGGTTGTTCTTTGGTTCTTTGTTGTGGCATCACCGAGATTCATCGATCCACGACTTACAAAGCGTGGCACGTGAGGCTGGGTCACGTGGGTGAAAAGGAATGCGAGTTCTTTCTCAAAAAGATCTTCTTGGGGATGTAAGGTCAAGAATGCGGACTTTTGTGAGCATTGTGTGTTTGGGAAGCTACATAGGAGCAAGTTCTCAAAGGGATACACAATATAAAGTCATCAACTTGATTACATTCATTACGATTGTTGGGGGCCATCAAGGTGGAGTCATTGGGTGGTCACGAGATACTTTATGTCATTCATAGATGACTATTCAAGGATGACTTGGGTGGTCTTGATGAAACACAAAAGTGAGGCATTCAAGAGCTTCATGCAATAGAAGGCTCTAGTTGAAAATCAGTTGGGAAGAAGATCAAGAGGCTTCGTCTGAGATAATGATGCAGAATTACTGGGTGAGTTTGATACATTGTGCAAAACCGAGGGTATTGCTAGACATCATCTGATCAGGAATACTCATCACAAAATGGTGTAGTGAGAGAATGAATCAAACTCTTACGGAGAGAGCAAGATGTATGCTTTCTCGTCTTTGGTTTGTCAAGAGATTTTGGGCGAGGCGATTACCACGACTTGCTACTTAATCAACAAGAGTCCTCACACGAGGATCGGTCTCAAAACACCAATTCGGATGTGGTCGGGAAAGCTGCAGATTATTCGATTCTAAGGGTTTTGGAAGCGCGATTTACTATCATGTCAAGTGAAGGAAACTAGAACCAAGGGCCAAGAAAGGAGTTTGTGGGGTATAGTGATGGAGTAAAGGTGCAGAATTTGGTCATCGTGAGAAATGTAGTCATTCTCGTGAGAGATACGATTTTGATAAAATTCTATACTCGAGTTCATCAATGAGAGAATAATCGCCCGAAACCGATCTTGGTGAGAAAAGCGGCGATAAGGTGGATCTTCGGTGGAGTCGGTTGGAATGCAACAATCAAGCGATCCAAGTCGGTTTCATCGATCCAGTTCTTTGAACCATAGTGAATCAAGCCGATCACCGAGCAAATGTCGATTGAGCGTCAAGCGAGAACGTGGGTCGATGAAGTATAAATTATCGTGAGAGCTAGAAGATCAATGTTGGGATACCTCACAGAAGGTATATGTTTGATGATATGGTTGAATCGCACTTCAAGTTGCGGAAGAAGTGGATGGTTTTAAACCTTCTACACTTACAGGAAGCGATGACATGTTACGAAGCATCCTAATGGCTTGCTACCATGGGAGATGAAATGGAGTCGTTCTTGAAGAATCGGACTTGAGATCTGATTAAACATCCAAGCTGAATGAAGAGTTGTTACTTGCAAATGGATTTTCAAGAAGAAGGAAGGGATAAGCGAGGCATAAATAGTTAAGTATAAGGCACGTTTAGTTGCAAGAGGTTCGATCGAGAAAGAAGGGGTGGACTTTGATGAGATATTCTCATCGATCAGGACATACTTCAATCAGTATTTACTAGCAATGGTGGCACAAACAAGATCTTGAACTTGGCGATTAGATGTGAAGAACGACTTTTATATGGTGAGGTAGACAAAGAGATATACATGACTCAGCGAGAGGGTTTCCAAGTGCACGAAAAAGAAAATCTTGTGTGTAAGTTGAAGAAGTCCTTGTATGGATGTGACGGGATCTAAACGATGGTATAAAAGGTTTGTGATTATATGATCCGGTTGGGTTACAAAGAAGTCCTTATGATTCTTTGTGTTTACAACGATCGGTTGGAAGATGGATCACATATCTATCTTGTGTTCTATGTGGATGACATCTTTGATAAATTTGCAAAGATGAAGTCGATGTTCGATGTCTCGAAAAACCTTCTCGATCCTGAGTTTGAAATGAAAGATTTGGAGTGCGACCAAGAAAATTTTGGGGATGGAGATCGGAGAGATAGAAATCGGAAGAAACTATTCTTATCACAATGGGCTATATACAAAAGATTTTGTCAAAGTTTGGCATGTCATTTGCTAAGCCAATAGATACTCTATGGCATCAAATGTTCATTTGTCGATTTTGCTTCACGATCGGCGAGAGGAGAAGGAGTACATGTCAAGAATTCCCACATGCTAGTGTAGTTGGCGATCGATGTATGCCATGGTGTGCCTTAGGCTTTGATCTGGTCGAGCGATCGGTGTTGTCGGCGAGGTTTATGGCTCGACACGAAAAGGAACACTGGAAAATTTGTGAAAAGAATGTTCGGGTATCTTAGAGGTACAAGCGATGTTGGTCTCATTTATGGAAGTGATCTTGGCCCGATCACGGGATCTTGTGATCTTGATTATCACAGTGATGTGGGCGATGAGAATATCTATGATTGGTTATGTATTCACATTGGGAATTCGGTTGTCACCGTGAAAAGCAACTCTTCAAGCAACGTGGCTTTATCAACTCATTGAAAGTGAGTATATGGCTCTTCTTGAAGCGACCAAGGAGGGTGTATGGTTGAAGGACTAGTCGGTGATTTGGGGCTACATCGGGATCAAGGCGAGATCTATTATGGCAGATTTAAGTGCAATTTGTCTAGCTAAGGATCGGGTTCCTCGTAGAGAACCAAGCATATTGATGTGATGTATCATTTTTGAGAAATGAGAAGAGGTTGTAGTGAAGAAGATCGGCACCAAGGAAAACCACGCGATATGTTCACTAAACGATTCGTGAGCAAGTTTCGATTGTTATGCGGACTTGCTTGAATATTCAAAGCTTGTAAAGCCAGATTACGGATACTCGGTTGAGGGCGAGATCAACTTGAGTGGATTACGAGGAGAAATGCAGTCTTGTACATCCTGGCATTGGCGAATGCATATGGTACAAGTACATCGATTATGCAATTATGGTGACGTTGAATGAGAGTTCAAGTCAAGGTGGAAATTTTTCGATTTGGTGACTTGATCTCTAAAGCGAAAATATCTGGTAGAACTAATCTGGAAAAGCGCGAGGCGAGTTTGATGGTCGATTCGATTAAGTATATTCGATTCTGTGAAAGTCGGTTTGATGAAGTGCAATTGAGTTTCTCTGAAGTCGTGATCGATCTACAGTGCTGCTGCGTTTCTTGAGTATATTGAGTTCTACATATGGGCAGCGATTACAAGTGCAGGAAGTCGGTTTTGAAGCTGGGTTTAAATGCAGTGAATAACAATTGGGGTAGGGGTCCACATCTGAGAGTATTATGGTAGTTACGACAAAGATCTATGGCGGTTAGGGTTTTGGATTTGTGTCTATAAATACCAATGTTGTAATCAATCTGATGTGTGTCTTTTAAGTGTTGTCCACACACTTTTGGAAACCTTGTAATTATCGCATAATAAAATATCTTATTTTACGTCAGTGAGTAAGTAATCGACAACAGCCTTGGAAACGCGTTAAATCATTTGTGTTCTTCTTGTTTACTGTGTTTATCAATTACATCATTCTTTACGTTTGCATTGCTATCTGTATTTGTTTCTTTCTTAAACTGCATATTCCTATCTGTGTTTATAACAATAGCATCCAGAAAACTACTCGAAACGCAACTTTAAGGTAATTTTGTCAATCTATTTTAGTTTATTTCTGTTATGGCTAACATCTCAAGACCAAAATTTGTATATTTGTAAGAAATCTTTATGTTATGACAATGGATGTTGAGATCTATCTGAAATCCATAGGGCTTCGAAATATTACTATCAAAGATAATGATAAGTCAAGCCAAAGCCGTGCAAAAAACATGATTTTCTTCGGTCGTCATCTTGACGTTAGAGGGTGAAAAATACATATTTTACGGTTAAAGATCATTCTGTTTGTTTTCATTTTTGTAGTGAACGACTCATGCTCGACGTTGGTTTGAGCCATTAGCACTTATTGACCGCGAAAAGAGAGATTTTAGCAGAAAAACCAGAAGAAAGGTACAATGGAATTAATAAAAGAAGTAAGATACAAAGTATTGAAACAAGTTCAAGGGTTTGGAAAATTAAAGAGGTTGAATATAAAAACCTACCGGTACTTTTGCAATTGAATTTGAATAAGCTGACTTAAGTAATGAACAATTTTCACATAATCAATCCTATAAAAATCGATTCTAAAGTACTTCCTCCGTTTAAATTATATGGCGCGTTTGAAAAAAGCAAAGATTAAGAAAGTGATTTATTGTGTTGACTTTCATTACAAAGTACTAAAAAATCTTGAAAAATGTAGTGGTGTATATTGAATATGAAAGATTGATCGGTTGAATGAGCATAGAAAGTTGAAAAGCGGAAAGAGTATTGAAATATATATTGGAAATGTAACTATGACATATAAAAAGAAAAATATTGATTTTAGCAACTTGCGACATATAAAAAAAATCGAATTCCCATAAAGTCGATTTATAAACGAAATTGAAAAGGTCGCATCTTGGTTATAAAACCGACTTTGACATTATCGATTTAATTATGATCTGTAGTAGTGTGGATATCTGAGTAAAGTCGTGGTGGTGTTCACAACTTGGAGCGGATATCATGTGTCTTTAGAATGAATCGGGTCCTTGGAATGGACAATCTGTCCTGAAGAATAGTGCCGATGGTTGCAATAATCTTCCTTTTAATTTCTCTGTCGATTCCCAGTGCCACAAACTCAGCAAATGCAGCTGCCTCTTTTGTCCCTCCAAATGACATAGCTATTGACCCCTTGAGAATCACCATTACGTACTGCATATACACACATATAAATTCACAGTAACAATACAATTTAAACACAAAATTTATGAATTTCAGTTCGATGTTGAAGAGCCATTAAATCAGAGAACGGATCTATATAATTACGTGAGCAAACAAATAAAAAATAAAAAAAATAGGCCGAAGTGATGAAAACCAAGTAACCAACTACAGTTCGCACACAAACACAGTTTTGAAATTTAAAGAGAGAAGCTACTTTACAGATTGGCTTCTTCCGGTAATAGCAGCGACGGCTTGAGTAATTTCAGAAAACAAAGAATCCAAGTCGACTCCGTTGTCCAGGTCAACGTTTGTGGATATATCAAGACAAGGCATTCTTGATCCTTGATCTACTATCAACAGTACTGCAGCCGCTCTCTGATCCAGTATTCAGCAGGTTTCTTCGATTTTTTGTTTGTTAATTGGTTGATTAAAGCAAGCGGTTGCGTTGAAACAATCCACTTGCTTTGGACAGATGTACATACAGAATATCCTAAAATTTGTGATTCATACTGTTCCTTAGGTCAAAAATATAAATTAAATCTTTAGAGTTTTACTGATTAAGATTTACATTAATTTGAAGGTTAATATACAAAATATCAATTTATTATCATTAATGTAATAGTTTTTTTTTAAGGGATTAATGGAATAGTGTTAACTAATGAAAAGTTATTTGATTCATAATAAATTAGGGATAAAACAGAGAAATAACAATAAATGTTGCATTGATAATGTAGAATGATTTATATTGTGAGATGAGTAGAAAAGTGTAGGATGACTTATATTTTAGACCGGGGGTAGTATATATATAACATACAGTTGACTTCACACTATTAGAAAAAATTTAGTTGACTTGTCATATTTTTAAATTTTAAAATTATCCGTGTCGATGTATCTGTGTCGTGTTGCGTGGTGTGTTTCATGTCATGTTTGTGCTTCATAGTTTAAAAATAATATTGCATTGTTAGTATTAGTTGTATTTTTTCTTTGTATTTTTATTGTTAATAGTTATTTCAATTTTTCCATTTTTTTTTGTTATTTCATTGTTTATTATCTTATTTTATTTTATTTACGGTTTAAATCTGGCATTTTTTAGTTTACTGAACTTTTATCCAAAATAAAGCGCATCGATTCTCTATCACACAGTAGGGTGATAGAAAGAAAAATTAATGAATAGGATACATTTAAAAATTTACTGAAATCCACGTTTCTGGTAAAAAATAGAGTTCATGTTGCACTTTGTTCTTTTCCTTTCTGCAAATGTTGAAATCTACAAAATACATGAATTTACACTATCTAAAGTGATTTTATGGTTGTCCAACAAAAACTAATAAAATTTGAGGAGTTGCCATGTACATACAATATTTTTAAAGACCGTTAGCATTTTTATAGTAAGTTCAACGGAAAAGACTATAATTGATTGAGTGTGAGATAAAAAAGATTGTTAAGTTGAATAGAATTTTATTGCTTGCTTGCTTGATTGGTTCAGAGGATAGTGCTATATATAGCCTTCATCATTGACGTAGCTATATGGAGGTTTAGGGGCTAAAGTCACACAATTGTTACTTTTTGTATACTAAAAAAATCATATAATTGATTTAACATAGTTAATAATCTTATCTGATATGCAGAATATATATAAATATTCCACTAGCTCACTTTCTGAGATAAACTCTCCGTCTTCATATGATGGTTCACACACCTTATGGAGTTTTACTGATATCTCTTAATTTGAGTCTTACTACTAGAATGTTACATCTTTGTTAAAGATCAATGACTTTACAGATTCTACTAAAATCAATTGGTGTGAGTAAATGCACTCTTATATTTCTTTAGGCGTTCAAGAGTGTGAATGATGCATGTCCAACACCTATACATTCAAAGTCGTGTGAAGCGATCTGTGCCGACACCCACTCAGTGGGACAATCTCTCCAATCTTAGCGTAATTTTTTTAAAAAATGTTTCAACATGGGATCGATATCGTGACCTCTCGCTTCGATAGCGTGTTAAGATCAAACGCTTGCAGATTCTCTTTGAAGCAATTGGTCTCCGATAAAAGCGCTCTTATATTTCTTTAGACGTTCAAAGTGTGAATGATATGTCCCATGGCATCATCTAGTAACTTCATCTTAATCGATTATTTCGATATCTATTCTAAGTCTTACATGCATATCTAATTGCTTATATTCCTTTTTTTTTTTGGGAGTTAGAAGCTTCATTACAAAAATATATATGATATTTAATAAAAACTCATATAAATACTTACAAAATGAGTTTTGATAAACTTATACCGTTGATCATTTTGTAATCGTCAATCAAACCGTAATATATGTGATACTCTTAGGGTGGACTTATATATTTTGGGACAGATGTACAATATATATATATCAATGAGTGGGTTTAATTTCATTGTATCAATATTTTTAAATTTTTATTAAATATTTAGATAATTTGATAGTAATATAAAATATTATTATTGTACTACTTAATAATTTTTACGTAATTATAATTATTTTGAAAATTTATATACAATATCTATCGTGTATATAAAATCTATATTAAAATACACGAAAATAAATATTAATTTACAACAAGCTGTAGCTAACTTTTTTATTTAATAATATTTCTTAAAAATTATATACTTTCCAACCATCGGATCTGGTTTTAAGCCCATTTATCGAAAAAAAAATATAGAAACTTTTGACAGACAAAATGAGATTTTCTTTTTTTGAGAAAGACAAAATAAATTAGATTTAAAAGAAAAATAGATGTGAAGAAAAAATATGAGCGTAATGAGTGTGATATGTGGTATTTATAGTTGTTAAAGTATATAAGCCAGTTGCATAATATTTCCATTGCAAAGATATATGTTGTATCATTTTTTTAGGGAGTTATTATTACTGTGCGTCAAGCCTCTGCATTGCATGTGCTTTATAGTTTGCACCACACCTAAATGAAAAATCTACCTTTCTGTATGATGATTTTGAAACTTATTTCACTCTTTATTTACACCACAATTTTTATCTTTCACCACACTTTATAACTATTTCCACACCAATTTATTTTTATTACGAATTAGTCTCTCAATTTTACCTACCTTATATCACACACATCTACCTACAAACCCCAAAATTTCCCCATAAACACCTTCTTCTTCATTAAACCCATTTCACAAACCACTTATCTTCATAAATTATCACCATCTTCACAAATCTTTCATCATCATCATAAACCATCATCATCTTCAAACTTTTTTTCATCTTACAATCTTCATCTTCTCCATCTTCTTCATCTACACCTTTGTTTCATCATCTTCACTTTCATCATCCTCACCAATTTTTTTTTCCTCATAATCATATCTACACCATATCAATCAATAGCACAACCAAAAAAAAGCTTCTTTGGAGTGTCTATAACAAATTTCAATGGATGATGGCAAGGAATCAAAATCACATCTTGGAGAAAATAAGGTTTCCAACACCATGGATGAGAAGATACTTTTGAAATCAATAACTTTATTTGATGTTCTTTTCCTTAGATTAACATTTCAAAATGCAATAATGTACATGAAATCGGGATATTGAACTCTCAAATTTTGTTTGGTGAATGATTTCTAGCCAAAGTTTAAGCATTTTCTTAGCTAGATTTAGCGGATCGATACAACTTTACCAAAGTCGGTTTCATAGATTCGACCACTGGTGGATTATTGTACTAATCAGGTGGAAGTCGGACTACTCGGAAGGTCGAAGTCCTTATGTGAAATACACTTGTGAAAGGGGTGGCGACGTGCGCAAGGACTATGTGAAGAAGGATGGAGGTGTTGGGAAAGGTAAGCCCCGGAATACTTTCTCAAAAAATGTGGGTGTCCATTCCTTTTGTTATTGAAGAGTGAGAAGGCAGTCGGCAGGTGGCGGGTGAGTGTGAAAAATGGTTTTCACAACCATGATTTGAACAAATCAGATTTGGGACATTCTTTCAAGGGCGTTTGTCAAAAGCGAGATAGACCTTGTTAAGAGTTTGTGAAGAAGCGGATCATGCCACAAAAGATATACTCAGGCATTGAGGATAGGAATGGAAAGAATGCAACCACGTGAAACAATCTACAATCAAAGAGTGAAGTTGAAAAAATTAGAGAGAAACAATCGGACAGTAATTCAAGAGGTCTTTTACAAGGCTCGTGAAGAGGAAGTGTTTCTTCATTACTTACAAGATGGAGAAACAGTAACACATGTGTTTTGGGTTCCAAAGGACTCATTCTCATTGGTGAAGAATTTTCCACATGTGTACCAGATCGATTGTACTTACAAGACAAATAAGTATAAGTTTCCACTTTACTGATTCTTTGGGGTCACCTCTGCCAACATGAAATTCTCAATTGGTTTTGCTTTTCTAGCAAATGAGACAACTTGAGTTACTGAATGGGCCTTATAAAGCTTCACGAGGCACTTATCACCATTGACACTCCGTTAAAGTGATTATTCTTGACAAAGAACAAGCTTTAATATACGCCATCCATACGATATTTCCAACATGTAAAAATCTTTTGTGTCGATGGCACGTAAAGCGATGCAAGTGAAGCTTAGGCAGATCATTAAGTGTAAAGCATCTACGATATTGAGAAGATGTGGAAGAGAATTATATATAGTGACCTTTGAAGAAGATTACTTGGTGGAGTGGTGAAATAAAGACCAACGTAGCGTGAGTGTATTCAATTATCTGGAGGAAAATTGGTTGGGTGATTTCAAAGAACAATACGTGAATGTTTGGGCCAGAATAAAGTGTTCCATCTTGGGAACACCCACTGCTAGCAAGGTTGAGGGGTTTATGCGGTTTTAAAGAATTGGTTCGCGTACTTCAAATTGCGACATGGCAACCGGGTGGAAATCGGTGGCGAACATGTGTGTGCAACAGTTTGAAACATAATGGCGTCATTTGAAACATCAAGAACAAAGTGGCCTTGAAGTTAGATGGGAAAACAAGGTGTAAGCTCTCTCACGTGGGTTTGTGTCACTAGATGCTTTGGCGTTGATCGAGGAAGAGGTGGATAGGTCGAAGAAAGTTGCTTTGGACTCAGCAGTTGTGAGTGTGTGATTAGGAAAGCGCGCGGGATACGCTTGTGCACACGAGATTTTGGCATCTTACGGACTAGAAACCTACCTCGAGTTGTGTTCATGAGCATTGGAAAATGTTATCATTGGATGGGCCGTCAAGAGATGATATCGTTGATCCAACGCCATATATTGCTCGTTTTGTTGATGTGTTTAACAGTTCAGCCAATACACAACAAATGGAGATGGTCCAACGACTGGTAGAAGTGGTTGATCCGGCTAAAACAACGCTTAGTCAACCAAAAGTGAAGATAAATCTTGAGGAGGCCGAAGGCGGCAATAGCTAAGCGTAGGATGGCAAATGACGGCGTTCAACGACAAGATTGCCCTCATTGCATGAACACGTGGATGAGAAAAATCAAAATGAGGTGAAAAGAAGAAAATACAACAAGAAAAAGGTCAAGAACATGCAATGCGAGAGCAATAAAGTGGAAGGCGGTATGGCGAGTGTTGATTCCACAAAAGTGGAGAATCTTATCATGAGGAGTGTTGTTTCCACAAAATTAGAGAATCTTATGATGAGGAGTATAGATATACCCGATCCACCTCAAGAATTCATCGAGTGTGTCATTAAAGTAAAAGGTGATGAAGTAGCTGTGGATATCCGTTTGCACGAGAATGAGTAGCCTAAGATTAGGCGAGATTTGTTTTTGGAGCTTAAAGGAAATGAGGAACACTATGACAAATTATTTAGGATGAAGGGCTTGGCGTTCAACTTTTAAAGGGAATCGATTTTAAAGGAAAGGAAGATGCTCGAAATTTTTTGGATGAAGAGCGACACCAATGAAGCCAGGTTATATCGGAAAAGTACAACACCGTTGTGACTTTGTTTTGTCCTCAATCTAAGGCGACAACATAACGTGTTTTCCAACAAAGCGAAGCCGAAAACCCCTCATCCACTTGTTATCACACTTTTGTACAAGAATAATCACTACAGCGTGTGTTATGATGAAAGATGACATCCCACTACCTCCTATGATCAATCCGTGGAAGGAAGAAGCCCACAAAAATGTCGGAAGAAGTGAGCATTGCATGGCTATAAGCTGTTTGGAGAAAGGGTTGACAAGGGAGAGATTGTTATATCTAATGGTCGCTCCGTAGAGTCACGTTGACGTCAAAGATTGATGGATATCCGATCTTGGCATTATTTATTTTCATTTTCCAATTTCACTTTTGCTCACTTGTCCTTTTGAACTATGTTGTTGGTGGAAGTTCATTTTGTAAACAAAACTCACTTTTGTATTTTCTCTTGGATGCGTTATTTTCATCTTTAATCACGGCTCGTCATCGTTTGAAACTTAGTTTATAAAGCGGAATCGCGTTTGAAACGATTTAAGTAAATGTTTTAGCTTTAAAAAAGGAAAGCAGAGGAGAACCGACCCGCGAGGTCGAAACTAGTAAAAGCGACACCACAGATGTCGATCAGGAGAATCGACCCCTTGAGGTCGAAAACAACTCTGTTCGAGAATCGACTTCACGGAAAGTCGTATGTCCCAGAGAGGTCAATTTTGTACATTCGACTTCCTTAAGGTCGCATCTCTTACAAACCATTTAAAAATCATGAAACTTTGTGTCATTGTTTACCTAACACTTATAACACGTAGAATACAATTTTTAGGTTTACATTGATGTATAAGCGAGGTATTTGACCATGTAAAATGAACCAAGATAGATTGAGGAGAATCGACCTCGGTGAGGTCGAGTCTAGTGCATTCGACCTTGCTATGGTCGAACTTTATTGTGATTCGACCTTGATATGGTGAAGCTTTTGAGATCCCACAACCGAAGTCTAATTAACAAAAATGAGATACAATCATAAAAATCTATAACATCAAAGTCATACAGGCGATCAAAGCCATGTTTAATACGTAATAGTCAAAGCATACAATAATTGTCACAAAATAAAATAAAACATATGTAGTTATCGAAGTACAATCATTTTTCTTGTCTTTGGGTTTTCCTTCTCCAATAAATTGCTTCCTTTCCTCCTTTGGCATCATCCTTAGATTTGTCTCTTCCAACATCGGATGGTTCGCATATTTTAATACCACCGGGCTTCAGGCGGGTTTCTCTTCTTTTCCCAGTATCATGTCGTTGTTGAGCTTCTTTTCCTTCTCCATATTAGATTTGCTCTTTTTTTCTCGACATCATAACAATTGTAGACTTATTTTCTTTGTCACACCCGATGAAGTCTCACCAATCTCCATATCTCAATGATTCCGAAGAAAGTGTGTCCACTACTGACTGCAATGTATGATACAACTCATTCTTTGTTGCCTTGAAGCCCTTTCTCGGTATCCATCACCCAAGTCGATAGATTTCCTCATCCAATGACCACTATGCAAGTGAAATAAGTAATATTAAAGCATTATTCAGAAAATTAATATATTACGAGTGTATATATCCATACTTGTTCGTATTCACCACTTGCAAAGACCGACAAAGGCAATTCATGATTAAGTTTGATTATTGCAGATGATTGGTACCATTCATCGTATTCCTTCGTGCATTGCCCATTCTTAACCGCCGCGTGGGCCTCTCAAATTTTCGAGAACAAGATGGTAATTATATTCCTCAAAATCTTTGTCCCGATTATCAAACTTTACAAGGTAATCTCGGACTTTCATACAAGACGATCTCTTTGCAAGAATAGGACATCCAGGCTTGTCCTGCACATGGCCAAATTTTCTCACAACTCTGTTTGGATGATACGGCTCTTTCATGTTGTCAACAACTAGACATCCAAAAAACCAAGCAACCTCGTGAGGATCCTCACTCCTTTTGAGATACGGGGTCCAAAGAAACTACAAATAATAAGATAAGGAAAACAAAAGTCATAAGTGTGTCCGTTCACTTAAACTCAGGTTTATAAGTGCATTACAAAACTTACATCTTCCTTGGTCATATTGTCCAACTCCCCCTCACATACTTCAATTGTTTATTTGCGACTTCATCATGCATGTGGAATGGCGGATTCCATTTACGTGTTCCAATATCCTCACGGGTGATCTCTCTCTTTTTGAGGCCGTTGTTTGGGACAATGTTAGTATATCCATGCACGAAACAAGAAAATACCACATTTCTCATGAGATTTTCTTCATAATTATAATGTAGAAGACAAAAATAGTAAAAATTAGATGTACCTCCAACAAAGTGAGATATCCACATACACCTTTGGTCTCGTAAGTGGTCGCTTTGCTAAGCATCCTATATAAATAGGCCAATCGCCCGCACCACGTCCGTTTATCCAATTGCTTCAAATCTTGTAAATAGTAAAGATATTTTACCTTCACTTTATCCTCTGATCATCTTGAAATAAAGTGCATCCCAATGATACCAACAAAAACCTCTAAGTGATTTGCTAGGTGAAGCATCATAGCGTCTGTTTTTAGACTTGACAAATTGTTAATAATACATGATGTCCTCGAGAGAATATCACGAGCAACGAGCGATTCTACTTGCACAATTTGGGCGGAGTATTTCAAGAGGATTTGATATCGGACATCCAGCGGATCAAGTTACGCCCGTTCACTTCCTCATTGGCTTTCCAATTATAGGGATTTCCAACAATTGTTCAACATCATCCAAAGTTATAGTTGCCTCATCAAAGGCATGTGAAGCGATGTTGATTCGGGATGCCAACGCTCAACAAAGGTGACACAAGAACCTTATTAAGCCGTCTTATAAGAACCATTATAGAAGCGATACAAAATCATTTTTTATTATCATATTGCCTGTGGCCTCTAACTCCTCGTACAAATCCCAAGTATGCATTTTGTTTGTGTATTGCTTGCACGTAATAAATCCACGATCCTTTTCAAAGCAAAGTAAAAATGGTAGATGTTGTTAATCAAATCAATATCATAATTAAAACATTTACATTGTAAGAGATAACTTATATTTACCTCCCTCTTCAGTAGATGATGTGCTACGTGATCATGATCATGCTTTTTATCGTACAATTCATAGTCTTCTTCTCCAAGATCTAAGAGCAAATCATCTTCTTTTAGTCTACATACTCAAACACTAGGGTTTCCTACAAAATGTATACATGAACCAAGTCAAGACTTACTTTTATCCCCCCAATGAATCACAATTGAATTTTAGTTACTTCTTCCATCTTGATTGAAATGATCAATAAAGCGATCGAGCCACGCGCATTTATATCAGTAAAAACCCGTGATCCTTATATGGGTATTTTAAATCACTTGAAGTATTTTCTTTTTCAGCATTTTCTTGAATTAAAATAAAGGGGAATAAAATGAAATAATAATTAATTATTGTTTTCCTAAAACCCTTTTATTTAAAAAAGAAAATAAAAAAAAAAAAAAAGGGTAAAAGCAAAAAAAAATATTTGCATGCGCACCTGCTAGTTTTGTCAGAGATCAGAACTAAAGAAAAGCTGCTTTTATATATGTATGCGCATTCTCGACGGCGTAATACAGCTGGAGGAAATAATTAGCTTTTAACGGTTTAAATCGATCCGTTTTGCGGATCTGGCGATCAAAACAATCACGATGCGAGGAGAATGATTCTACCTAAACAATCTGTGATTTTTCAGCAAGGTATTTTCCCAATCTGAACTGTTCGATTCGACTTTCTGATTGAAATTAGGGTTAATCATCGTATCATCGTAAAAACATAGTTTTGACATAGAATTGATATAGAAATTAATCGTTGTGTAGGGGTTGTCTGTAGGATTGCTTGAATTCAGCAAATTGCTAGAAATACTTTGAAGGTTAAGAGGTAAGGAGTTCTTCTTATCAAAAGTATCCGTTTTTAATTTAAAGATCAAGCCTTTAAGTTGTTTTAATATTGTTTATGTTAAATAGCACAAAACTGGACATAATTATTCGTTGCCGAGTACTTGCCAATAGTGTTTTCAGAATGTTATTTGGGTTTCGGGATAATTTTCTGAGTTATGTTTTACACGTGTAGAGGAGATAGGTTGGCAGTATGGTGTGGTTATGGCCTTTGCATGTTTCCTATAGGTTAGACACGGATTTTTAGTATAGAACAATGTGTTTTATGTGCTCCTATTTGATTTACATGCTATCGAATCTACTTAGCAGGGTATTCGTTAATAAGCACGAATAGGCAGGTACATGAGGCACGATTAAGACCCGTGTCGGAAGTGTGACTAGCTATATTAGCCAAGCCGTTCTTAAGGCGGTGTGCTTATAAGTGTACCTTGGGCATCAGCAGGTCCCTGCGCCTTAAAGCTAGTAGACAAGAATCACGGATAGGAAAAGACAAGGACATGAATATGCTAAGAAAATGAGTAAATAGTTAATATAACTGAACATGTATGTGCAAGATAAACAGATATAGTAAAATAGGCATGTTTTCTTATGCATTGATTATGTACTACAAAGTGGTTTTTTCCTTATGTTAAAAGCATGGTTCTAATTGTTTGTGAAAGCGGGTAAAGTAGATTCATGTCGTGTCTTCGGCTATTGACAACCATGAATCTCACTTTTGATCTTCTTTCTCCTTACTAAGCTTATGCATGAGCTTACTCCTCTTTTGGAATAAGAAGTTATGCAGGTTGGTGATGTTTCTGAGGAAGAGTTCGAAGATCAGGCATAGGATTGGAGCTTATGGAGTTTATGTTCTAGTTTATTGTTTTAGTACTTCTGAATAAGGCATTCTTTGCCGGATATTCTGATCGTTCCTTTCTTTTTAGGCGTGGATGTTCATTTGGGATGCTAGCATTTATTTCGATTATTTATGATATAGTTTGTGCAATGATTCTTTTTACGGTGTTAAGATAATGCCTCTTGATTCAAACTCATCTAAAGACTCAAAATTGGATAAAGCAGAGAAGAGAAGTAGGACGTAGCAGCCATTTTCCAATTTAAAAGTCAAAGTTTCAATTATCTTTCATTTACCAGCTTTCGTTTGCATTTTGTATTTCTATTTTAAATAATTAAATCTTTATCTGTAAAGCTCACTATATAACACTTATGCACACGGTAGCTTTTAAACTCGGTGAATAAAATTTAGTCTATTTTTATTTGTTCTTTTATTTCTTTCATGGTAGCAGAGCACTCCGACTAACGTCAATAAAGAACACCGTTTGGGTGGGGGTTCGTTGCCGTAATGGACATGAACCCTCACCCGTCTTCTTCTCCGTCCACCACCCAATTTCCTTCCTCCACCATTAAAATAATACCCTGCTATCTCCTTCTTCCTCACATCACTCTCTGTTCTTGTCTGATTACACACCCAAAAAAAAAAAATGCTCAGCAAATCCCTCCTTCCTCTTCTCTTCATCCTTCTGCCCTCTATTTTTCCTGAGATTAGATTGCAAAATTAGATTGCTCAAAAAAAAATTTTAAATAAATAAATCAGTTCGGATTCCAGGCCGTTGTTCTCCTTCTGTTCCCGCTGCTGCTCTGCTCCATCCTATTCCTGCACGTCGTCCTCCCTCTCCACTTTGGTCTATTTTTCACTTTTATGATAGGTTTTGTTTTTATTTTTATTTTTTAATCAAATAAATTATTTTTTTGTCATTTTTATCTTCCATGCCTCCAGCAATACGTGTTCACTCTTTCTTTTATTCTAATAACAAAACAAAAAAAAAAAAAATGGTTCGGTTCTTAAGAATGGGTTTAGTGGATAGTTACCAAATCGCCGTCATCACAATTTACAATTGATATTATTATTATTATTATTATTATTATTATTATTATATTTTATTTTAACATGGTTCCAGAGTTTTTAAATGGCGATTTTATGTGTTTAGTGGATGGTTACCGGCCGTGCGTGAAATTCTGATTGATAATATAGACATGTCTCTTCCGGCGACCAACTTGCGGATGTTTTCACGAAAGGTCAAAGACTCGATTCCACTACATTTCAGACAAGCTTCCGGTCCGATCTCTCCATGTCAGCTTGCGGGGAGCTGTTAAGATAATGCCTCTTGATTCAAACTCATCTAAAGACTCAAAATTGGATAAAGCAGAGAAAGAGAAGTAGGACGTAGCAGCCATTTTCCAATTCAAAAGTCAAAGTTTCAATTATCTTTCATTTACCAGCTTTCGTTTGCATTTTGTATTTCTATTTTAAATAATTAAATCTTTATCTGTAAAGCTCACTATATAACACTTGTATGGCGGTAGCTTTTAAACTCGGTGAATAATATTTAGTCTATTTTTATTTGTTCTTTTATTTCTTTCATCTGGTTGGGTTGTTATATGTAAGACCACGAGGGTCTTAATCCAGAGTCTTTGTTTTGTTTCGCGTTTATTGTTAATTTCTGCGATATGATGTGAGGAACTACGTGAGGTTTAGGGTTTTATACAAATGTCGCGTCTTGAAACGTTATTTTCCAGGATAAGGGACTAGATTGTCAGGGACGAGCGTTCTGATATCGATCAATTTACAGTTCACTTCATTCTCACGTGGAGTGTGTAACCAAAAAAATTTCCATGAATAACAACCTCAAATGTTGATCACTTTCCATAAAATAAAATAAAAAACTGGGATAGCCACGAGATTTGGAAGCCGGTGCCCATTCGGTGATTATATTTCGGTACCTCCGTTTCTTTCCTAGAAATTCTATAGAATATGTAGTATACTCTTGATTAACTGAATTTGAATCTTTATAATAGTGTATACAATACTAAATAACTATAAATAAAACTTAATAAAAAATTACATCTGAGCTTGCGCGTACACACACATTCAAAGGACGATAAATATTTCATTATTAAGACCAATAACGAGTGAATATATAAAAGATCAATAAACACTAACACAACGCAATTAGTGTCAAAGATAAATTATCACTTAAAAATAGCAAATACATGGATTTGCAAATTCTATCATGTTTACTCTCATATTGCGATAGTATGATGTGAAATTCCATTGAGCGTATTGATTTCTGCGAGACAACGTCCGGATCGAATTTGGATCGATTGGTTCAGAATCTGAGAGAACTTTAAGAAAAAAATTCCATTGATGTAGTTATAATCCGTAAAATATAAATTTACTGATTCTAATTCAAATATCGAATCTTATGAGTCAATTTTGTTCCATAGTAATGGAAGTTACATGTAAGAAATGATTATTTAGTAAAACAGACTTATTAGCTATTAAGCACTTCTTGACAAAAAATAATGATACAATCCTAGTAAAACAGTGTAATAATTTCTTTAAAAAAAAAAAAATTCACTGGTGTATAATAATTTTTATTGCACAAGAATACTGTATGCAAGAAAAAGGAAATAAATTTTAATAAAAAATATATATAGTGGGAATGAGGAGAAGAATGATATAATTTGGTAGCTTTATTAAGAATGATATAATTTTAGGCAATTTAAAAACTACACTCTTAACATAAATGTCTCGGCGTGTTATTAGCCTTACTTAAGAAATTACGAAGCCACAGAATGAAATTACTAACATAAATGTCTCGGCAGTGTTCACCGTTCTACTCCTTCTCCACCGTCGCTCTCTCTCTCTTTCAACTATGCCCTCCCCGCTCTTCTTCAGCGTCTTGGCACTCCACCACTCTGCTTCCATAACTTTCTTCTTCTCCTGTCCAGCATACACCTTGCTTAGCTACTGTTTTACCTTGTAAATATGAGTGCCTTGTCGAAGATGACACGGGCCGTCATTTTCATTGCCCGCTACTAGCAAGTTAAAATCACAAACCAAACTTGATGCGAATTATCATTGTTCATTTTCCCCAATTTTCTCTTATTTGTATGACATTGAGAAGGAATTAGAAAGTCATTTTTGTGTCTGAATTGAATTTAACCTATCTTTTCTAGGTTGGCTCGATTTCCTTGATTCATGGATTTACAGCATCTTGTCTATGATAGGTTAACGTCAGCGAAATAAGTAAGCCTAAATTCATGAACATAAGCTTGAATTCGAGTGTCATTACAGTGAAATTGTCAAAATCACTGCAATTGAATTCAATAATCAGAATTTGATTTTGAATGTTTTTGGGTTTTTGCCTCAGTATGTTAGGGCATTTCTTTTGTGATGGACAATTTTGGTGGTTTTTGTATACCTTAGTGTGTCTTCCATATGTATATACCTATCCTTATTAAGAAAACGCTCCGGTTAATGCAAATATTTTTTCGGCTTTTAAAATTTACGTCGGAAGGGTATCGTATTTGGGATCATATTAAAGAGCAAAAAAATATGAATTTTGGTAAAAAAAATTCGATAATCGGAGTTTTAAATCAAAAACTACGGTTGAGTGAAAAAAAAAAAAAAAAACAAACTTGAAGCGGAAGCACATTTATCGAAACCCGAGGATATCTTATTACATTTTATTATTAAAGAGAGTAATTTTATGCATCGAATCGCTTTTGTTATTTTTCTGTTAAAAAAATGTGTCATATTTATTAATTTTGTAATTAAAAATAAACATTTTTTTGCCGTATATATATATAACTACGCACAATCTTTTTGCTTGAATTATATTCATTTATTTGCTTACCAAAATCATCTAGTCAAGAATGAAAACAGTAGTCTAAGTAACGTTCGGACAATACGAACCTATGATCTTTCCTTATTCTAAGCCCCCCATATGAATCCTCCTATTCTATTGGAATTTTTCATTTCTAAACCATCCATTAACTTAAACTATCAAACATCAAACAAAAACAACAAAGAATGATGTGATGTGAGTCGATTACACTTATCGAAATTCTGAAAATTTCAATTCAAAGGTTTTTAAAACCTTTGCATTCAATTCAATCCCTTAAATTGCTCCAATGATTGGCTTGATTTCAGCAGGAAGACGAAACGTGATGATGATTTTCTGTTTTTGTTTGCTGATTTGTCCATAATTATTATCTTTCAATTTCGCGAAAAAGAAAACGTCTACAGATTTATTGCCCCATTAATTTCTTTTCCGACAAGATTGAGAATCAAATCTTAACGTTTGATCTTCTGCAATTACATACATTTTTGTTCTGATCATCAATCTTCTGAGAACAATGGTCCGCTACAGAAATGGCGGACATAGTGAAACAGATATTAGCAAAACCGATACAATTAGCAGACCAAGTCATAAAATCGGCAGATGATGTCGGTTCCTTCAGGCAAGAATGCCTGGAGATTAAAGCCAAGACAGAAAAGCTCGCCGGAGTCCTCCGCCAAGCCGCCCGTGCTTCCGGCGATTTATACGAGCGTCAACCCGTCGGATCATCTACGAAACCGAACAAGTTCTTGATAAAGCCCTTACCTTGATATTCAAATGCAGAGCCAGTGGAATCCGCCGTATCTTCACCATCATTCCCGCAGCTGCATTTAGGAAAATCTCTC
The DNA here is from genome assembly GCA_026214975.1 of Gentiana macrophylla. Taxonomy (NCBI): domain Eukaryota; kingdom Viridiplantae; phylum Streptophyta; class Magnoliopsida; order Gentianales; family Gentianaceae; genus Gentiana; species Gentiana macrophylla. Next base: position 72,673,993 of record CM047816.1, on the reverse strand, counting down.
AACAGCTTGACAATTCCATTGGCGACGTTTCATGGCTCCTCCGTGTATCAGCCACAGCTGATGACTGCGACGATGAATACCTAGGCCTACCACCAATCGCTGCAAACGAGCGATCTTATGTCTCATTTGGGAACAAATCGCGATTCTATGTTCGGGTTCGTTAGAAGAACGAGCTGATGCAGCGGCTTCATTGGTTTCATTAGCTCGAGATAATGATCGATACGGAAAGCTGATTATCGAAGAAGGCGGGGTTGCACCATTGTTGAAATTAGCTAAAGAAGGTAGAATGGAAGGACAAGAAAATGCAGCAAGAGCAATAGGTCTATTAGGTCGTGATCCTGAAAGCGTCGAACAGATTGTAAACGCAGGCGTTTCTTCCGTGTTCTGAAAATCCTCAAAGAAGGTCATATGAAGGTTCAGGTTGTGGTGGCATGGGCAATTTCTGAATTAGCTGCAAATCATCCAAGCTGTCAAGATCACTTTGTTCAAAACAATATCATTCGTTTGCTGGTGAGTCATCTTGCATTCGAGGCGATTCAAGAACATAGCAAGTATTTGATTCCTGCTAAACAAACATTGTCTATACATTCTGTTGTAATGGCTAATTCCACTATTCAAAACAAGAATGGAAATGAAAATGCTACTACATCATCTGGTGGTACTGGTGGTACTGGTGGTACTGGTGGTAGTAGTACTAGCCATATGCTACCTCGTCCTCAAGGCCAGAATACGATTACCCAAATGCATGATGTGGTGATACCGATAGCTCAATTGCAACAGAGTAATAATCAGCAGCAACAGAATCAGCAAGCACGCACTGCACCGCACCATCCGGCTTTTGCTGGATCGAGCATAAAAGGAAGAGAATTTGAAGATCCTGCTACAAAAGCGCAAATGAAAGCAACGGCGGCTCGAGCTCTTTGGCATCTTTGTGCAGGAAATCTTACTATATGTAGAAGCATAACCGAATCACGAGCACTTTTGTGTTTTTCGGTACTATTAGAAAAAGGGCCAGAAGAGGTTCAGTATAATTCAGCTATGGCACTGATGGAGATCACAGCAGTAGCTGAAGAACATGCAGATTTACGTCGTTCTGCTTTTAAACCGAACTCACCTGCTGCTAAAGCAGTTGTAGACCAGCTATTGAGAATCATAGACAAAGAAGAACCCGACCTCCTTATTCCTAGCGTTCGGTCTATTGGGAACTTGGCTAGAACCTTCAGAGCAACAGAGACAAGAGTCATTGGCCCATTAGTAAAGCTTCTAGGCGACAGGAACCGAGGTAATTAGTGAAGCAGTAGTTGCATTGAACAAGTTTGCTTGCACAGACAATTTCCTACATGTGAATCATTGTAAGCGATAATCGAAGCAGGAGGGCCTAAACATTTGCTTCAATTGGTATATTTCGGTGAACAAATGGTTCAAGTTCCTTCATTGATTTTGCTAAGCTACATTGCAATGCATGTCCCAGATAGCCAAGTACTAGCTCAAGCAGAGGTCCTAATTGCATTGGAATGGGCTTCTAAACAGAAATGCTGATGCAAGATACTACAGTTGAAGAATTAGTGAATGAAGCTAAAAGAGCTTGAATTTCTATCAATCTGGTGTTTCTAAATTCCATTGAATGATTTATATCTCTACTTGTACTACATTACACCACAGTAGAGTGTGCTATGGAGGTGCTGGTACACATTTGATTTTCCCAGATTTTTATGTAATTTTTTCATCGTCGTTTTGTTAGCACAGTACCTAAGACTAGCCAATATATCTTCTTCCAAGTCATGGCCTTGATGAAATCCATGATTAAAAACTGTTTTGTACCAATCTATGGTATATTTTTTTACGGAAAATTCTATTGCAGAGAGTTTTCATTACATTGTCAGCATTGGACACACATCTGAGTTCAAGAAAGTGTCAATAGTGAGTAATATCAAATTAAAAATCAATCTTTTGACTGTTTTTCATCTTACTGGCCGACCACTAAGCCATTTAAAACAATAAAGTTAGCCCCTTTTTGGGGTTGGGAGGAGTGATACTATCTAATCTGTCTACCTTTGGAACCTTTCCTCTTGTTTGTATAGTAAAAGTCTTGTTAATCCACTGAAGTGGAAAATCCTTGATCTAATATTTTTTTTTTTTTTTTTTTTACTATTTCCTCCTGATTCTACCATTCTAACAGAAGCTAAAAGACAGTTTAGGGTTTGCCTGGGCTGGTTGTTTCTATGTCAACTTTTGTAAAATAAAAGATGGAGTTTCTAAGAAAACAGATAAAATGGTTGACTCGTTTTGTAATTTTTATTTTTGAGGGTCATTTTGTATTCTTTATTGTTAGTTATTTTTAAACTGCTACATTTTGTTGGCTTTTCATAGCCATGCCCTTTCTTTATTTTCATTCATCTTTGTTGTATATGTGATGTGATTTTGCAGCAAAGTTTAATCTCAAACCATAAGAAATTTCTTCATGTTCAGCCCAATATTGTACGAAACTGATTCGAACATTTTTTAAGATCATTTTATTGAAAAAAAAAAAAAAAAAAAACTTGTTCACCTGAATATGGATTCTGCATAACACACAACATACAGCAAAAAACAGAAAGTAAAAAATGCCATCAGAAGATGATGTAGACAGCCACCCAAAAAAAAAACATGGCTGAACAATGTGTTGCTCTGGACATTTAATTTGTCTAAACAGAATGGGAAACAAAAAAAAAAGCATGCTTAAAAAGTACTCCAAAATTGTGTTGCTGCACATCTAAATTGTCTAAATTGATTGGGAAACAAGAAAAAGCTTCCCTGGAAATGACTCCAAATTTGTCTTTAAGCCATGTGTGTGGAATTCTGGCCAAAAAAAAAAGGAAACTTCTTTTACTCACTTCATCACAATTCATCCAGGCTCCACATAAATCTCTCAACAAAAAAAAAAAATTCCTGCACTTTTCTGTTTACCACACACTATCTACCAGATGAGAAGATGCTTCAAGGCCAAGGAATCAATTTTTCTATTCTATTCTTGTTGTTTTTTCAAGGCAGGAAATGATATCTTGATCATGTAGACTAGTACTTAAACCGGCAAAGAAAAGTAAAGAAAACAAAACTACAAAGATAAGCAATGACCCTAAAGATCCCAGAATTTAAGTGCCATTCCCCTTTTGAAACAAACAAAAAGAAAGATTCACCAACACTAATTAAGGATTCAGATAGAAATAAAGAAGGCATCAAGGAAAATTAAGAAAACAAAATCCATTCTGGGATACTTAATTAGTGTTGGTGAACCATTCCAATTCTAATGATACATACATGGAGAAAAAGGAAAAGTTACAACAACATCAAATTGTATGAAAAAGTTGTGTCACAATTTCTTCATTCATCATAAGACAGAAAAGAAGCTAAGAGGAATAACATTAAAACAATACTAATAAATTACACCACAAAGGAGGCTCCACTATTACTAAATAAATTACCACCATTGATGCACAAGAACTCCTCTTTGCCTAAGTGAAACAAACAAATCCATACACTGATCATACGTTTTCTCATACTTTTAGACCTCTCTCCAGGACAGCACTTTTGCCATCTGTTGTAATGGCACTCAAGAAAAATCTCATCAATTAGACAGATAGCTCCAGTCTTTATCAATCTAGGAATCAAATCAAACTCAGTCCCTTCAACATCCATTTTCATCACCACAAAGTCGTTCAGTGTAACCGTGCGCTTTAACCATTCAGCAAAATCAAATCCTTGAATCTCATCAACATGGACATCAGGAACATTACGCAGATGACTGAACCGGTTTGATTCTTCCCATCCCTCTACCCTTAGCAATATCTTTATCAACAGGGTCGTGATTGATCTCAAGAACAGGGACTCATTCTTCACCCAGGCAGCATAGGGTAGCAAAGGGATTCGCCCTTTTGTGCTCATACTGCTCATGGAAATGCTTATCAGCCTCAATCGCGTAGATTTCAAATGTTTTGTTCTGCTTAGGATACTGCTTTTAAACCAACTCACAATACTGGAACCATAGCTTCTAGCTCCAACATCAACATAAACATACCTCTGCTTAAAACTGATATCAGCCATTGATGGCAAGTACTTAACATTCTGTATATTTTTCTTCAGAGTTAGCCATGGTTTTTGGCTCCTCTAAAATCAATGGTTCTGCTTTACGGATTAGTTCTTGCTTATAACCAGGAACGGAACACTTAGTTGTCGATTCCCCACCAAGCTTTTCAACAGCATCTTTTGTGGATGCAAGTCTTTTCAAAACAACTTCACGAATCAAGGGCATGTTGGAATCAAACCCATGTATATTTCTTGTCTTAATTAATGTACAGCAATTGAACAAATGAAGTAACGAATTAAAACTATACTCGTCTTGTGAACCTGTATGAACCACAAAAACCCTTCGGGTTTCAGGGTCAGCAAATCTCAGAGGCAAAGTTAAGCGGTTTCAACGACTTCTCCACCATTCCATAACCAGAAAATATAAAATCAAAGTTTGCATCACCGAATGGCTGTTTAAATCCCTGACCTGGAATGATTAAAGTTGGTAGATTTCTTGAAAATCCCAACAGAGTCCAATACACCAATCTCTTTCAAGGCGAATACATCGGCACCAGTGGGAGTATCAACGCAAAGTGCCTTAAATTCAGGGCTTAAGCACCCCTCGGAACTCAGATCTTGAAACACGGAGGTGTAGAACTGAGCCGCCTTTCAGGAAATCTTTGGTTGACCAAATCTCAGGGAGATTCGAGGGCATAGACGGTGAGGACTTTCCGACTGCGATTATAGCAGAAGAAGACGAAGACCCAGATATGAGATACCCAGCTCCGGTGAAAATAGTATTGATATTTTCCGGTACAGAGAAGAAGCAAAAGTCGCCGAGGTCACAGGACTCACCCCGGAGAGTCACCACGTACGCAAAGCGTACACCAGGACAAAACGCAGAAAGGAATAGCCGGACGAGTATATTTCTCAGAAAACTTGGCTTTCCGGCGGTTGGTTCCATCTCGGAAGCAGGTATCTATAAATATTTTCCAAACTGTGCAGTTAAGTTAAGTGTATTGGATAATTCTATGAATGAAATGAAATGGATCAATCAACAAATGGGATTTCGAAAGAAAAGAATCAAAATCGGAGAAGAACTAACAGGAGCAGAATCGGGCAGAAGTGTGATTAGCACCGATGAGAGATGAACGGCGAGAAGAAGAAGATGAAAGAGGTAAATCTAGAAAAGAAAAAGGAGAAAAAGAAAGAGAAGGCAACATCATCAGAATAGCAGAAACAATCTCAATAAACAGCTACCATATTTTTAAAAAAATTGAAGGTAGCGAAAGACCAGGGGGGAAAAGTATTCGCCGGAGAAACAAGATTGAGAAGGAATTTGGAACACTATAGAAGGAGAGAAGAGTCTGTCCGGCTGTAAAGAGCAGAAAAGGGGTTGGGTGGTGGGTTAAGGGGTGGGTCCGGAGGAGAAAGGGACCCGATTGAGTCGGTTTAAGGGCATGTTACGCGGAGAGATGTTAGGGAAAAGTATTGATCCGTTACGGGTTTTTGCTTTTACTGGAAATTTTCAGGCTTAAAAATAAAAATAAAATAAATCCCCTCAAAAAAAAAAAAAAGATAAAAAAAATAAATAGTAGGAATTTTGTTGTGACATGTAGCGATTTAGGACCTAAACCGATCACTCCTATGCATATGCGTGAAGCAATAAGTTAATATTCCCTTAATTTTTTATCTATCATATATATTATTAAAATAAAGGGTAAAGGCAATCATGGAATGAAGCGAAAAAGCATACGTCTTTCTTTTCTTTTATACCATTTTGATAATCTTCTGAGCCAATGTATTTTTGTGTTTGGTGCGAAGTTTTAAGCGGCAGGGTTATGTTGATTAAATCGAAAACTTCGTTTCCAAAAAATAAAATAAATGAATAAATAAATAAAGGGTAAAGATAGAAACAATAATAAATACTCCATCCGTTTTTTATCTGTCGCGTTTATGATTTGTTCTTTTTATTTATCTGTCGTTTCGTTTTTAATCATCGTTTTATTATTATTTTATTAACTTCTGAAATAAAATATTTACATCTCAGATAAAAAAATCGTTTTAAATCTTAAAAAAAGCTTCGTTCTGAAATAAAGTATTTACGTCTCCGATAAAAAAATATTGCCAATCTTATGTTTTAGGCGTATTAATTCTTTTCTTGATACGTGATTATTATTCTGCGCGGCGTATATATAAAAGCGAAGAATCTTGTATTAATATTGTAAAATGACTGATAAAAAAACAAATTCTAGAAAAACGACAGTAAAGAAAAAAACAGGAGCAGCAGTTTTTCCATGTGCGATTGTTGTGATGAAGCAATTTAGGTTTTAAATTCTAAAAGCATTCATATTAACATCTCATTGACACAATTATTGTTTTAAGTAATTAATCCCCATTTTTAATTCTTTTGTTGCACCGCCATTAATAGTGAAATTCATCTGTATTTAATTGTACGCAATTTGATTTTATTTTTATTTGTGCGGTACAAGTATGATATTAGTCATAAATTAGGCTACGGACAACGATACTTTGGCACATAAAGGTAAGGTCTTGAATCTGACCTCAACCTCTTAGGGGCTCGGATAAGTGGCATATTGACTAATACGAGATCTTGGATATGACCATGTAGATTAGCCACGAGGTCTTGGATATAACGTTAAAACCGTATGAGGGCGATCATTGGTCCCGATTATTACCCAGGAATAATGTAGGTTGGACCATATACTTTGTAGTGTTGAGGTTGAAGCAAGTAAAGTGATTTTTACTCGATTATTCGTGAGCTTGTGGCTGAATTCATTCTTAATATATCTACTCGTTTAAAACATGAGAAGCGAAGACCCTTAAATGTTGGGTTCAACATTCTCGTTTTATTTTTTTTGAACAATTTTCTTTTATAATAGATATAAGTATTGAAGATAAGAAGAATTTGAAGTAAAATAATGTGCTTTTAGTTTTAGTGTATTTCATATAAAAAAGTTTAGTTTATTTTTTTCATATTGTTTTAGTGTACAAAAATAAAATATAAACACAATGAGTCAAATCATTTTGCATAATAATCTTATCTGGAAGAAATATAGGTTTGGAGTCTTTGACACTTATGTGAAAAAAAAAAAAAAAAAACTTGAAGGGGTTTAATAATGATCACATATATTATAGTATGTATTAACTATGTTTTAGTAATATATGTAATTATATGTACTACTATCATTTTGTACAAAGAAAAAAATTGTTTTATAAAAATATGTTATGTAAATATAAAAGGAAAAATTGTTTAAAAAAAAGAAAAAAAAAAAAAAATTCAAGTATTAATTGACATTTAAGTCTAAATGATTGAATATAATGCCGAAAAAAAAAACAAATTATCATTCAATTTAACGATTATGCATTTCTTTTTGGTTTTTGTTTTAGCGGGTTTGTTTAAATGAAAAAAGTTTTGATTGATTTGTTTGATAGTGAAATTGAAATCATTAAATATAAGCAATGATAATTTCGTTCATTCAAATCCTTTTTATCATTTTAAATCATTTTCATTAACTATGTCTACTTTTTGATAATTTTCCTCCACTATTACTCAATATAAAATTTTATTTTCAGTGAAAACTTGATTTGCGTGTAAAGGAAGGAGGAGTACACTTAACGCGTGGTGTGCTCATTTTGACCTTTTGTGCCACCTCATTATTATCCACCGTTGAAATTTCACTTATTTTGTCCATCAAACCGCTACTCAACACATAAATCCATAAATAAAATGTTTTGTTTTGAAGAACATAAATACTATAAAATATTACTCCTACTTGAGGAAAAAGCATCTATGCCCCAATAAAAACAAAAAAAAACCCCAACCTCCACACATCCGTTCCTTCCGATAAGTCTGTACTGTTTTCATAAAAATAAAAAATAAAAAATTTTATGTTAGCACACAATCATATAGTCATCGTAAATTTTATAATGGTTCAGAACCATAACTAATAAAATTTTATTAAAAACCCTACTTGTAGGAAAAAATTGTTTTAGTGAAATTTAAATTAAAAAAATGTGAGAAAAAGCTCATGCATTAAGTTTGAGCCTCGATCTTAGAATAAATATCGAAAACACAATGAGTTGAGTAAATAAATAGATATATTAGAAATTGTCTAAAATAATATATCATCTGTGAGTTTTAATATTATAAGAGGGTATATTAAAATCTTGAAATCAGGAAATTTGAGTGAGAACAAAATGCAGCTTTCTGCAAAGGATGGAGTCATTGGCAGAATCAATCCATTCTACGCGAGGTTTTGTTTAATTGGTAAATGCGGCGTGGGACAAAGCTTCAAAGCGGGAGGAAAGGCTTGGTCACGATCGAGGAACAAATTCTTTTGGAATTGAAGCGGGTGGTGTTTTTCTTGAAAGAGCCCGTCGTGGTGGCGGAAGTCACGGCAATCGAAACGACCTGCTACGGATGAAGGAAGAAAGTTGGGAAGATGTTATAATCCTTTCAGATTCTCTATACTGCTTGTTAATCGATTAACTTATTTGGGCTAATTGGACCAGACATTGATGTGTTGGTTGAAGACATTCGTGTTTTGTTAGAAGGTTGTAGAGGATCAAAAGTATTGCATGTTAGTCGGGCCAAGGCTGTTTGTTCGGCCACGTGGTTGATATTGAGGATTCGAAACTATCGTGAAGCGATAGGGATCTCTGTTAGCCAACTAAATGGCCCGTTTGTTAAAAATGCTTTGATTCTCTATACCTTTATTAATCGATTAACTTATTTGGACTAGTGAACCCAGGACATTGATGTGTTGGTTGAAGACATTCGTGTTTGTTAGAAGGTTGTAGAGGATCAAAAGTATTGCATGTTAGTTGGGCCAAGAACTCTGTTAGCCAACTAAATGGCTGTTTTATTAAAAATGCTTTGATTCTCTATATCTGAGTTAATCGATTAACTTATTTGGGCTATTTGGACCAGACATTGATGTGTTGGTTGAAGATATTGTATAAAGTGATTTGGTAGAACACCTCTTTGATGTGTTGATCTGAAGACAGTGATCGCCTCAATCAGATCTTGGCGGAATCCCGCTTTCGGAGGCGTGCCGTAAGGCGAAGCTTTAGAATTCATTGTAGATTAACGATCGATTCGCGTAAAGCGATCTAGATCTAATTTAGATAAAATAGCACTCACATGTATTCTTATTGTATTGGCTCCAAGAGCTTCAACAAAGCGGACATCAGTCACGCTTTCTATCGGGGGTTTTTGGACCATTTCAAAGGTTCCATCTAGGGATCTTTCTATATGAGCCAAAGGCCACAGCGAGGAGAATTATAAACTCGTTTCTTTTAGAATCTTTTCTATTATCATGTTAGAGGAGCAAAATTAATTGGTGCGGAGCTGCAACAATTAACTTTAGCGAAATTGCTATCGGTATTGGAAATGTTTTGATTCTTTGATTCATTCATGGCGCGAAATCCATCATTAGCTAAGCAGTTGTTTGGTTATGCCATCTTGGGCTTTGCTCTAACGAGGCAATTGCCTTGTTCTTTAAAAAATTCATGTTATTATGTTGATTTATACCAGCCTTATTTGGAGAACATACAATAAGCTATAACATACGGAAAAAATAAAATAAAAAAATAGACAATTCATATCACGCTATTGGAGATTTGTCTCAAAATAAGATGGGCCAAAACACTTCTACAATCCTAAACACATTTTTAAAAATTCGTAGTTCCTTAAACTTAAGTAGAAACCCGTTTATCACAATCTTTATTGCTTAAGCATCTATTGCTTTTAATTGCACCGTCAACTATGCTTTTATTTTATTTTATTTTCTAAAATCAAATTTTGAAATCGCTTTCATTTGTTCTTTTTTTCTCGCTACCGCTCACTCGATCAAGCACCCAAACAAGTATGTATTATTTTATATAGGAATATAGTATATCGAACTAACATACGTCCGGTTATTGAATATAGGGGTGTAAATGAGACCAGGGACGGACCCAGCCCGCTAGGCAGGGTGCGGCGCCATGTTTGAGATCAAAAATAAACTGGCGTTTTATAGGTAAAAAATGTAAAAGCATTTATTGATCACGCATTCGCTTCAATTTGTTCGGTCTGCACGCGAAGAGATTTTTAAGGTTAAAATCATTTGTTAAGGCGAGTTGCTTACAAGCGGTTTGGTGCTCGGTTCATTAAATGATCGCTCATATAAAAATTTATCGAACTCGAGCTAAATTAGAAACAGCCCGTTGAAGAAAACAAGTCACAATAAAATAGGAACATATGTAGAAACTTAATCGTACATTTTGTTTGTTAATACTTATCTTGATAGTTGGATTCCTAGATTATGAAATCTGGATTGTGGATGTTAAGATGGCTTTTTAAAATGACTATCTTGGCGAGAAAGTTGTATGCAACATCTGTAAGTTTAATTGAACAAGGTCAAGGGCAAAGGTCTATAAGTTGCTCAAATCCATTGATGAAAGCAAGCTTCAGGTCATTAAACCATAGATTTGATGACAACATCAACTATTACAATTTTGACATTGTTAAAGGAAAAGTGACATTCTTAGTGTTATATATATATTGATGACATTTTACTCACTAAAATTATACGGGATGATATGCGAAGTGTTGGTTAGCTAAACAATTCAAAGAGAATGATTTGAGAGATGCAAGTTATGTTCTTAGAATTCTAATTGTTCAAGATCACAAGAATAGGCTATTGGCCGTCCCATAGATCTTATATAGATAAAATGATACTACGTTACAATATGCAAAATGCAAACATCAATTTCCTACCAATCTGTCATGGCATAGCTCTTTGTAAAGATCGGTGTCTAAGACACTGAGGAGATAAATCGAATGGGAAAGTGTAATGATGACTTAAACACATACTCTTGAGTGCAGTATGAAAACATGTTGGGTTAGCAATGTATGAGGCATCTGCGAAATCTAGTGTTAAATTTGAGGCGGGATCGGCGAGGTTGATCAACTCTTGATGGCTAATCTACTAAAGACAAATCTGCGATGCTCGTGGACTTGTAAAACCCGTCTCTTTGCATGTTTGTTCGAGTTACTTACAAGTATTTGATCATTTATTGGGTTGGTGATTAGTCTATTAAGGTTAGATTCCCAAGGCTATAAATACCATCTGTATTAATTGTAACTTGATGTAACTTTACGGTGATAATAAAATATATCTGTTTGTCCGTGGAGTAGTCGACACATTGCGGAAACCACGTTAAATCCGTGTTCTTCTTGTTTCCGTGTTTGTTTGCTTGTTTATCTTTTATCTTTACTCACGATCACCATCACTTCTTGATCGATCCGTCATAAGAAACACAATATCGGGCATCCGGGTTCATCAAGAAATCTGTTTATCTGTTTTAAGCAAGGTAGATTGGAACCAAGGTCATAATTGGCGCTAGGATTTGGGATCTATCTGAGCTTTTACGGTGAGAAAGATATGCGCTTTAAATGTTAAGATTGACAAGTTTACTGAGGAATGAGCAGTTTTAGTACATGGCGGAGATCAAGATCGTGTTTTGTTGAAGCGGCGAGGATTATGGGGTCCACTTGTTTAAATCAACGAGAAGGAAGTCTTGATGAGAGAGCGATCAGTCAGTGGAAAAGCACATTCAACAATTTTGTTGTGCTTGTCAGGATGATATTATCACGGAGGTTGTTGAGGAGGACAACTGCGAGAAGTTGTGGGCCAAACTTGAGAATGCTGTATATGACTAAGTCACAACCAACAAGTTGTTGTTGAAACATCGTCTGTTTAGTTTAAGGATGCATGAGGGTACTCAGCTAAGGGATCATCTAGACCACAATATTGCTTGATTTAAGGAATATTGATATGAAGATTGAAGATGAGGATGTTGCATTGATTCTACTTGTATCATTGCTTGCATCATATGAGAACTTTATGCGATCCTTTATTGTTGGGAAGGACTCGGTATCATTGGAGGATGTAAGGTCATCACTCCATGCTCGGGAGTTATGCCATAAGGCATCTGGATGCAGGACAAATAGTCGATTATCTTTGGGTTGGTGGCGATTGGAGTCGATGGGGGCGGAAGTGCAGGAAAGAAGAAATTCAAGAAGAATTCCAAGGGTCTAAAGCTAAAGATATCATGTTCTTTGCAAGAAGCGAGGATTGGAAAATTGAATGTCCAAAAGGAAGAAGCGACATGGTACCCGGCGAGTGCAGTTGCTTTAAGCGAAACAAGACACCAACTCTGAAGAAGATCGGCCTTAGCGGTTTAGTCGATGAAGCCTGAGAGATGTGTGGATTACGGACACTAGGGCATCTTATCATGTGTCCAAGCAGGGTGGTTTTCAACTTATCGGCGGAGTTGATGGAAGTCATATTGCTATGGCCAGCGACAAGGTCTGCAAAAATTGTTGGGATTGGATCAATCCAACTTAGGACACGTGATGGTAAATTCTACACAGAAGGAGGTTAGGCATGTTCCACAAATAACCAAGAATTTGATATCACTTAGTCTCTTGGATAGCAAATGGTTCAAGTTCGGGTGAAGGTGGAGTGGTGAATGTACATAAGGGTTCAAGTGTGGTTACGGAGAGGTATCGGGCATGGGACATTGTACATACTACAAGGCCTATGTCGAGGTTACATTGTTGTTGCACCATCGAGGTTCACGGTCATAATTAACTAAGTTGTGGCATATGAGATTGGAGTCGTATGGGTGAAAGAGGATGCAAATTACATGTCAAATCACGATCTACTTGGGGACATAAGTGTTAGGTGTAATGTCCGAAAGATAATTTATGTAATTGTTTTTAATAATGGATGGCGAAATTTATCTCACCTTATTACTTGCTTTGTGCTTGTAAAGTAATACCTTGTTGCAAACCCTATGTATATCGGTATGCAACCGCAGCAACTCGATGTATGGATTACACATGAGGATTGAGTTAGTGGTGATATATTGTTGGAAATAAAATTTATGTTTTGATGATGATTCATCACTTAGTTTATTAATTGTTCTTAACCCCAGGTGATGAAGTGTCATAACTAGTTTGTTATAGTGCAAAGCAAAAGAAATCTAGATACCAATGTATAGGATTTATTAAAGTCGATATTTGTATAAGTTAAATCAGACAAACAACGTAATAGTTCTTGACCGGGCGAAAATGAAAAAGCGTACTTTGACTAGTTTGAGACTCTCAGGCTGACAATAGAGCACACCAACGAGAAGATTGAAGAAGATAAGTTATTTGAGAATTCTGAGACTTCAGGTTGGCTTATATTGAAGGCGGCCGGGGACCTGAGACTCGATTATTGAAGAATGAAGAAGCGAGGCACAAACTTCGATTTATGAAGATTAAAGTTGAGACTATAAAGTTGGACTTGAGGCAAGATTGTGATGACTGAGCGACTTTATGGATCTTGTATGAAGACCTAAAAATCATAAGGACAATGAATTCTTAGATGATAAATGTATCATGGTGTACTCTGATTAAGTCAATTATAATCGGATGGCGAAATCTTGATATTTGAAGAAGAATAAAATTTGATCAATGCTCCAAGTCATTAAAAATGCGACAAGTAATAAACTTCAGCGTAAAGCGATAATAAAACTCGATTTTACAAGTTAGTCATCAACAAGCGAAAGTACAATTGAGCGTTGTAAAGAAAGAAATTTCATTGGATGAGTCAGCGACCGCAGTGAAGCTTGATCGAGAAAATATAGCCGTTACAAAAGCAGGATGAATGTTGAATAAACCCCTATAAATAGATTGCCTACAACATCAAAAGGGTAGAGAGCGGAGATATGTGATAACTAGCAAGAAATCCATCTAGTCAAGAAAGATCAAATTGAGGGGGAAAGCCAAATTCAAAGAATACACTGTTAAATACTTAATTGCAAGATCTAGAAAATTTCTTCAAAAGTGTTCAAGCATATTCGAGGCAAATTCAAGATCTAACATTTGAAGAAATACGGGCGTGCTTAAATTAATTATCGGAAGAAAAGCTCAAATCACGGTTGAATCATAGTCATTGATTCAAGATCTCAACTTTGATTATCAAAGGTTTAGGTATGAAACACCAAGAAGGTGTGAAGGGCGATTGAGTGCGATCGGGAAGATTGTGTTTGTGATGAGCGGTGAAAAGGCAATTCTACCCTCCAAGGACCGATGGTTCAAACAATTGAAGAAGCGACAATCCTACTGTTCTACAAGTGTTTGAATAGTGAAGCTAGGGATTAGCCAAGGACTATCGAGTTTAGGACTTTTTATAAGCCAGGGCCATTTCAAAAGAAGTTACAGTGGAATTTTCCTCCGCATCACGAGAGAAGAGGGGCGTACATGATTACACCACACCGGAACCTCTATAATTCTTGTCTATTTGCTTTATGCATTCATTTATTTCCTTAAAATGGTTTCATATTGAAATTATAGTTACTAGTTGTTAAAGGCTAATTTTATCCATTTGCCCGATTAACAAGACTAAATATAAGTCGGTAATAACTTATATCGATTGAGCTAAGCGAACTCACTTACAAGTTAAAGGGGCGAGAACAAGCCGAAGATCAGTTTGAGTTTGAGAGAAACTCGGTTCACGGACTTTTCGGCTTCAGATTAGTTTTGGTGACAAGTTTATTCACCCCCTCAAACTTGTGTTAGCCTTTCCAAGAGAGCAACATATACTTAAAGCATTAGTCCGTGGTGAACTTAATCGAGTTTAGAGTCTCTTGATTAAAACACCAATAATGCGCCCGAACACCTTAGGGTGTGATAGTCTTATCCAGGTTATCGGTAGAGGTACCTTCGTGGGGCATTTATATATGATGGCATTCATATAGAATTTGGACCGATTTAATCTGTATTTCTCTGTATAATTCCGTAATCGAGGAATCTTATTAAATCATTAGATGATCATATATGGATCAACCTTAATCTTGAGGTGATCACGGAGTCTTTGCTTGTCTCGGGGTAGTGTTTGATGTGTTAATTCACGGTTCACTTAGATATGTGTTCAAGCCACTTCTCGTTGGCTTATCTCACGATGAGTGAAGTAGTTACGATTTTCCGCAGACATGGAATCCATTCCTTCTGCGGGAAGTAGAGACAATCCCTTTATTTGTTAGCCACTAAGAAATTGATCGATCCGGGAGTTCACATTTGACTAATTAATTCTTAGTCGGATATGTGCACTAATTGATCATCGAGGGTTAATGGTAAATAATGATAAGATATTAGAGTCGGGTTCACGGAGACTTCCCCACGAGAATGGGCGATCTATGGAGGGTTAATCAGTATGTAGTGATTATATCAATGGGCGCTTATTCACTCCATGGGTTGAGTATAAGTATACATCTATAATCGGTAGAAGTTAGATTCTCGGGTTTATGGTGGCGTAATCCAGGAATTAATAATTAATGTACTTATTATGTTCGATGAATAATTAATTGTGGAGCCTCTCTGGTTATAGGTCCATGGTCCCGATGTGGCCTTAATTAGGACTAATAATCTTGTTATTTGGGCGCCATTGATAATTAATTGGTTGAAATTTAATGTAATTGATATGCATGAATATTATTTAGTTGAAGCTAAATAATATAATACATGAAAAGGCATTTTCTATGGGCACAGTGGGCTTAGTGTGGCGCCAATATGTCTTGGATTTTCCAAGAAATTAGTTTCTTGGATAATGACATATTGTGCAATTAGTTATTTATTTGTTAAATAATTAATTGGATAAATAAAAGAAAATAATTTATTTATTATTTATCTCTTAACTATAAGGATAATTATATTTTCTAATTATAAGATTATAATTATCTCTTATTTTATTGGATAATAATAATTAGAATTATCTCTTTTATTTTGTTAAACCGAATTAGGTATAGGTTTTCTCTCTTATTTTCCTATATAAAGAGAGTTCTCCCAGCCTGTGAGAGTAAAGCCACGAAATTCATAAGAGAAAAGGCTAAGAGTTCGATCCTTAGCTCCACCTTTGATTGGAGAAAAACTTAGGGTTTTCTGCATTTGCATATCAAGGAGGTTCCAATTCCAGAATCGGTGTCCACCAACCAAGTTTGAAGAACACGTTGGAAGATCAAGGCTTCTCATCCTAAGATTAAAGCTTTCTTCTTTACTATTGGTATGTTTTTCTTAACCCTAGTAGTTTAAGTCGGCTTTAATTATGTGTGATGTATAAGTCGTGATTCATCCTTTCGCGGCGTAGATCTAACTGCGTTTGAATCTATGATCCTACATCCTTCAATAAGGTCAAAGGGCGGAATTTTGTGAACATTGTGTGTTTAGGGAAGCTACATGAGAGCAAGTTCCCAAAAAGCAATCCCACATCACAAAAAGGGACAACGATTATGTCCATTACGATTGTTTAGGGACCTTGATTGTGGAGTCCTTTGAATGGTCACAGGTATTTGTGTCTTTATAGATGATTATTCAAGGATGGTTTGGGTAGTCATATGTGAAACACAAGAGTGAAGCATTCAAGCACTTCAAGTAGTGGAAGGCTTTGGTTGAAAATCAGGCATGAGGAGAAAGATCAAGAGACTTAGAAGCGATAATGGACTAGAATTATGTTGGTCCCGAGTTTGATGAATTTTGCAGAATGAAGGCATTACTAGGCACCATACTGCGTTAGAGATACTCCAATTATGAGAATGATGTTCTGCGAGAAATAATGAATCAAACTCCTCTCTGGAGAGAGCAAGTGCATGCTCTCTAATTACGGTCTAACAAGGAAATTGTGAGGTCATATTACCACCGGGCCATTGAACTAGATGTCAGGGTCAAGACCGGATCAAACTTAAAACACCACTTGAAGTTTGGTCAAGAAAGTC